>VZRH01003533.1:379297-466295 GCA_013397555.1 Urocynchramus pylzowi
TTTTTTTTTTTCTTTTTTTTTTTTTTTTTTTTTTTTTTTTTTTTTTTTTTTTTTTACCCACAACCTTTCATATTTCCAACTTTGCAAAATAATGGGATACCAAAACTTAGGACTGAAAATATCTCACATCATGGGAGTGAAGATTACTGAAATAAATATAAAGAATATGAGTCTCTGCCATGGCTTATGAGACAGCATTATAGACTGTGAAGGTGAATTAATGAGCAAAGTGGAGGATATAAGGGAAGATCAAAGCTTCATGGTTAAGTGCATTATCATAGGAACATCACACAAAATGGTATATGATCAAATGATTAGTTGCAAGTCTAGAAAGGTCTTTCAAAATATTACCCTCTACTGTCTTGATTCACAAATCTGGCTTCATGTGTGCGCTTTAATGAAAATTAAGTGCCCTTAAATTACTGATACAGCAGGTCTCTGTATTTTATGTAAGTTATTGTGTGTTTAACTGTATGTTAGAAGTCCACGTTCAACTGAAACAATAGGAATTAATACAGAAAGAAATGAGTGTAATTTCCAGTGAGCACTAGAAATAGGTGTAAAATTGTTTGAGTTGTGTATGAGAACCCCCTGAGCAAGGCTGACATATGGCTGCTGATATCCTGTAGGGAACTGTAGAATCCAAGGCAGTAATGATAATCCTTCTTAGAAAATAAAGGTCACAAGTGATAGCAAGTGCCAAGAAAGCATCAGGGATTTCTTAGAGCCTATTGGGTCAATGAAACCTCAGCAGGCTCATGTATTTCTTTAACTGCAAAAAGACCTATTCAATTTGGATTTGGGAGTATAAGGGCTTGTGAGTGAAGTAGAGAAAAAACTTTGTCCTACCCTGAGCCAATATCTCTTTCTTCTAGGAGGATATATTAGTTTTAAGATGTTATGCATTGGAGCCATTCACCTGATTTCCAGCTGTGTTGATTTCCTGAAAATCCAAAGTTGTTAGAAGCTAAGGTAGTAAGCATTTCAGGGAATCGGTTCCTATATTTTTATATATGGATACCATTATGGGTAAATAAAATAAATTTCTGTATATTTCATATACGATATAAAAGTATATTTCAAATTAACATATATTTAAGGAAGTTCTGTATTAATAAGTGATTGATTGAAGTAACCAGAAGCTCACTTTTTTCCTTCTAGATTATTCTATTCATATTTTATAGAGAATTATGAAAAATAATTATCTTTTTATGTTTTTAATGGTATTGGTGATCACTCCAGCTTCTGAATGATGGATAGTCATATGGCAAAAGTAATTTTTGTCAACAAGTTAGCTCCAAGTGCAGCTGGCATATACTTAACTTCTAGGGAAAACAAAAATTAAGTCATGTTATTGGTGTAACTGGGTAAGTGTCAAGGCATGTAAACAGAAGAAACTATAGCAGGAGTTAGAATTACTATTAACTATTTTGCACATGGAGAAATTCAGATTTTCAATTATGTCTCTGCAATCTAACACTGACCCACTTATTTTTGTGTTGAAATTGACTTCAGAAATATATATTAATTTATGTGTAACACATGCAACTATAGAGAGAAATATGAAAATGTTTCTGAGATTTATGGAAAAAAATAGTTTGAAGAGATTTATGGAAAAAAAATAGTTTGAAGACTGCATGTAATAATAATAATGCTGGAAAATCATTTAATTAGCTATACTAACCTTTATTTGGAATTCAGTTACTGTATTTTGTCTCTCTATCAAACATCTGCTTGTTTGTGCTTGGAAAAAATTTGCCTCTACCTTACCAAATATAATAGACTGCATTTGAAAAGAAAGCTTTTTTTTTGTTAGCGTGAAGTTGCCTCCTGGGGTTTTTTTTTGTCCCATACAGGTTTTCCTCCAGACCAACCTTCATGTTTTCAATGAATTTGTCACAAATGTCTTTATAGCTGACTTGTTCACAAGGTCTCTTTACAGCTTTTCCTTTCATGGTACATGGAATGGTTTTCTTTGATGTGCAAACTGCCGGTGTAAGGAGATCCATTATTCTCTAGATTGGTAGCTTCCTGTACTTTGTCTGCCGTGTTGCTGTGTTCTTGTTCTTACCGTGTTCTCTGTGTTCTTACTGTGGCTGCCACCAGTATTAGTGTCATTGTTCATCACTGACAGCTGATAGAGATTTTTGTGTTTCTAATTTTTATATAAACTGCATTGATTTGGGAAATCTGATTACTTATGGTGGATAAGCTTGTGAATACCTTCATTTCAAAACTCAGTCTGTCTATATGGTTTAGCTTACTTTAACTAACTTGAATTCACTAAACTACAGTTCAACTATCCACCCATCCGTGAGGCTTTATGATGAATTTTTGCACTACGGGACTCATATATGAAAATTACACATTTTTTTTTTTAGACATATGGATAACCGCAACAAATTGAATTTAAAAATAACAAATTACTGATTTGAATTCTGTGAAATGTATATGCCTGGAAAAATGCTGGACTCTAACTTCATAGAAATATTTTAGTGTCCACTAATTTATTTGTCCTGTTTCCAGATGTAAGGTTTTAATCCACTAGACTTCCTATGTCTAAGTAATCTTAGTACCAGATTACTTGAGAAATCCTCAGAATACAGTCTTCCATTTCATGCAAATATCAAAATACAGTGCTCTGTTATATATTAGTGTTATTATTAATCTGGTTCCTCCTATTTCTTGACAAATGAGAGCTTGCTTGGGACAGTTAGGATTCTTTGTTAACAATAGTTGAAGGCATTAGCTACATCTATGTTTCTTTAGCAATTTCATTAATATGAAATTTTCAGATTCTTGTAGCCCATATAGGTTTGGGCTTTGGTTTTGTAAAAATAAATAAGGAAGTTAAATATAATATTTGCTGTAGTGCTTTTTCTGGGTTACTGCCAGCATGACTGGGAAAACCACTCATGAGATTATTTCTGCAATTATACAGAGCTATAGATCTAGCAAAGTGCATACTTTAAAAAACAAAACAATAAAAAACTAAAATAGCATAGTGGAGAGAAGAGAGAAGGAAAGTAATTTCACTGTGGTTTTGTGAAATGCATCACTGTATGCATTCACATTTGATAATATGGTATCCAGCTCCTCACTCTGTCATATGTCCTTAACAACAGATGCATGAGTTGTACATAGTGTGTGGACCTAGCTGAAGCCAGTATTCTTTAATTATTATCTTTTTAGTCCTCTGAGGAATTGCCCTTTCATTGAATTAGGCTACCTTCAATCCTTTAGCCTCCATTGATACAAGGAAATAAAGAATGAATGTGAAACTTAGTCTAATTACTGGGAGGCTGTGTGCCACTTTTTAACATTAGAACTCCTTTCAGAGTTACAAGCAGGTGGGATCATGGGGAAGAAATGAATGCTTTTGTTCAGCTTTTGCATTTGCATGCTCTTTTTTGTTAGATATGTAAAAGTTAAATAGATGTAAATTAAGGATTGTCTTTATGGAACCTCAGCTTAATAAACAACCTGTGCTTCCTAAATGATTTTACAAAGCAAGATTTAGGTTCATTATGCCTCCCTAAAATTGCAGGCTTTGCCTTTTTTTTTTTCTTATTTTTCTTCTTCTTTTCGATCACAAATGGATGTTAGATCTCCTATCAAGGGTGAGTTTAGTCCAGTGTCACTAAATTTTTATGCAATTCATTGGCAGTTGAAAGGTTCCTATATTTAGAATAATAGAGAATCAGAGTGTTCTGAGGAAAAGACAAAGCATGAGAGGAAGATAACAAAACTGCAGGTTTTGTCATGGTGCGGACTGTGGTAATGGCTTTTAGATGTCATGCTATTAAAGTGGATCCAAAAGCAAGGAAGAGGGAAATGAGGGTAGTTGCATCTTGTCTGGGGCTGATCAGTGTGTCTATTTCATTTGCCCAAGGTGTCTTCAGACCTATTCCCATTCCTGTCATTCCAGAGACAGTTTAGAAGGTTTCTTCCTCCAAAAGAAATTTGCTTTAATACTATTAATTTATTAAATGTTTATATCGCATTAAAATTTTCATGCTGTTACTGGGTTTTTGAAGAGTGTGGAGAGTAAAACTGTAATGCTGTCTTCTAGCTTTAGTCTCCTTTCCATTCAGATATGAGAAGGAGTTTTCATACAGCCACTGTGCTGCTTACTTATTTTGTGGTAGATGACAGGGTCATCCCATAAATACCATAAAAGGTAGTTTTTTTATTTTATTCTAAAAAAAAGGTCACAAAATTTCTGATCCTGGTATGACCAGTGCTAAAATCTTCCTGAGAGCTGCAAGATGCATACAGTGTACCTCAGAAAACTGGCATTAGCAGAGTAGTTCATGGGTAAACAACCATAACAGCTTCTTAGGAGTTTTCCTCTGAGATAAAAACACCATTAAAAGAAGAAATAAAATGTTTAGGTGGTAGGTAATTATTAATATTTTTTGCAAACTTTCTGTAAAACAACACAGCTTTCCTGAAGTCAATAGAGCAGGGCAGATTTAAGGCATCTGAAAATTTTATCTGAAAATATAAAATTTTAAAATTTTATATTTTAAAAATTAAAATTATTTCTCATTAAGGATGTTGGCTTGACCATGGTTTCATTGTACAGATGGGATTGACATCAAATTTCCAAAGACAGTTTCCTTTCAGCAAATGCATGGCAAGTCTGTTTTGATCTTACTGTGCCCATTTAATCATTATTTTTGCTGCTGTTGCTAAGAATGGTGCCCATTTTAGTTTGCCTAGTGATTTTTCTGAACATCAGTCTGCTATGCACTGTGCTGAGATCCACCAAACTTATTTCAAATTACAAGTGAGAACATCCCACCCTTTACTCCTCCACACACTGCTCTTAATATAGGGATTGTATTCACATCAAAGCTGTCAGAATGTTTCTGTGATCTCATTAGCTATACTTATTTCTACCTACAGAATAAATGAATCATCAACTGAAACAGCACTAAAGATCAACTGCTAAAACTCACATGGCTGTAAGTATATCCATGCTGAGAAGAGAGATCTTCTCAAGTCTGGAGATTCAAGTTGTTAAAATCGCTAGCTCTGCAGACCTAAAAAGGGGTTAAGTAATTTTTTGAGATGAATTTGGACCTAAAGTCTTTAACATGGAAATAAAATTTTTAAATCCATTAACAAGTTGTTATATAATTTCACATAGCCTATAAGTAAAAACCCTGTCTGTTTATATCACACTGAAGGAATTGAACCAACATTATATTTTAATGTTTGTGGATTTTTTTGCTCTGTTTTTGTTTACGTAGTTAAAATGCAGAGCTGTTTCATTTTACAACTGTGTGAGGTAAATTAGATAGGTGGTACCAAACAGAAATTAACTCAGTTAATTCAGCCAATTTAAATCCTTATGTATATAAACATTCACCGTAGGGGACTGAAATCCTGTTAAATGAGAAAATGAAGAGAAATTGGACATAGAAGCTAGGTGTTAAGTAAATGAGGTAGATACATTGGTGGTGGATGATGGCAGGTACAAGATCTGCATAGCGAAAAATTGAAACTATTCTGATGTCCAGCTGCTGGTTACTAATACTGTTTGGAGATCATTTTAGCAGCTCAAGTGGGAAGTGGGGTGGCTGGAAACTAAAATCTGTAACAACCAGCAGCCATTTCTAGAGTGGCTGGGCAACATGAGTGTGTCAGCACGTTGAGGCAGGTTACCTCTCTGAAAGTTGAGATCTCTTCCACTTCATGGATGAGAGAGATGAGTCTAACAGAGAAAAGATAGAGAATTCAGACTTGATTTGTTGGTCATGGAATTCTTCTAATTCTGTATCTTCTTTACAGTTAAGGGGGAAAGAAGACAAAGTGAGATTTTTTTATAGACTTGACAAAGTGAGATTTTTTTTTTTTCCTTTTGACAAGTAATGTAAAGTAGGGGAAAACAGAAAACACTGCATCTTCTCTTTCTCCTTCATTGAAACATAGCTATGCAATTGGAAAGCATTCCTTTTACAGAGGAGTTCCATGTGTCACTTCCACACACAACTCCTCTGGGACCCTGCAGAACCAATCTAGTGGAATAAGTGAATGTCTGACCAATGAAAACAAATCTCACACCAGTGCACAAGCACATTCATATTCTGAATTGCAGGAGAAACAGCTTTTCCTGGCATAGCTTTTCATGAGTTTGTGTCTGCATCTGTCTCACTTCAATACAATACCTTAGAACTAGGATTAAGGATTCCTACTTACACAACTGATATTTATTGTTTCCAGAATTAAATGCCTTTTTTTTTTTGAGTTATGAAGTTCATGCAAATAGAGAAATGAGTTTTGCAAGAGTTCATGTGTACAGTATGTCCCTTGTGATACTGTGGGGAATTTCCTAAACTCTCAGTCTGAGATCCAAGCACATTGCATCAAAATTTCACGTCCTTAATAAGTCTCTTGCAATCATTCAACCATGTCAGCTTATTATCAGATGCTGGAAAACCTCTGGTAGGTATTGAGTGGACAATCTTAATTGTTTCCACACCATCATTCTGAGGCAAATTTTCATAGGTCAAAAGGTAAAACTACTAAGTACCAACTGAGTGTGTAACAACAAAAGAAAAAATTAGTGTGTATATGCAAACCATGGGAGTCAGGGAAACATTCTTCTCACGTAAATTGGCTGAATATTATGAAGATTTACATGAACAGTGACCTTTGAAAATCTGGTATTTCAGTATCATGAAGTCAAGTAATAGATTTTGTGATACAGTATAGCTGATTTAGCTGATTCTGTTTACTGCCAGTCTGCATATGGGTGTCTAGATCAAGGAACTGAGAATTTCAGTTCAAAGGCTTTGAATGTCCTGCAGTCAGCTTGTGTCCAGTCAGGCTGACTGCATTTGGAAACCAGGGAGTAAGAAGGAGTTGGCAGTGGCAGCTTGCCAAAGGCAAATGAAGAAGGCAGCAGCATGAGCTTCAGGAGAGGATGGAGAGGAGTCTGTGGGAGGGAGTAGTCCTGTGATAGTCTAATATGTCTATTTTAATCTATTGTTTAATTTATCTTATTTATCTATCTTATCTCTGTATTTTTTTATTTATCTTATTTCTATTCTCTCTGTAAGCAGAGAGGCTGGATTATCCAGAAAAACAGCATGAGAAACAGCCTCAGCCAATATAAATCAGTGTACTTTATTTGAAGGCAGAGAATCTGGCCATTAATATATTGTAAAGTTACTGGATTTTGATTTCTAGGAGCATTGACTGAGCACACACATCTCAGGGTAAAGTAAATGGAAGAGACAGACTCAGTATCTCTGAAAATGAGGCCCGTGATTTCTAATAGGTCATAGGCATTTATAAAAGGAGGATTAAATTCTGCTATATTTTAAAGCCTGTTATCCCACCACCTTAGCCACAGTTACAGAGCTGTGTGCGTAAGCAGATACAATTCAACATATGGAGAATCCTGTTTTTGTTTTTTGTGGGTTTTTTTTGAGTTTTCTTTTCCTTTTTCTCATTCTAGTTTACTTATGAAAACATGCTTGCTTTCAGTTATATTTTCTGTATTTTGATAGACCATATTGTTTACAGATCCCAGTAATTTAATAAATGCATTTCATAAAGAGACAGTACATTAGGACAGATGGGACAGGCTAGGTAGCACCTATGAAATGTGTGTGGAAACTGAGTACAGGCTTTGCTGTGGGGATCTGCTGAAGCTTTACATACAAATTCTTTTCCAGTAGGGAGTAGGCAAAAGCTAGAAAACTACTTTGGAATTTACCCCCTTTCTAGTTCAGGCAAGGAGCATTAACAATATCAGGTCCAATTGAATTTTGCCTGTGCTGTGATCTGTCCATCCTTGAGGCACATACTGCCCATGAAGGCGAGTGAATAAGAGTCATTTTCTCCAAGGAATTTTCACACACATTGGGAGTCCTGCTTATTCACTCTGTAGATAATGAGTAAAAACAAAGTGCTATGCTTAACCAGATTTTGAGTTGTGTTACTGTGTATGTTTATAAGGATAGGAAAAAAGGAAGCATGGGCCATAAGTCAAAAACCTGAAGTAATGTAAACTTCTGTTACACTTGACATTTGAGCTTTTCCAGTGAGTTCTTTGTGTAGAAGTCCATTCCTGGGCATTACTGTCACTTCTGCTTTCTCTATGGAACATTAACTCTGTTTTCATTGCTCACATCTAGCAATGATCAGATGAAGCGTGGCATATCCAAGCTGATAACCTATGATTTGCTTTTTTTATGTACAGACATAAACACATATTTCAGAACTGGCTTCTTTTGTGAAAATGCTGGTTGTTCCATGTAGAAGGAAAAAAAAAGAAAAAAAAAAAAAGAATCCATCTGAAACAACAAAAATCTTTCAATTTTTAATTTTTTTTTTCCTTTGCTGATGAAATTTTTAAAGATGTGCTTTTGAAATGATGCAACTGACCCATCACACTAGATCTTAACAGATCATAAGGTAGCTCAAGCATCATACCTTTTATCTTCTATAAAAGTTGAGTCATCTCTTGGGATTGAATTTTGTTAGGATAAAAAGAATTACAGGAGGGATGTACCTCTGCTGTGTATGTAGTTCTGTTTTGGAGAGTTGCTAGTGAAAGCCTTGCCTTGGGAACTAAGACTGATAAGTTACTTCTCTGATTTTCCATTTCTGGAGATCTAACTGCAGTCTAAGATACCCACTGAGCCTCCAGCCAAGAGAGGATTCCTAAGTGCTGCAGTCCACTGCAAACTGTGGAGATGAACTGTTTTGCAAAACTGGTCATGTGGTAGCTCGAGAGGAATGTGCATAACTCAGCTATGTGGTGTGGGCAGAGGAGCTGTGGTGATGGGGCAGCTGGAGACTGAAACAATGGTGAAGTTGTTGATCTGGGGTGAAGTGAAACCATTTATTTCCAGAAGACTTAGTTTTATCTGGTTTTCCATTTATTTGCTATTACACCAACTTACCTGTTAATAACTCTTATTAAATTTAGGATGATGTGAGCTGGAGTGCTAGGATAGAGAGTTTGGATCTCTATGCATTTTAAGTGTTATCTAAAGTATTATTAAATATTTTCTATTTATGAGGCCATCATGTACCTAGTAACATAGATTATGTTACCTAACATAGATTATTATACCTAACCTAACTATGATTAAGATACACAGAAGTGAGACAGTCTAGCAGCGGATATAAGGAAGAATGTGATGGGGGCAGAGCAATAGAAATAAAATTATGGAGATGGTAAAATGAGAAGGATTACAACCAAGTAATTGTATTACAACTTTTGAAGTGCTAATTTTTCCCTTACCCTCACAGGCTCTGCTAGTCTCCATAAGAAGAGAGGGCAAAGATGAAACAGGGTCATACAGAGGAAAATGAGAGTTAAGCCTATGGCCTCAGGACTTAATGTTCCATTGGTCATTTTGTTGAAAAACAGTGGATTAAGTAAGGGAAGGTGGAATAATCTTGCATTTGTAGCTCTGCTGTATTTCTTCTCTTGAGCATTGAGTGTTAGGTAACTTTGAAAGGAAAATATGCAGGTTTACTGCAGAGTTAAACATCTTCCATAGCTGAAGTCACTAACCTGAAGTCACTAACTCACTAGAAATATCTTATGGCCATATGTGACAGTCATTAATTTTCACAATTGCTCAACTCTTCGTGCAGATCTGCGACATTTTCAGATTTAGAGGCAGCCAAGTGTGTGAACTTCACTAATTTTCATATAGTGTGTGGAAAATTATCCAGAATGTTTTACATTAAAATTCAAGGTTCATACAGCACACCTTCCATAAAGCGCTGCTGCAGATTAAATTCACTTATACATTAGGAAAGGTGCCAATGCAATCATAATAGAAGGCTGAAGTGCTGAAATGATGAAGTAGTTCTTTTGCTGCCTTCCTTGGCACATGTTCAGCACCCCACTTTGATTCAAACATCATACCCTATTTGGTAAGACTCTCGAGAGTAATAATAAATTATCTATTATGAGCTTGGTTTGTTAGGAGAGGATGTGAAGCATACAGGAAATCTGCAACAAAATAACCATAGATTTTTCAGATCTTGCATTTAACAGTTCTGGAAATTTAGTTTTCATGCCTGTGTACTTCTGAATAAAGAACTTACAGTGGCTCTTCAGTAAATGTCACAGGAATATATCCTGCTTTGGACATGTGCGACAGATAGAAAAGTAACCAGTCTCCCAATCTCATCAGCTGGACCAAGCCCATTGAATGTTTTTGCTCACAAAGCAATGTCATCTGTGTCAAATTCATGTAGCATGTCATTTTTCTGTGCACTCAGACTGATTGATTAGTTCCCAGTCATTCCAAATGTATTTCTGTTAAACAGTCTGCAGAGCTGATTACTTTTGAAAGGATTTTTTTCATTGAAAAAAGGTCATTAATACCAATAGCACTTTAGGAAGGAACTGCTGCTTCTGGCATTTTATTTTTCTTTCAACATTTTCTGTAGATATACTGTGTGCATTAATTTCTGTTGAAAATGTTATGAAAATGTTTATTGAATGTTCTAGCTTGAGGCTGATCTAATATTTGGTGAATGATACAGAACATTTCAATGACTTCCTAATAATTTCCCAGGTACTTAAATGAACAAAAAAGACATTGATTACAGACAGAGTAAGGTGAAAACAATATTTTATACTGTTTAAAAATACTTTATGCATTTTTTCCCTGTTAAAATTTCTAACACCTTTTAATGCTAGAAAGCATTATTTCCTCCCCAGTAATTTCAATTTCAAAATCATTTGGAGACACTTTTAAAAAGTTTTATAGAAAGGTGTTAAAGAGATACTGTGTTCCACCTTCAGATTTTAAGGTCTGTATATGTTGATGTGCTGGGCATTTCAAAATATATATAAGTAAGTAAAAGCAAATACATATATACGAATGTGCAAGTAGTTCTAGTAAAGAAGAATACTAATTTGTTAATAAAGAGCAGATAAATAATGGCAATAAACATAAAACCTGTACCTTTTTTTCTGATTCAGAAGTAGAGGTAAAAATATGGCTGCATATACGATAAATTATTTCTTAGACAAGGCTGCACTCAAAAGTGTGAGAGCTGTAATTAGACACAGATTGATGGTATCATTCAACAGTGAAAACCACGGAGAGATCTTGTTCTGAATAATTGCTCTAGATTGAAATCTAATGATAAAGTCTGGCATGAGGACACCTCTACTAGGAATTTAGGTATAATCTAGGGATTTACCAGTTGGAGGGGGTGGGAGAAGGAGGGAATCTGAACATATTGGTCAGAGAATGACTATCTGCTGACACTGTTAAGTATCAGGGAAATGACAAAGCAGGTTCCAGAAGGCATTCACTGGGAATTATTAGCTGCCTTGGAGGAATACTGGTGTAATTTTTTAATAGGCAATATGTAGTGTGACATATCAGATGCTTGAATTAAGAAGAAATAATGTGATTTCAAGTATGTTCAGAGTAGGGAGAGTGACACTGCAGTTTACAGAACATGAGACAACATGGTAGTGCAGCCCAGCTGAAGTTGAGAGAAGATGGTTTTCTCTAAACATATCAAAGAGGGAGAATAACTATGTTACAAGACAGCATTAAAACTGTGTAAGTTATTATTAACCAATCATAAACAGAAGAAGGTCTGCAATAAGTCATGAAGTGTTGTTCTAAAATGATCTCTAAGTAGATCAGAGAAACTAAATGGTTTTAAGGTGAGATTTGAAATAAGGATTATGTAAATATGTCCAAAAATTCCTGCCATAAGCAGGAACATATTGATATCTGATGTTCCATTTTATCTAAAGAATGTTGAAAGTAGCCTTGGCAGGCTCTAATTTGCACTTTTATTTGTGTTAATTTTAAATTTCAAAGCTTTCCTGGTCATTTATTGAGGTCAAGAAGGTGTTGTTTTGTTTTCTTTTTTTTTTCTCCTTTCTCTGCTGCAGTTGTAAAATGCAGTTTTTAAATTACTAGAACTAAAACTCAAGGGAAGGTAACATGGTAGCTAGTTACACTGGAGTCAAATTCTCTTGTTTTGTTAGTGTATCCTTAGGTTTTGTTGGTGTAAATTTAGGTTTAAGTTATTCTCCATGTTTAGGATCAAAATGAAATTTCATTTCATCCATTCAAATTAATACGGCTATCAGGTTAGTATGTTAGTACAGCTGTCTTTTTTTGTTCTGTCCTTTTTCTAAATTGTGATGGTATTTTGAGGATTTCTTTTTTTCTCCTCATTCCTGGGGATGTATAGTTCCATTTTCTAGGGTGATCTGGAAACTATATGAAAGGAATTCCTTGCTATCATTCATCATAGGATATGATATTACAATTGTCTTTGATGTCTTCTGTTCTTTTACTGTGGCTCATTATAGTTGTGGAATTCAATCTCTTGCTGTGTTACACATGGATGGCCAAACAACCCTAGCAAAGAACTACAGAAATCACTGAGAAATAATTCTGACAAAAAATGCCTCTTTTTTTTTTTCCCAGTGTAGGATTGATATTTTAGTATATGTGGACTTACAAGCTGCTGGAAGATCTTTCTACAGTATTAATGCTTCACTGGGAAAAAAGTAATTGGATGAAGACAAAATAGGTTGTCTCCCTTTTGTCTGTACAAAATAAAATGGCAGTTGTAAGAACCCATGTAAAGGGCCAGCTTGAAAGGAAAAACTATGATATGTGAGAAATTTTCTTTCAAGAACCACAGAGAAAGATGAAAAGCTGTAAAGCACAGAGAAGCTATTTCACTTTCAGAACATCTGTGGCTCTTCATAGGTGTTCTCAGGACCAACTCATGCCAGTAGACAAAGCATGTAACAATTGGGCTTGGAATCATAGAATAATATCCTGAGTTGGAAGGGACCTACAAGGATCATCGAGTCCAACTCCTGGCCCTACACAGAACTGCATCATGTGCCTGAGTGCGCTGTCCAAATCTTTCTTAAATTCTGATAGATTTGATGCTGACATGACTTCCCTGAGGAGCCTGCTCCAGTGCCCAACCACCCTCTGGGTGAAATTTTTTTTTCTAATATCCAACTTAAACCTCCCATGACTCAACTTCATGCTGTTCCTTTGGTTCCTATCAGAACCAGTCACCAGATAGACATGAGTGTCTCCCTCCTCTTCCTTTCACAAGCAAGTAGTAGACTGTGATGAGGTCTTCTGTCAGTCTTCTCCAGGCTGAACAGACCAAGTGACCTCAGCCATTCCATATATGACTTCCTCTACAGGCCCTCACCTCACACATGAGTCTCTTTTGGAGTCTACACTTTATGGAGCCCTTATTTATAATTTACAGATACAAACAATAACAGCTGCTGTATGTGCAAAGACTTGTACTTTGATAATTGCTTAGTCTAGATATTCTTGGTTGTCAGTATTATTTGTGTATAAGAGCTGAATTTCTCTTCTCCCTGAGAATTATTCCTGCTTAAAAAGAAAGTGAGTACTTAGGGTTTTGTAATTTTGCAGGCAGACATTATTTTGACTTAGAAATGTCTTCAAGAAGCTCTCGTAGGGTCATGTAAGGAGTGAGAATGGTCTGGGGTAAAAGCTGTGTATGAGATCTTTGCACTGTACCACAACTGGAAAATGTGCTGGAGTTTTGACAGAGTTGTTGTAACCTGAAGGGGTCATGACCCTGACATTCAAGTAGCATGCTCACACAAAAAGGTAATCTTGAAACCAAAAATGGTAATCTTTTCATCAGGAGGGGATGGGGAGAGGAATAAAGGACTTGAACGTTAACTGAATGTTCCAACCAAAATTAAATCTTTGGGTGACTTAGGCAGAGAAAGCAATTTATCAAACTGAGTAGATGTAGTGAAAGTGGGAGGCTTTGGCATGGGCGATGATCATTTTGGCTGCAATGCTTTTAGATTCTGCCATTAATCTATAATTACACTGCTCACTTAAAAGGCAGAGAGCATTTATCTCCATCCCATTTAATGCAAAAACTGAGTTTACTCTAGGTTTGTAAAGGGTGTCATAAGCAGAGGATGTTTGGGTACTGAAGTGGGAATGGATAACACCAGTGTAGGGGGAAGGGGCAGGATTGGGGACAATGTGGTAGCATCTGCTTTATAGTGGTTTTTTTTGGCCTTGTATGTGCTTTTGCTTGCTTTTCGCTACTTCAGGGACATAAGGCTGCAGAAAATCTGGTCTAGTCAGGATAAGGATTTTCTTTGTGGCAGTCATACTGTATCTTGTAAAATCTCTCATATTGAAAATCTTGGGGTATTTATTGGTATTCCTTAGTGTCACAGTCATGGGAGTGAATGCAAGTCTCCCATGTGTTAAAAATACCTAATAATTAGCACTATAGAGTAGAATATGCAGAGTATTCCAAGTGACACCTAAAAATTCAGAAAAGAGTGCATTAATAAAATAACCCTTATCATCACATTACAAATCAAATAGACTGATAAGTTTCTACATTTTCTCATTTTTATTATTGACATTTATTATATAGAACTGGTCTAGAACCTTTTATAGGCAAAACTATTTTTTTGTTTTAATGTTTGATTTGAGCTCTTTGTTTGATCCTCTTCGAAATTCAGAAACAATCAAATAATATATTCCATCTTTATATTCTATCTTCAAAGTACAGCAAGAGAACATTTTAAAATATAGCAAAGATATCTCTGTATTAAAATAGTGTTTGATTGACTTGCTATAATCTCTAACTTCAAATATCAGATTATTTTAATTTTCTAGGGATGCAAAACTTATATTGATGGCAACAGTTCTGTTCTAAGTATTTAACATATACCACGTGGGTGAATGAACAGAAATGCAAAAATTATAAATGTAATCATGAGTGTAGGAACCTGTGCTTCCATTCTGATCTACTGTGGTTGTAAATTGTTAATGCTGTGTAACAGGCATGGTTTCCCAGGTGCTTGTATTTTTGTGGTATCAGCTATTAAACAGGATAAGGGTTACAGTAGCTGGAAAAATAAATACTGCTTTCACTCATTATTACTGGTGAATATTTTCATTTGTGATTTTGAAATGAGAATTTTCTGGGTTGGATTTAGAATGCAAGGACATTAACTTCTGCCAACTCTTTGAAAAATTCGCAAACTTAATAATATTTTTGTGTGTGTATGGGAACAGAGGCTTTAAAAACCTTTCATTTTAACAATTTTACATAAATAAGAGCTTTCTCAGGACCAGCCCTCTCAATCAGGTTTTCTAAGTCGAGATGGCTGATTTTGGAAGGATGAAATTATTAAATTTGCTATTACGCAAATAGACTGGGCATAGACAAAGAGATATTTTCCTAATGTTTCTTTCCCTCACTGTCATTCAAGTGAAAAACTATGAAATTTTGCATTATTCTAGATAGTTTTGTGTTAGGTATTATACTTTCTGTGTTGTAATTAATAATAATGATGATAACTTTTGAAAGTTAAAAATGTTGATTTAGCTCGCTAGGTCTCCTGCTTCATTAGTATCTTCAACAGTGTAATTTAAGAGTAAATGCTTCATCAAGCAGTAGTGATCCAATCATAAAAGGCTGTAATAGCAGAAGCATTAGAACTCTCATGTTCCAAAGTCTCTCTCTTTTCTGCATCTCATTCTCTAAATGGGACCAGTTATTATCTATCTTAGCTCATTTCAAACAAGCAAAACAATCCTTTACTTTTACGTACAATCTTTTATTCCTTGAGGATACCTAAGGGCTGTTGTGTACAACATTTATTATTTTACCTTTAAATATGCACTTAGCTCAAGACTGGAACAAAGTGGAATGCTTACAGGCTCAAATTGTCTGCTCTCTCAGAGTGACAGTTCTTTGTAAGTTTTTTGTAAGGAGAAAGCAAATAATGCAAAAACCGTTCTCAAATCCACATGCAAGTTATGCCAACACTGGAATCTGCAGACTAAGCATATATTGGGGACTATTATGGAAAAGAAGTTTTTGTTTTCCTGTTGCAGCTTTCAGCTCAGGACCTTCTCATATTTTCTATATGTTAATAAGCTTGTCTTCAAAACCCTGTTAGCAGTGCATGTTCTTTTTTTCAACTTTATCCATGTTTGTTTAACAGATGCATCTGAGAGACATCACACCACTAAACTATGCATGGCTATAGTATAATTGTGAACACTCTAAAATTCTGAGTTGAGTTCACATTTATAAATTTACGTATGTGATTGTCCAGCACTTGTGATAAATACTGAAACGTGACCCAGCAGTTCTCATTTCAAGCTATTTCGCCAACTGATGAGCTCAAACTCTCCAGCATCTCTGTTAATCACATAGGGAGCAATCTGAATGAAAGCTTAAAATAGGCACCCACATTCACTTGTTATGAAGAGTATAGCAGTACTGTTAACAAGATCTTCTTCTAAGTTTATTATCAAGGAATACAGAGGAAAAAGCAGCTCCTCTCTGTGTGGTTTGGATAAATCTTTTTTATTCTCCCTTCCTCTTCTTCCCTCATGCTACCCATGCAGATTAAAACAGCTCAGAGCTGACTAGACTGTTCTTTTCTGAACTGTTCCAGCTTAATTTAAAATCCTAATTTTATTGGGCATCTCGTGATTTATACTCACAGGTGCTACAGCTGCTAGGGGATCTATTTGACTGCAGTGTCTTCTGAGGCAAATCAAAACATTATTTTATATGTTATTTTTAATACTTGAGACAGATAAAAGCCTGATAATCTTCCTGATATTAGGTGAGCTGCATTTGTGCTCCAGCGACTACAGAACTATTTTGAATTTATTCCTATCTCTAATGCTTTTGCTTTTCCACCTCCACTCTTCTCTCTAGTTTTTCTGCCCACTATGTAAAATCTCTATCTTTTCTTTATTATTAGAAACAGTTTTCCTAAAAACCTGACTGCTAGTACTTCTGGGATGATTGGTATTCGATTCCATTTTATCACTAACCAGCTACGCCAGGGAGGTAGATAGATTAGCTGTTATCTTCTGAGAGTCTTAAAATTGGATATAGTCTAAATAAGTCTTGGCATGTACAATAAGAACAACAGCTTTCACCAGTCTGAAATTGTTTTGTTGTTTTTTTTTTTTTTTTTTCCTTCATACAAAGCAAGAGTACAAAAATATACTAATGTTTTTTGTCTACATTGTCTTTTTTCTATATTGAGGTATAGATTTGGAAGTCAATCTGTGAACAGTCTGTGAATTATTGCTGTGATTACATGTCAATCCTTTTTTATTATTTTGTCATATTTTTGCTCCTTAGGTCTTGTCTTCAGAAGACATTTAACAGGCTACATGATCTGGAGTTTGGAAGCCTGTTGTTTAAATGGAAAAAAAACCATGACCATATGTCAACTCGTTTTATTCAGACTAGGTTCAAAGAGCTACTGTTTTAAGGGAGTAGGAGCATCTTGCAAAAAATGGAGATGAGTTGTTGATGTAAGACTGTAAAAGTCCAATAGAGAAAGTTTTCTGCAGCAGCCCAAAGGAAGAATACCAAAAAATGGGAGGAAAAGAGCTGTGTTTAAGGAAGGATTAAATACAGCTGAAACTGAAGACTAAAAATTTTAAAAAGACTTCTCAGCCTGAGAATGTGTGAATGAAGTACGGATGACTACTATAATACTGTAGATAGCTAAATGGCACTAGGGAATCCAAGACAAGAAATGATACATAAGTTAGTATTTGATTAAGTCAAATAAAAGTCTTATGTGTTTCAAAGCTTAAAGATGCTTAGTGTTAAGAAATTGTTAAAAAAAATCTATTTGTCTTTCCTTAAACTAACATTTCTATCTGAAATTTTGTACTATGAACCAGCACCCATGGACTTAGAACTCAGGAAAATCTGGGTGTTTAAATTAGTGGCATCTGTTGTTTTACCATCCAGTCTTGTGTCATCATTTTCTGCTGGGAACCTCTGTAGGCTGAAACTGACAGTGTGTCACGAAATCACCTTCAGGTCAATGAACTTTCAAGAGATCACAGGCAAATATTTTTGTGCTGTTTCTCAGGGACCATGTTTTCTTGGTGCACAGTCCTGGGTAACCTACTTTCCATGTTTCCCAGGAATGTGGGGGACAGAATGTTGAGTAGAATGGGAAGCCATACAGGTATCTCTAGGAGCTCTGCCTCATTTGCCTATTGACTGAAGTGGGGGATTATGCTTGATAATGCTTTCTCCTTCAATAAAGACTTTAATGAGATTTCAGGCAATCTATTGTGCTTCATGTCTAAATATTTTTCTTCTTTTATTTATAACTGAACCTTGAGTATAAGCCTATAGGTTATTTGCTTATAGCAGGCATGAACTCTTGCACATATACACATATATAATTTTTATAGAAAAAACATTCCCGCAAGAAAAAAGTTTTCTTTATTATTTTTAAGGGGAATTGCAGTTCTAGCATAATGAAAAACTGATGATCATAGTGAAAAAGAAAGAAAAAAACTTATTTCTATAAAATTTTATGTGTCATTTTTTCATCAAGAGCAGTAAACATGACATACAGATAAAATTCCAATTTTTAAAATGATTGCTGCCTATTCAATCTCTCAATTTCCCTGAGGTTAAGGATCTACCTAACTAAAATGCTATGGAAACTTCTATTGTCCCTCTTCTTCCTCTCCATCTTGGTCTTTTTTTCCTCTTTTTCTTCTTTTAGCTTTTTTCCTTCTTTTTCCCTCTTAATAAATTTTTCTTTTTTTTTTCTTCCCCCATGTATTTTTTAAGGCTTGATTTTACCTTTTTAGTAGCAATGGCAGGTCTGTGTGGTGGAAACGATGTGGACTCTTAATCACTGAATATGCTGAGTTGGAAGGGACCATTCCAAGTTATTAACTTTTCAGAGTCATTGCAGGTACATTGTGAATTAATTCACAGCAAAATTTATAGGACTTTAGACTTGACTCATTTACATGTGAACAGGTCCACTGAATTGCTATTGGGTGTGAATAAAATAACATCCTATTGTATATCAGTGATACAGCTTTTTTATACAGTTATGCAATTTTAGATCCTGTTCTTCCTGCCTAAAAAAGAAATGAAGCCTGAAAATTGTGAAAAATTTATTCTCATTTCAAGGCTGTTCTTTCATCTAACTTATTATACTGCCATCAACTTCAAATCATGCAAAACCTGCCCTTTTCATACTGAAGTATGATGAATAGGTATTTAATGAAGGCTCATAAAAAAAACTGTACAAGAATGCAGGATTATCAGCAGCACATTAGTGTGCCAATATCTAGTGCATGCACTAGCACAGTAGCTGCCCTTTTTGGACGCAATTAGTGTAGTCTTTCAGCATATGGACTGACTTTGTTGGCAAAGTGCAGCCACATTCTTTACACGATACATTCAATTACGTGCTGGTTATGTGCAAAGGACACACGCCCCAGTTTTCAGAGCTGGAATAGATGTGATGTTTGGTTGTACCTGATCACCTCTGTTCTGACATAACATATGGCACATGTTCAGCATCACAGCTGCTGTGCTGTGCTTAATTTGACAATGAGAAAGAGCTTCACAGTAATGGTAACTGTTTGCCAGAATGACAAAATACATGGAAACCATGGATAGTAAGTCTTTATATTGATATCCTAACCTTTAATAGTCATAGCTCCGTCAATGGTGTCTCATCAGCAACCAGATCTGATTTTCAGCAATAGCTTTAGAGTTCTATTATTTGGTGAGTTTTGGTTGGGATCTCCACCTAACGGCAAGTTTAAATAACATGGTTTTGTTGTTGTAAGATATTTCTAGCATGTGAGAAATTACTTTTGCCCTCTGCTAGTGTCTGGAGTACCTGAGCAGAAACAGTCTTAGCTGTGCATCTTCCTGTCCTTATGTTTCAAGCAATACTTCACATAAATCTTGTAGCTCCTTATGCATTTAGTACATCCTGTCTTCTAGTATTATAAGTCAGACAAGGTTGTTTGGGAAGACGGTATTACAAATTTTAAATTTCTTTTTTTCCTCAGCCTTATAAGCATTAATTAATATTCACCCATCTGTCTCCATGCACTTCCTGCTTCTCTCCTTCTGCAAGTAAGACTCAGTTTAGTGTGCAGGCTGACAGGCCATTAAGGGGCGCTTTGCGCTAATGCAGTGCAAAAAAAGAATCTTCTTGCATCTTGTATCCTATAGCTAAGAGGCTGGTTTTGAGAAAGCATACCTCCAAAAACATAAAACATAAATAAAATCTAACGCCAGACAAAATCTAATCATCAGAACTGTGTGTTTTAACAGCTTAAGAAAAGTGTGCCAGGGAAGAGTGAGGTGTATTCCTGCAGGAGTCTTCATCGTGAAATAAGTCAAGGAACTGACTAAAAAGCTATCTATGTAGAATGTTGATGAAGTCAGCACAGGATAAAGATGAATTTCTCAAAGCATTTTGCAGACTAATCACACAAAATCTGATGCTGTGCCTGGATGCCAGGAGAAAGGATGAGCCGTGTAACTGGCTAGCTGCTTGGCCCTTTTCCTCCAAACACTGTCACCCCGTGGCCGCTCCCTGCCTCGAGCTCCTGAGTAGGAACCGAGGGTAGAGGTTCGGCCTCTGGCTTGGAACCTCACCTTCCACTTGATCTGGCTGAAGGCGGGCACCTGGAAACCCTCCTCGTGGTAGCTGAGTGACAAAAGGAGAGAGAGAGGGACTCTCTGGTGCCAAAGTTCCAAGATGTTTATTTTTCTGCCGAGAGAGAAGCACCAAGATGTTACAACAAAACAAACCCAAAAACCCACACACCAAACCCCCCCACACCCACGCAGACACAAACACACGCTGCCAAACGGATTACAACGGTTTATAAAGGGGGGCAGCCTCCAGGGAGGAGACTGCCTACAAACCAGTCATGGGATAGCAAGCAGGAGCATGGGGTGGGTTCACATAAAACCCATGAGAAGGAATGAGAGAGAAGTGAATACATAATCTGCAAATGAGTGAAGGGAAACAACATAACTGACATAGAACATTCTGGCTAAAGGGGTGTAGCAAACAGTAACTGACAAGCTGCAGGGGCAGGGTTTAGAGGACTGACAAGGAAGAGTCTGGAAACATGGGAGGTGTGGAGGAGATTGACATGGGGATTGACATGGGGAAAGGCGGGAAAATATGGGGTAAACTACTTCTGGGAAGAATCGTTAGGGAAACGGACCAGGGGGAAATGGAATGAACTACTTCCAAACATAGGAAAATCTAACATATAATGAATTAAACATGAATCTTTTGGGTGGGAAAAGACCTCTAAAATCAACAAGTCCAACCACTGATGTATCTTCACCTTGTTAACTAGACAATAGCACTAAGTGCCATGTCCATTAATTTCTTGACTACCTTTAAGGATGGTGACTCAACCATCTCCCTGGGCAGCCTACTCCAGTGCTTAACAACCCCTTCTGTGAAGAAATTCATCCTGATGTCCAACATAAGCCTCCCCTGGTCATAGCAACTTGAGGCTATGACCTCTCTCCTGTTATTAGTTGCCTGTCAAAAGAGACCAATCCCTACCTGGTTACAGCCTCCTTTCAGGGACTTACAGAGAGTGATAAGGTCACCCCTGAGCCTCCTTTTCTCCAGGCTAAATAACCCCGGTTCCCTCAGCTGCTCCTCATGAGACTTGTGCTCCAAACTCTTCCCCAGCTCAGTTGCCCTTCTCTGGACACACTCCAGCACCTCAGTGTGAGGGGCCTCCAGCACCGGAGTGGGAGGCACCTAGTGAGGGGCCCAAACCTGAACAGAGGATTTGATGTAGAGCATCACCAGTGCTGTGTGCGGCCTGGTTCTGCTGGTCACAATATTCTTGCTACAAGCCAGGACACCATTGGCCTTCTTGTCCACCTGGGCACACACTGGCTCACACTCAGCACCCCCAGGTCCTTTTGTGCTGGGCATCTTTTCAGCCACTCTTCTGCAAGCCTGTAGCGGTGCCTGGGGTTGTTGTGACTGAAGTGCAGGACCCAGCACTATCTTGTTGAACCTCATAGCATTGGTCTTGGCCCATCTATTCAGCCTTTCCACATCCCTCTGCAAAATCTTCCTACCTGCAGCAGAAGGATGCTTCCACTCAACTTAGTGTCATTCCCAAGCACTTGTGTCTTCCTAAGGTTAAATATTTCATGATTCCCCAAGCTTAAATCCTTGCTGAAAATTATAAGATTTCCTGTTTTGTAGGTGGACAGGGGAGAATAAGGCGATGGTTGAAACTTGCATCATTTAGGGGTTTTAGTGAATCCTAATCCAACCCTTATTTGTCATTTGCCCAAAATCTTTTAGTATCTTTATCTATTGTAATTGCTAAAATATTCATTATACTGTGAACTAGAAAGATGTTATTAATGCTGTTGCACAAATGGGGATATTAGACCCAAGCTGAATGCTAGATCCACCAAGAGAAGTTCTTGACTCTTGGATAAGCTATGAAATTAGGCATCTGAACAGTAGAGTTTATATATTTGCTCTATCTGAAAAGCATTCATACTTATAACAGTAAGTAGGAGAGGGGAACTTTAAAAGCCCTCCAGGATGAGAACAGTTTGTATTGCATATAAGTTGCTTCTTTTAAAAACTGAAGAGGGCTGGCTGTTTTCTTTGTTTTTCAAGTGCTCATTTCTGATCATGACTATTCGAAAAGTGAATCATAATGGAATGAACTTCTTAGCTTCTCTCATTTCCTGGTAGAAATATGCCTTGGAGCTTGAGGATTTCTCTCTCTCTAAAATTATTCTATTTCACATGTTCTCATTAAGCCTATTAAGTCTAATGCTTATCTGAATTCTATTAATCTTGTTTCGTGTGCTATCTTAGCACAGCTAAAACTATATATTGAGGGCGCTTCATTTTAAACTTAAAAAAAAAAAATTCCTGTTTTTGGCTTAAATTTAATATTGCCCTCTTGTTTGACTGATAAAGATAAGAATCTCTAGGCAAGTTCTCCCAGTGAGGGTTGCCAAATTTGGAGTATCTCTTTTGCATTGTCCACATAACTGTGTAATCACCACAGATTGTTAGGTAATCTCCAAATCATGAGCAGGTGGCCAAGATCATCCATGTTAGGGCCTTGAGTGTACTAATATTTCTAATGGCCCAGAGCAGCCTCACCTGTGGCCTCCATCCATATCTCTGTTTGTAAAAAACCAAAGAGCTTTGTGTTGGCTCATACTGGAGTCTTCAGCCTCTGTCTGAGCTGTGCTGGTAGTGTTGGTTGCTGGCTGGCTCAGCCTTTTGTGTGCCTAGCCACAGATCCTGTTGTTCTGGATCCTAACCCATGGACTGGCATCCTATCTTGATCTGTCCTGTGCCTCTGAACCTGCTCACTGACCTCTGGATAATATCTCATCCTTATTGCCTGTAATTGCTTCTGACCCACAGATTTTTTTCCTGGTTTGGTCTGGGACCTGCCCTATGGCTATGCATCTTCCTGCTGATTTCTACTCTTGGTTGAACTTAACCATTATCTCTGCTACCTCTCTGATGGTGCTCTGCCTTGCTAACCTTTTTATCTCATTTGGCCTCTTTCTCCTCGTCACTTAGGGAGCAGCTAACCCTTGTTGGATGATCATTCTGTGTTCAGATCTGTGATGAGGAATGATAGGAGAATTACAGTCTATGAAAGCTGCCTCATCACGCTTTGTGACGTGATGGTCAAATGCAGACTGAGAAAGCACAGAATTTAAAATACAGGCATATTTCAGAACCCCTTTTAGAATATTGTGAAACTATTCTTTATATTTAAGTGGTGTCATCTCTACCACGCCAGACATAATACATAATCAGAAAGGAAAAGTTCAGTTCTGAAAGTAGCCACAGAAAGTAAGTGGGGCTGTATTAAGATACTTAGAATTTGATTGAAAACAAAACTGATCTTGGAAGACGTTCTAATTTTGGGAACTGGGCCGCAAATTGGCAACTGACCTGCCAGTAGTCTTTGAAAATACCATAAATAGTGGCATGTCTCGTGGAACCAAATTTTTATGTAGTACTTGTTGTGACCACTGGGTCACAATCAGTAGGCAAATTGCAGTTACTGGAAAAAGGGACAGGTATGGACTAAAGTCAGGTCACTGATTTCTGTCATGCTCCCTGCTGTTGTGTTCAATCTGTTCTCCATGTGTTGAGTCTGACTGCCTTAAGGAATGCTTTACTGTGGAGATAATTTTGGCTTACCACACCAGACATGAGACCAGCCAGCACCAAATACCATTTCCACAAATTGTTGGTCTTGCACAAGTGTATCCAAGCCAGCTTGGCAATTGTTTTATTCAGTTTTGGAGAATGTCACTGGGAGTAAGTTCCTGGATCTAGTATTGGAAAGAATCCTGTCATCCTTATTACTATTTATAAAACCTGTATTAGCTAGTGCCAAATCCTGCTCTGGAATGTGGATAGACAAATGAAAATCTGGTGGTTAATAGAAATGCTAAAACTTTGCTTATCTGTCCTTCTGGTAGAATGATTATGAATTTGGGAGAAAGAGTTCTTGAAAGCGTAGTCACTTGTTGGGATTTTCTTGCTCTTGTCAGAGTGGATCTCATGGCAAGGCCCTTGGGTATTCTGCAGCCAGGACTTGTCTTGCTCTCCCTTTCTACTCAAAGTGCATTATACAACTATTGACTGAATTGAGATCTCTTTGCACTTGGTACAAGATTTCTAACACGTAGTCTAGGACAGCCTTAACAAATCAAGGGTACTGCTCTTGCTAATGACTGTTGTAGTTGTTGACCTTCACAATGACTGTCAATGACAAATTATCTTGTTCTAGAAAAACTGACTTTGTTTGATAATATATATGTCATATATATTCATGGCACAGTATGTGTGGTAAGATGTATGAAGATATAGTGTAGATACTGATTTTCATTAGATGGCTACATATTTAAATAACTAAATACATCTGAAAGCAGCTTATGAATGCATGTGTATTCATCACACAAGTATTGCTTTACTCATCAGAATGGTATCATGCCTATGCTGTATTTGAGAAAGCAGGTACTGTAAGCATCATATTGCATAACATATTAGTTGGAAGTGCTGACTGCATGGTTTTGGATAAAAATTTCCAAAACTTAAGGGCACAAATTTCACAGTTTATTACACTTCTGTTTATTACATTTTCAGTAGCTGAAACATTCCCTTAGAAAATATCATAAGAAGACAAATGCAAATATTGAGATTAGAACATGAGTTGTAAAATGATGCAGTACATTTTGGGTCTTTCATCTCTAGTTTCTGAACTGTAGAGCCACTCATCTTCCTGGTTTATAGTTAATAATAGGCATCTATGCCTATGTCTCCAGATTAAAAAAAAAAATAGAAAAAGTGAGCTTCAGTTTTTCATTATTTATTATCTTAAAATTCAAACCTTTTTTCAGATGAAAAAAGTAGTGGATTTTCTGTTAGCACAAGAAACTACTTCAAGTGTGCAGATTAAAATAAAGGGCCCTTAACAAAATGTTTTTGGTAACATTGAAATTTCCTTTACATTGATTTGCCAGAACATCTAGACTAGGCTTTTGAAATCTATTTGAAACAGAAGAAAATTTTATGAAGGTGAGTTTATTCATTGCTTAGCTGAAAAGCTTATTGTATACAGAAATGCCTCTAAAACAAGTTTCAACTTGTAAACAAGCATTTTTACTCCTGAAGTATTTATATTTAAAGACAGATTATGTTTTTTAACATAGGATTTAGACCCACCTGACAGCTGCACCAAAGGACACTTTTCTTTGCTCCACAGGTGAAGTTTTGGGTTGCTAGTAGAGAGCTAGCAGCCACTTCTTGTTTCACTTCATTTTTGGTCTCAGCCTTTGTGTAAGAATACTCTGGGCGTATGTACAAGAAAATAAGACTATAATCCATCCTTTCCCATATGAGGTAAACACCCTTCATGCTTTTTGGCCTTCCTTCTGAAGCTGTTTTATTTATTCCATCTCTGCTTTGATGTTATTTTTAGTGAGTCTCGGAATCATGTGTCAGATCTGGATAGTATCCATGTTAATCTGTTCGTTCAAAAAGCAATTAGATAATTTGATGATTAAATCATGTGCCTATTCTAGAAAGCTTATAAATACATATTGAAGTGTGAGATACTTGGAACAAACAAGGTAGGAGAAAACACTGAATGAACTAGTTCACACGTGTTATATGCATGTAATACATTGTGATACGTGATGGATGTGGAAGAAGGTATTGATGGTAATCTAGTGCTTTTTGTTAGCATTTAGGACTTTTCATTGATGGGCAAAAATTATTATTTTTTTTATTGTTGTTGTTGTTGTTGTTGCTGTTGTGTGTATGTATATTTATTTTAGAATTCACAAACAATACTTTTGTGGTTGTACTTGGGAAGTCCAGAATTGAATGAGATTTTCTTCCAATGAGGTAACTGAAACTCTTTTCAAGATGATATAGTTTACCCATACCATATTTACCTCCAAAGATCAGCTTGAAAGGCTAGGAAGACTGATTTCATCAGTCCAATTTAACCTCTGAATCCAAAGGACCT
The DNA here is from genome assembly GCA_013397555.1 of Urocynchramus pylzowi. NCBI lineage: Eukaryota > Metazoa > Chordata > Aves > Passeriformes > Fringillidae > Urocynchramus > Urocynchramus pylzowi. Next base: position 405,718 of record VZRH01003533.1, read on the forward strand.
TTTACTTAGCACTTGAGGAAATACTGAAGGCACTTTTTATTTACAGCTTTTGACAATGCAGTAAGCCTCACAGGCCTTTCTTCCTAAATTAAATAAAATCTGTAGTGCAAACTATGCAAATGTGTTTTGTCATTCTCCCCTCAGAGCTGCCTCTTAGCATTTTATCTCAGTGAGCATGATTAAGTTAGAGTAGTGGTTTTCCTACAAGCACCTGTTGTACATCTAAAGTGAAAAGTAAAAAAAAAAAAAAGAAAGACGATGGGGAAAAAAACTTACATCCCATGGCTTTGTGCCGTGTCTCTTTTCTCATCAAGGAATGACATTAGCACTGCCAGCTCTAAATGTGAAATCACTCTAAGATATCCACCATTAAAAGATTGTTTCTGATGATTTCACGTGTGAGGTTTCTGTGCCATAGCCTAAGCTTTCTTATTCCAGTTAGATAAAAAAAGTTAAGGTTGTCAGCACTTGAATTGACTATGCTAGTAATCCATGTAGCTCAGACAGAACTTTTTCCAGATGAAATCTAGGGCTGTGGGGCAGGAAGTTCAGAAAAATCTTTCTTTGACTTCATCATGCAGTAGCATAGAAATTAATTGTGCAGAGGGTAATGTCAGCTCCCATCAGCAGGGCCTGAGTCTAATTAGCAAAAGGGTGGATGTTATAGTCTGTGAGTTTTTGATTACTAGATGATGTGTAATAAGCAGGAAGGATGGTTTACATCCTTTACTGAGAGAAAATGTGTACAGTGTGATTAGTGCCCTTGTCAAGTAACCAGGTAATGGTGTGTCTCACTGCCACAGGTCTGTGGTTTTCCTCATGAAGAGATCATCTAATTGATGTGCTTTCCATTCTCCATGCTTCAAAAAAAAAAAAAAAATTTGTTTTAACATCAATCTGTCATTGGTGGTGTTAAGTCATTCCATATCAGGACTTCTACTGCATTTTAAGTTTATACATAGTTTAAAATCTTTTAATTTTGAGGCTATCTAAATCTAACTCAGCTAGAGCAAATTAAGGTAATAATCTAGTGACTCACACTACTGAAGCCTCAACAGTCTGACTTCTCCTCAACCAAGAACACTCAGGACTCCATCAGAACCAATACAATTAAGGCAAAATATTGATCCATTATCATAGCAGGAGCAATGGTCTGTCTTTAGAGCCTGTATCATACCAGGGTCAAATAGGTATTGCAGAAATAGAAAATAGAATAGGACATAGCCATATATTAGATTCAGCTCTGAAAATGAGAAATTATGCCTTAGATGATGCATAGACCTTCTGAAAAGTGCATGATTATCAGGGGAGTCTGCTTAGTAGATAATGATGTATTATTGAGAATGGAACTGTGTAAATTGAAATGCAGGTAAAGGAAGAGGTAAACCTTCAAGGTGTTGAGATGTAATAACTGGCTGGAGACACAGTAGGTGTTTCTTCTATTCATCTCCCACAAAACCCATTTTTTCCCCCTATATTTTCTTTTAATTTCCATAGGTAGCTGTCCAAAGAAATCAACTATGAAAGGTATATGAGTTCAGTGAGCAACTGAAAAGCTTGAGCTAGTAAATGCACAGCCTCCAGCCATGCTCCTGGTGCCTTTTTCTTCAGTTGTCTTAGTAGCTTTATGTATCTATGATGGATGATGTGATACAGGATACTGACAAAACTGTAAGATGCTCAGACATCTCCAAGGCTGCAAAATAAGTTCTATGTGTTTGTGAGTACACTTGCATTAAAATTAATATAGCCAGAGGAGCATTTTAATGGTTTTATACAGTGGACCTGCTGCAGTGTATGAGTTTAATTTTACTTATGACAAAGAGATTATCTGTATTATAGTTGTATGGGTAAGATGTGGGTCTCTGGTGGTTTTAATGACAACAACTCCTCTCTTGCATAGTGTTTTCTCAAAATCCTGGGGAAAAACTGCATGTATAAGAAAAAAGTATCTGTCAAGATTCTGAGAAACCTAAACTAAGGTAGAAGAAGGAAAGATAGTAAGAATGAAGATTTGTAGTTATGTTTAGCTAGGCCTTCTTATCCTAGAGCAGTTTCAATACTTTTTTTTGAAAACCAAAACACAGCAGAGTATCTCCTTATAAGGAATCAGGATGCCAAGTAATCACTTGCAATCAAAGATATAGTGAAACTATTTGTGGAGTTTAATGGTTTGTCCCCTTGCCACTCAAATATTCCATGAGTAAATAAGCTGAATAACTGTTTTTCAGTTATAGAAGTAGGTGTCATATTTTCACTGCAGAAGTATTGAAACTAAAAAAACTTTATTGGCTGCAGAGCTGTTTTGAATCATTTAGGGTGGAGCAATAGGGATTTCAAGTGCAATGCCTTTTAAAAGAGAGTTAGAAGCTGAGGAATGATTTCAGAGGTATACTGTCAGCAGCTAATGGACCATTGCACAGCTTTGATGAGATTTTCCTGAAAAAAGGTGATGTGGTTGTTTCCTCAATCTTCCCCGTGTTGTCTTAAGAGCATAGGATGGATGGAACTTTCTCTCTACAACCAAATAACAACTGATATTTTCTCTGAGGTACATCAATAGAAAATGTAGAAACCTAGATATATACATGTATATATACGTGTGTGTGTGAACCTTCATGTATTTGTGTATCTGTATTTTTATATCTGCATATATAGCTAGAGTCAAACCACAGGGGTGTTTGACTGGCCATCTTCAGAGTCCTTCCCACTCATAATATTGCTTTGACAGATAACAATTTGAAAATGAGAGAGCATTTGCTGAAGGTAGGTAGGTAGCACACTGGAGGCTAGTATTTTAAAATATGGTGTAATATTTAGGCAATTCTGGCCTTTTCCCCCCTCCCCCCCCACTTTGGTAAGCTCAGGTCTTTACTGGCAATCCAACTGTCTCTCCATACAAAAATAGGCTGCATTTCCATGCAAAATATTACTTGTTTTTCCTTAAGCAATGGGTGCTCCTTCTGCTCTCATGACAATAGTGAGTTCCTCTATTTTACACAGACTAGAGGACCTCAGTGGGACAGGCTGTTTCTAGAAATCTAACTTTGTTGTGCTGAGTACTCAGTTTACAGAGGTTGACTAACCCTGAACATGATGTCAGTACTGTTTCATCTGCAAATAAATTCCTAAAAGGTCAGTCTAGGTGTGTTCTTACTCTGTGTTCTATTTAATTTTCCTGTGTTCTCTAATTTTTAGTAAACAGTATTATAAGGCATAACAGGTGATTGGTATCCGATTAGTTTTATGGGTCTGTGGGTTTTTTTGTTTTTTTTTAATGTAAGCTTCAGTGGTAAGAACAAATAGCATGTAAGAGCAAATTTTTTTTTGGTTTAAGCAAGGGCATAGCAAGCAAACTAAAACTTTGTTTTGTCATAGTAATTCAATCTTAGAAGAGAGGACTGTGCACTGCAGAATTTGGATAAAACTGAAGTACCACATGGAAATTAAAGGTAGCCTCATTTTTGATATCTAAATGGGTAATATAATAGCTTAAAAGTATATTCATGACTGTGATGGACTCCATAAAAATTATCAGCAGATTGATCTGAAATACTGGCTCTCTTGGTAGATTTATTTGTGTGCAGTATTCAGTGGTTTTGTTTAAGCTTCAATATAATTTTTTTTAGGAAGAAAACCGGATGTTGCAGAATATAATTAGTATCCTAACAAGAAGTTTACTTTGTAGCTGTTACTTTTTTTTTTTACTCATCCAAAGAAGAACTAGTATTTAAATTTATTGTTCATTGTTTTTTTGAAGCAATTGTCTTATATTTTTCCTCTTCCCTGTGTTTTTGACTTAGTTGAAATTAATATAGCTAATCCTGTGTGATACCTTTCAATACAAGGTTTACACGCTCCAAATCATCTTTCATATCCAAATGATTTAGCTGTTATTGATTTAATCAGTACTGAAGAAAATTATTGTAGTCTGATGCACTTGGAGTTTTTCACAATTGCTATCCAAAAGATCTTTATTGACCAGCTTTATTTACCAAATATTCACTTAAGCCTAACACAGAGATCAGTGTGGCACTGAGATTACAACAATTTACAGGTAAAACATATGTCACCTAAAGAAACTATGAAACTCTTGTCGTCATGCACTTCTGTGACATTGAATTTGTCTAAACAATATATTTATGGTTCATGCTGGCATTGAAGCTTTGAGCAAGTTGACTCATTTCAGCACTGGCTTCAAGAATAATAGTGTATGTAGAAAATTCTTGCCATTGTTTAAGGATTCATATGCTCTTTGGTATTCAGGTTGTATATGTTACATTTAAAGGCATGTTTGCAAAATGGATAAATGATTTCTGAAGTTTACAAGGAAATTACAAGTAAATCAATGATAAGGCTGATTGCAAAGGCACATGGGATGGCAAAGCTGCTGTTTTTCCCTGCATCTGTCTTGTGCCTCTAGTGCAGGGAAACTGAAATGTAAACAGTAAACTCTGTCCACATGGGCCCAGATCACTGCTGGTACTCTTGTAATCTAGTCTCAGCATTTGGAAAGTTTTTGCTACCAACATAAACCATAATTTCAAATGGCTGAAGTTTAAGTAAGGGCAGCTCTTTGTACAGAACTGTCCTTTTCACTAATGAAATCTGAGTGCTCTGCTGAGACAGTGGCCTTTTGTATCTTATTTATCTCCCTGAAAAATCAGGATAAACTGTCAGAGACTATTTCTGTGTTGCCTTATAAATATACTGAGTTGAGGGAAAAAAAAAAACAACAAACAAACCAATAGAAATTAAACTGCTTTAATTTAGTTCAAGCAAATAAATACAGATGTGCTTGGTTCCTTCTTTTATTATCCTACACAAGCTCTCCTATTGGCTGCTCAAAGCCACCAAAATAATCTAAATGCAAAACAACAGCAGTTTATGCAACAGAAAAGTGAAAAAGAGAGTGTAAGGGAGACCTTTGCTTTTGAGACCTTTGCTTTTGTTGCCTTCATTTCATTCATGGGATCAGCAGCCACATAATGAATTAGTAGAATAATACAGAATTATTTCACTTAGTTTTCCTGGGGTAGCTAAGTTCATAAACTACATGCAGTCTTGGAATACATATTTTCATTATATCTGTAAAGTCTCAAGTTGAGCACTCTGATAATATCTGGTGTGTGTGGTGGAAATAGTTCACAGAATGCAGTTGTGTTCTTCAGCTTAGATCATTCATCAGGTCTGATTTGAGTTCTCACTTTACAATTCTCCCCCTTGAATTATGACTATGATACTCTGTAACAAAATAATTTCATCACAGCAAAGCTATGTTTAGCAGGAAACTAACTAAAAAAAACTAACTAAAAAACTAAACTAACTGTTTATTAAACAGACTAGCAAAGTTTGTTTAACATGAAACTATTTAGAAAAAGGTATATTTTAAACTCTTGTACCTTTTCTTTAGGTATCTGACCATTTACATGAGGATCTTAGACTGACCTTCCAAAAGGCTTCTAGGCTTCCCTCTTTCTCTGTTTGTCTTCCTGTCAGAGCTCAATGAGTCCTCATGGACCCTGGCAATTCTTACTGGACATGAAATAATGTTTTAAGTATTAGTATGCTTTGTTCTCCTCTGGTAAAAGTCTGCTTATTTATTATGGATACTAATGATTTTAAAAGTTTATAGCTTTCTTATTTTTAAACAACTTCCAAGGTTGTGTGTTCTTGTATAGGAAGTCAAACTGTTCCTCTTTTTCCTTCCAAACTCTAGTAAAGCTAAAGTGCAAAGACAAAAGAAACAAATGTATATAATTTTACAGTATCTTCTACTCCCTGTTCCAACCATACATAGTCTGTTTATAAATTTATTGTCACTTTATTCAGTATTACACATAAATTATTTTCTTGAGATTCTACACTACGACACATAGCATCTTTACTCCTCATCTGCTTTATCACAACCTACCATAGTTTGTAAATGCAGGGAATGTAGGAACTCATTAATTTGCAAAAGGACACAGCATTTTTGAAGAGTAAAACATGGTTAATGCTCCCATTGGCCATGTTGTCACTGACTGCTGAAGCAGACAGTCTATACTCAAGCAACTTGTAATGTAATTACCTATATTTGTATTCATTAGTGAATGGTTCAGCAGTCACTGAGAATTGGCATGGAGTGAAGTGGGCTAATTTAGTTACATAAGTCTTAAAGAAATTCATTAGCCCGCCTCCTGTCCTCTTATGTTTTAAGGCAAAACTCAGATAAAAAGGCAGACATACACAAAACCTTCATGCTTCCAGCAGTTTGACTCCTCATGGAATCTGGTAGGGAATCCTACTCTATTTAGTTAGAATCTCACTGGGAGACAGCATCCAGAATAGCACAATAATAGGGATTGGTGTCTCAAAGAATTGCAAAAGTGGCTATTTTTTTAGTCACTAGAATAAATCTTTTCTAGATGAGTAACTAATGGAATATATTCTCGCAGGCTGTCTCAGTCCATTTGCCCAGTAGACACAGACATCCTGGATATTGTCAGTCATCAGTTGCACTAGGTGGCCACATCATCTGTAAGACACAGAAGATGTTCAATAAACACTTTAATAAATGCTTTAATTTCTAAACCCAGGGTCTGTTCTTTTCAAGATGCAGCTGATTTGGAGCAATCTTACAGATGCAACACGACTTTTGTTGTTAAGCATGGTGTCTGTACTCTCAAGTGTTAAAAACTCCCCATAATCTTGTGCCTATCCATTCCAAGTTTCAAAAGAACTTAAAAATTTAGAACAGTATTGGTTGTGGCTATCTGCAATGTGAACGAGCCTAGGAGGTACATCTTGGTACATCCTATGGTGCATGGAAATTTCCTTAGAAACAACCCCTGATACTGCTGGTTTCATATGGACAAGTAGATTGTACTATTTATTTTCTTAGGGGTGAGAAGATTGTTCTTAAAAGCAGAAAATTACTCTCATTTTGCATCTTTGCCAAAACTTGGATTTTTCATTTTCTGAAACTAAATTCTTTACACCAGAAATAGTTTTGATTAATCAATCAACTTGAAATAATATATAGAATGGAAAGGAGAAGATTTCTAAAAGTGTTAAAATGTCTTGTTTCTAAAGTATTTTCTTACTAAATAGCAGATTTTTAGTTTGAAGAACTGGCAAATTTTTCTCAAAAAAAAAAAAAAAAATAAGATCAACATTGCAAAATGAAATATTTTAGCTGTCCCCAGCTGAGCCTGTTGAGAAATTCCTGACTGTGTGTTTAAAAATTTTTTGAAGTAAGTAAAGTAATATATTAGTAGAGGAAAAAATAAAATTCACATCCAGTTCTTGCAGTTCCTCTGTAACAAGGTGATCCAGTACTGTTGAGATCCATGGGAAGGAAATAGCCCCCTAGACCTGGAAAGTGAAGCAGCTGCCTATTACAGGTGTGGCAAACATCAATGCACTCATTTATATATAGACATGTGACATAATTTAGGCATAGCAGTATCCTGAAGTAAACATTTAAAACAACTTCCAAGTGTTAGTGTAAACACTGATTTGGTACTTCAAGTGCATGACACAGTGTTCTAGTAGAAGATTCTTACAGTGAAAGGGTCTGCACTTTCTAGCATATAGAATCTAAATAGAATTGCAAATCAGAATTACTCAGTACTCTTGATTTTGGCCTCTTAAAAAACTGAAAATCAAAATAAAACCAGCCTTGACTTTTTTCACTTTGCTTTCCAGATGTTTCTTGTCTTTTCAGAACTTGAATGTAGGCAAATTCCTATAGAAAATGCTTTCAAAATAAGAACTATTTGCAATCTGAATCTACAAAATACCTATGTTTTTCAAACATTTCTAGTATATTTTGAAATAAAAATTAACAGCTGACTTTCACGTGGATATATCTCCTCTCCTCCCAAATTAACAGTGTCAAAACTAAAAAAAAAATTACCAGATTTCACATCCATTATTTTCCTTCTCTTAACAAGAATGTACTGCAGTATTTAAAGTCACACATCTTAGAGAAATTGCTTAACATAACTCATCTTGCTTCCTATATTTAATATAATGGAGACATTTGTGTGTTGATTGACTGCAGAGAAGTTTTCTTTCTTACTAAAAAAATTGGTACCATTGTACAAGGTAAGCAGAAATAATTCTGCAATAATTTGGACTTCTAATTATGGCGTTTAAGTGCAGACTTTGAAGTAAGTAGAAATATTTTCCTTGTCCCTTCATCTTTTGATGTTGGCTTAAAATATCTTTCATGAAAACGAACTTCTTTTGAGGAGTCTAGAAATATAATGTTTAATGCTCAGTGAAGCAGAATGGGATTAAACCTCCTTAACGCCTCATGATCAGCTGTTAGGAAATTTTAGTAGAACATCATATGTCCAACTGGCTCAAAAAAGTTGCTGCAAACTAATCTTTACTCTGACTTGAGTTTGGGTCATAGATTCCTCAAACATTGAATTCACTGGTAAACAAGAAAGCTTAATTGTATGTTCAAATTTTTGTCAGGAGATTCTCATCTGAGGATGAGACAACCATAGTGAGATGTCCCCGTTGCATGTGGAGCTTTGACAGCACATTTCTTTGGACCGTGGGACAAGATGGTGCTATTAACATAAATGCTGTCAGATGCTGCATTGAATCTGTGTTGACTGTGTTGATTACTGACATCTCATTTTTTCCATCTCTCAGGGGGTGGAGGGGAAGTGGTGGTGTATTGAGTGTTGAGCCTGCTTAAAAATAGCTTCTGAAATGATCATTTGCAGCCCAAGATTTCTGATAGGTGTCATAGCTTGATGTTGCTAAATTCCAGTATGACCACTTATTCTAATACTGGATGCTTCACATGCTAACATTCAGAAGTCATATATACCACAGTTATGCTCTGCTGTTTGATTTAGCATTTTAGAATGGTTTAAGTTGAAAGGGACCTTTAAAGTTTATCTAGTTCCACCCTCTCTGCCATGGGCAGGGACACATTCTACTCTGCCTAGTTGTTCAAAGATTCATCCAAATTGTCCTTGACTGGGGATGGAGCATCCAGTGCTTCTCTGGGCAACCTGTTCCTGTGCTTCACCACCTTCAGAATGAAGCATTTCTTCCTCATATCTAACCTAAACCCACCCTCTTTTATTTTAAAGCCATTCTTTCTTGTCTTAAAATTACGTACCCTTGAGAACAGGCCCTCTCCATCTTTCTTGAAGGCTGCTCCCACCATAATTTGTAAATAAAAGAATATTATAAAGTACCTTGATGCTGTTTTTTTTTTAAAAAGAACAATCTTAGAATTTATGCAATTACTGATGGTATATTTAGCAATGATGTTAGAATGATTGCGGAGAAGAGACTTAGGAAAAGGTGAAGTTCTTTTAAAAACAGAACTGACTGACTTGAAGAAAACTTTGTGAGACACAAATAAATAAGGAATTGAGAAAAGTGAGAAAATAATTGCTTCAAATCAGTGACCTTCAGGAATATGCTGTAGTTGACTGAACTGGACCAAATTATCTAACAAATATATTCAATAAATTGTTGTGACTAAGGGCAAAACAGAATGTTTACGAGAAGTGAGTTTCTTGAAAAATAGCATTTGGCTTAAATTGAGGAAACACGTAAGATGCTGGTAAAAACAAGAAACACAAATAAGCAAGTTGTCCCTAGCTTTCACAAAAGCCAGTGTCCTGCTTAATTGAAGGTATTGAAATTCAGGTTTCCCATTTTATTCCTTGGTTAGCCTAGATGAAAGCTTTGGAACACTAGTTATGGTAAATTTTATGCTTCATTTCAGGCTTTTAAAAGTTTTGACCCTCACTCCAGGATAAGATACAGACTCCAGTAAATCATATCTATCATATCCTTTGTTTCTAAAAGTAATAAATATCCATTCCATTGAAGACCAAATTTGGCCCTCTAGGTTTCTCTGTGCCCCTGTGGTGCCCCTGTGAGCCACTGTGCAAGAGATACTTGTAGTCAGAGGTTTGGCTTCCACTGGAGTCCAGATGAGTTCAGTCTGCCATTATAATTTGGAAAAAAACCAATTTTTGTCCTTTCTATTCTCAGTTATGCATCTAACACTGCTGATAATGAAAAGGGAAAGAAAAAAAAAAAAATAGAAAAAGAGCCACCATTTTTTTGTCAGCCTCATTGCATTATCCCTTCAAGCTGAGTTTTAACCTCCAGCAGGACAAAGAATATTATAGCTATGCTCAGATTTTGCTGTAGCTATTGATTTTCTGTTTAAACCTCTTGGTGGTTAATTGTGGCAATATAAAACACCAAAATAGTTGCATAAGAGTAAGGTTTTGTCCTTGATGGAGTTAATATGTTATCTTGATTAATCAAAATTCTTTGTTTTTTCATGAGACATCAGAACACAAGAGAATAGTGTGAAATCCATTTAATTCCACAGGCAAGCAAAGTGCTAAATCAGAGGTAAGTCCCCAAATGGTATTTAAATAGAGTGTAAAAATAATCCCCCTCTAAAGGCCTAATAGAAAGTGCTGGCTACTTGTGTGCTGCCATCTGTACATGAGAATTGTTTCATCAGGTTTCCTGTATATATTTTGCTGTTGGCCGAAGCATGTGTATATTTTTAGCAATTTGTTTTCTGTCTATAAACTATGTTTACCAAGACACTCATCCCTAGAGAAACATAAAATCATATGAATGACTATTTACAGTGACTACCCACATTTCTTGAGGTCTTTTTACTGATTTCAACAGAGCCATCAGAAATGTCCCTTGCTTGAAGAAGTGACAACCAGACTCCCCAGCTGTTATGTTAATGTCCCCATGATGAACACTCTACTTGTCAAAAAGTCAACCTGTTATCCCAAGAGATTTCAACCTTTTTTTAAGCTATGAAACAACATTATTGTCCAGGATCTTACCTGCTTGGACTCTAACTTGTCCTTTGCACACTTTGTAAAAAGTTTCAAGCTGTCTTTTCTGCTTTCTGTCTTGTGTTTGTGTCTTGGAAAGAGCAATAGAATTCTATTCCTTCTCCCCAAAGTCAGTGTTATTTTTAATGAATTCTAATGGGTTTCTTTGAAATTCATCATTACTGCAGATCTATAAACAGTAAAAAAATTTTCGAGGACACTGATATTTGAGGATTGTGAACTATGAGCAAACCTCATAGCAAACTATGAGGTAACCCAAAACAGCTTTTCTGTGGCAGGCTTGCAACAGAGTGCTTTGCATTTTCCCCTTGTTACCATCTACGGTGCAGTAGATTATAAATTTATAATTCAATACAAATACATCCTGTGTCAATAAACCTTTCAAAAAGGCTTTTTTTTTTTTTTCTTTTTCTCTGGTGAAACAGAAATGATAAAGCTGTTGCCAGTCAGTGTCTTCTACTTGCTTTTCCCTGCCTTGATGTAATTCATGTACTGTAAGGACCCTCTCTGCTATTGCCACACAAAAGTGTATTCATAATTTTTTAAGCATTCATGGATAAGGACATAAAATTTCTTTATTTCCCCTCATAAATTAGTAAAAACCCAAACAACACCACTCATTGGCCACATGAATAAAACTTTGACTGTTACATCCTCACATGAGATTGCAGGTGTGGGTGTGTTAAGTACTGGAGGAAGAGGTAGTAGTGTTGAGGAAATGGCACTAACAACTTGCTTTGGGGATGAAATGGAGGAAAAAGAGATACTCAGTATCAGCAGTGTAGAATGTCTGGGCAAGGAATATAGAATAGGACACCAAGAAGGATACACAGCTCACATATGTCAGAGTGGGGTCATGTTGCAGGTTGTTCTAGAGACAATTGTGATCGCATTAGCAGTGCTGAGCTGGACATTAAATGTCATGTTCAATTCCAGCTTATTTAAGGTGTGATACCTCTGGCTGTAAGAGTGGTGAAAAGGCAGATGAATGTTTTATCTAATAACTGCTGGGAGATCTGTGTGGGTTTGGCCAAACACTGATGAAAGGAATAGAGAAAAATGCATCTACGATATTGTATATTGAGCAGTGTTTTCTATGTGAATATTTGATTTAGTTTCTCTCTCTTTGCTTATATCTTATTATAACAGAAAGATGTAGGTTTAGAACTGTGTTTTCCATTCAAAAGATTCTTTCTGTGTCTGTTTCAGCACAATTCATGTATGATCTGTATCACTGGGCACCGCAGAACCACTGTGCTATCGTGTAATTTGACACCTAGTACTTTTTTCATTGGCTTATGGGGTTTAGCCACTCCAGATTGTTTAAAAAAAATTTGCTTTCTTGGATAGGTCCAAGACAGAAATAAGGCTAACAATCTGATTTTCCAATTAACATTGAAACCCTTATGAATGAATTGTGGATTAGATAACTATATGCACAGCAGACATCTCCAGCACGTCCAGAAGTCTCTTAGGAGTTTCTGCTACAAAATTGAACATGTAAAACTCCTGGGCAAACACAAGAAATTCTTTAAATTATACTTGGAAAAATGCTGCAATAGAAATACAAAAACATTTCTGCAAACAGGAGTTATAGGCTAGCCCTGAAGTATGATTCTATGTTTGATGCTTAGCTACTTTTATGACAAACTAAAGCATGATAATTCACTGTTTCTCTCCATTTCCTACTGAAACAGGGAATAAGTGGCAGTGTAAGGTGTGATTGCATTCTAAAGCTTCTTCAAAGAATATTTTTGAATAGTAATTTTTGAGTCTCTGGTTCTGATGGTCAGGCAGAATTGTTGCATATTATGTCGTCCCACCTGAGACCCTATTATGGGCCTGGGCAATCAGGCACCTTCATGAGTGCCTGAGTATGATTTGGAATTAGGCAGTCATCCATCATCAACTGGAAATTAGATGCATCATTATTACAATTTGCACTGATGGAAAAGTCAAATTCAAAAAAAGGCTTCATTATACTATGTACTGCATAGGCAGATAACAAAGGTGTTCCCTCCCCAAAAGAACTAGAGTCAGAGCTGTAGATAAAATATGAAAAGAGACTAAATAGGAAAAAGGAAAAGAGTTGAAGTTCCATTACTAGCATGTGAGGAATTAGTGATTTCTGATAGTGGTGGTCTCTGTGGCAACAGGTACTAGTCACCTGACTGACGCCAGGGTTAGTGGCCTGTCAGGGCTATGGGTAAGGCAGGTTATAAATGGTTTTTAAATTGATAGGATGGCACTAAACATATGTGTGAATATATGCAAATTTAAAATGAGCTGGAAGTTATTTATGGGGAAGCATTATTGTACAAAGCATCTTTAGGGAAAGATCAGGGGAATATAGCAAGAAAGCTTCAGATGTTGAAAGATCTTTAGGTGCCCTAATGTAAGAATAAATCTTTTTTTTTTTTTTGGTGCTGTATAGTGATGGATTAGAGGTAAAATGGAAAGGTAAGCATAACAAAAGGCTATGTGAGTGAGATTTGAAAAAATGTCCATATTTGAGTGACATAAGGTCAAGGGATCAAGATGGAAGAATTCAGTGATCAAGAGAGATGAAACAAAAGAACTTCATAAAGGGTTTATACAGGCAGAAATGACCACATCTTCAGTAAACTGCAAAGGAAAAAGAAGACTGATTCCTGTTGAAGTGCTTTGCCAGGTCAGCACATTTCTGTTCATAAAATTCATGCATAAATACTTTTTCATTGCAGCCAAAATCTGCAGTGGAAAAAAATGGTTTTAATGAAACTTTCATCAAGAAAGCAAAAATACATGGTAAAAACCTAAGAATTTAAAGTGGGATGAGATAAAAGATGCTTTCCTGTCTGATTTGAAGTGATCGGGGGTGAAAATGAAGTAATAACATACTTAATCAAGCTTAGAACTAACTCTCTAGACTACAAATTTAAGTAATTCACCACCAATTCAGGTGGAGCTGGACTTGACCATAGTTTTCTAACACGTTATGCCTATGTTCTCATCAGAAGACCATAAGATCTTGATAAACTACCTTCTCCATTTGTATGGAAGTGTTGAAAAGCTCAAGCATTAAAACAGTTTGCTGCTATGAAGGCTCAGTTAGAGAAGACGTCCAGATCGTGAGACTAGATGATGGATAATATTCTACATCCTTTATTTGATTGCTACAAAATTTGTGATTTAAATTAGAGGTAGACTATGAGCTCATTTTTAGCTAATCAAACAAAGCAGATTCATCAGGTCTAATTTGAATTCAGCTGTGTATGAAGCTGTTGTGGCTCTATTTTAGTCCTATTTAAGAACGGTTCATATATTTGATTTAAATAGGTTTGAGTTGGATCAGTGTAGTAAATACATCATTGACTAAAGAGTTGCATAATAATCATAGAACAAAAAAAGTTGCTTTATTTTGGGAAACATTATTGCTTCCTATATAACCTGCTGGGGCCTGGTTACCATTTGGGTTTCCAGTGCTACACCATCACTTCTCTACAAGTTTCTCAGACTTCCTGAGGGCTGGACAGAAGACACTGCGCTGTGTTGTACTAAGATAAGAGTGATTCCCCCCCTGGTCACCAGAAACTGAGGGTGAGAGGGTGGATAAACTAACACCCACTAAGACCCTGTCTTCCTCTACTTCTAAGTCCTGTACAGACAGTTATAAAACAGAAGCATGAGATACATACCTAAATAATGTCATGGTATATTTGCAAGTGACCTCCTGATCAGAGGAATTTATGAAATTCTTTCAGAGTAGAGCCCTTGCAGGCACTTATGAAATGTTGTAAGTTATCCAGCTCTTCACTCTTCGATACAGGAATGAAGAACATCAAAAACACTTTAGTTGAGTTCACTTTAACAATGAGGAGTCTTGATAGTAAAGATGACCTTGAAATAATTGCCAGAATAGCGTGATCTGGTAAATATTCACAGACAACAAAGATGTTGAGAGACTGTTTACAAGAGCATGGAGTGACAGGGCAAGGAGAAATGGTTTTAAAGTGGAAGAGAGTACATTTAAATTAAATATTAGGAAGAAATTCTTTATTGAGGGTGGTGAGGCACTGGAACCAGTTGCCTTGAGAAGTTGTGAATGCCCCACTCCTGGAAGTGTTTAAGTCCTGATTGGATGGGTCTCTGAGCAACCTGGTCTAGTGAAAGATGTCCTTGCTTATAGGAGGAAAAGAGTAGGAACAAAATGGCCTTTAAGGTCCCTTACAATCCAAGTCATCCTATGATTATGATTCTTGTCTTATTCACACTAATCACATCCTAGTGTTATTCTTCCAATAGCAGATGAATTAGTTGTGAATTTCATTAGGATTTATATTTACTTTAATTTTTGTCTGGTATTGTGTTTGTATTGAGTATTAGAATGCTTTGCTGAAGAGTAGTTTGAATGACTTTTGNTCCTTGCTTATAGGAGGAAAAGAGTAGGAACAAAATGGCCTTTAAGGTCCCTTACAATCCAAGTCATCCTATGATTATGATTCTTGTCTTATTCACACTAATCACATCCTAGTGTTATTCTTCCAATAGCAGATGAATTAGTTGTGAATTTCATTAGGATTTATATTTACTTTAATTTTTGTCTGGTATTGTGTTTGTATTGAGTATTAGAATGCTTTGCTGAAGAGTAGTTTGAATGACTTTTTGGAGTTTTTTGGCCTTAATAAGGTAGAGAATCAGTACTATTAACTTCACTGTGGAATAATGGGAGCTAGGTAAGTATGCTTTGTGTCACTACATGCTGACATGAATACCTTTACCTGGAGAATTACTTAAATTTGTAGTCTAGAGAGTTAGTTCTAAGCTTGATTAAGTATGTTATTACTTCATTTTATTAGTGTAATGTCCTCATTTCATGAATATGCATTTTTGCTTAATGTCTATGAATAACACTGCTGATAGTCCTTAATGCGTGATAATATTTTTCAGATTTTAAAGTCTGAATTTTTTTTTTCTTTTATTCAGCAAAGTTTAAAAAAAGTTATTTTCATTTCTTCATATTGAGAGGAATTGATATTCAGGGGTATATCCTTGCCATCAATTTTCGGTTACTCAGGCATCTAATTACTATACTCTAATGTGACTCAAAGTATTAAAATTTGAGTCCTAATGTAGTCCCTGGAATCAGTTAAGTGTATCCAAAAGTTGATTTAGAGCATTTAAGTTATGTCAGAAGAAAAAAATATAATATCTGACTTGCATAAGATTATGTAAATTTATGTGAATATACTCACACTTTAAAATCGGTAGTATTTAACTTATATGCTTAAGCCAATCCTTAATGCCAATCTTTAGCAAACAAATACATTGTATTTTGAAGTGATTCTGTTCTTTAAGTCTGAGAATCCAATAAACAAGCAATTTCCATAGCAGTTGAAACTATTTACTTTTAAATAGAGGGGTTTTTTTTTGTTTTGTATTATGAAAGCTGTACGTGATCTTGATTTTTACATTACTACATTTCATCTATGGTAAGAGTTTGCTAATATATAATCCACTAGAAAATTTTTTAAAATGAAAAAGAAAAAAACTGCATTAATCCAAGTACATTATCTTCTAGAACAACATCTAGTAAATACAACTACATTAAAAAAATAATAAAAAAAAAAAAACCAAAAAAAAACCAAAACAAAAACCCAAAATGTTTTTATCATGACTGAGAGTTATGATATTAAGAGGAAAAAGGATTTAGGTCGTCTCCAATACCTTTTGCAGAACACTTAATAATCATCAGTATTTTATTTAAGTATAAAGACCGAAGGAACCTAAAGAAAAGTATTTTCCTGTTGAAAATATTTTGCACTTCTGACTGTGCTAAAATTGGATAGCGACAAAAAAATAAAATATAAAAGATAAAATAAAAGATAAAAACTTTGCTTGTAGTATTCTTTGTATTCTATTGTAATGGCTTGAAAATCCATACTAGAAAACACAATAAATGGACAATTTAAAGCATGATAACAATGACAAAATCACATTAAGATTCCGCATCATAAAAAATATGTATATTCTAGTCAATAGTCATTTTTTGGCATGTCGTGTTTCCCAGTAGGTGACAGAAAACAAAAATGTCTTGTGACAGAAGAGAACAGAATATCTAAATAACACAAACTCATAAAGAAAATAACTCCAAGAAAACACTTCACAATTGCATAATCAATTGTATGCTAACCAAGCACTGTGAAAATTCTTTGCAGTGAGCTAATATAATAGGAGTAAAGCCATAATTATTCGCATAACAAATACATTTGGGAAATCTGGAGTTTTCTTGGAAATAGTTTTTGGAAATAACATATTTTTGTGAATAGTCTTATTTAGGATGTGTTTTTTGATTTCATCTCATCTCTACTTGGAAATTTTAATAGATGGATCTACAGTGGGGGAACATCAGTGTTACTGTCATCACAATTGTACCCTCTGACATGAAATATTGAATTAGTACTGAGATAAAAAAATTGCCATTATTCTTGCTTTGAACCTAAGGTAAAATAGTCTAAAATACCTTGGAAATGTTGACAGAAAGTGGTGGTGACAAACTTCTGATTCCTGAATCCCTTGCAACACTTAAAATCAAAAAGATATATGTGACATTGCAGGCTGACAGAAGTAACCTCGTTGCATTTGTAGTAATTGGAAACCAAGTGAACTCAGTGTGATGTTGAGCCCAAACTGCTGTCAGTGTGCATTGACTCTCAGCAAAGCTTGCTGTCTTAGAGTGAGTATCACATTAATTCCATTTTCATAGCTCCTATGTGGGAAGAATGAGACACTTTTTTATAATCGTTGGTGTTTCCAGAAAGAGTTTTATAATACTTCTGACATTCATGTGTGAAAAACAATGCCTAGAACAGGGCTGTAAGTGGGAGGAAGGGGGTTGAAGTGAAAGAAGTGTGAATAGTGTTATGCTCTTAGGTCTGATGTCTCACAGATGATGCAGCCTCTGTAAGAAGGCAGGATACTCCAGGTCAGACAGCACACCTGGTCTAACCTACCCTAGGGTTTCCTCAGGCAGAAAAGGAATGTCTTGCAATTTGGTGGGTTCACATGATCATACTCAAAACAATTGTTTTATTGTTGGGTTTTTTTGTTTGGTTTTTAAGATGGAGGAGTTATGATTGCTGCTCATCAATCCAATTCATATTCTCAATATATAGAGGCAAAACCTTTTTTTGCCTACAGCTATGTCTGTGAATCATTCATATTTGGTGGTTAACCTTTGTCTCTAGTTGCACCTCTTCCTAAAATGGTGATTGTGAGACTTGGCAATATTTTTTGACTCTAGCACACTGAAAAATTATAATACTCCTGACTCTTCCAACATGTTTTAATGTAGTCTGAGATGTTTGCCTACCACAATGTCAGCCTCCAGCTGAGTCACTGAACAGAATGATCTAAGATTCCATGACTTCTTCACAAACTTCCAATCACTTATATTTACAAGACGGTTTGTAGTGAAATCAAGAATCCCTGGATGTCTTGATTTAGATTTTAAGTGCTTGGTACTTAACTGTCATAGTTTCCTTAAATAACAAGCCTTAACAGCTCTGGAAATCAGACTACATACATGTAGGTACCAGAGTGTTTAGATAGCCTGAATTCTAGAGGTAGGACCAAGATTAGTCTTTTAATCTAAATTGGTAAACGACAAAGAGAGGTGCCTACAGATGTGGTGATTATCAATCACTTCTAAAATGAAAATATTTTGTTAAAATGCAAACTAGAACTGAAATAGAACTGTAGCAAAAAAACACTGGGTGAGACACATCAAGATATTTTGTCCAAGATGCCACAGTACATAATGATAACAGTAACACCTCCTCATATAGTCTTTGTTCATGTGGCCAACACTTCCATATCTGCGTGTTAAATCTTTGTCAGTAGATCTTGTCAGGGAAGTGCTCACAAGATCTCAAGTAAGAATTACTGCCTCCCCACCCCCCTTGTTGATGTCTAAATCAATTAATGAAGTAATTTTGTGAGGATTGAGAAGTATTCTCAATTAATGATTTAATTTTTTTGTTTTGTTTTGTTTCTTTGCTCTGGTTTGAACAGCATCTTGTTCTGCAAATTTTTTTTTGTTTGGAAGGAAACAGTCTCTCTAAGAAACATTCAGGTGAAATAATTTTTGTTTTTTAAGCAAAACTGTGCAAAAATTTTGAAGACCATATGAGGCTGAGGCAGAAATCATGTTACTCAGTGAGAAATTACTACAAAGATTACAGGGAAAAGGCAGAAGAATTTTACATCCCGATGAAATAGAAGGAATTATTTAGGATAGTCTGAATGCTTTATCAATGTGCAAATTTGTCAAAGATATGAATAGTTTCATTGGAAGTCTGTGTGAATCTTAGAGGGTTTTGAAGAAGTGTCTATCTTTGGTAATATTTTGTTAACCTTTCCTCAGTGTTGATGTCATTCCCACAATATGTTTGCTCCCAGTGCACACATGAAACTGTTACATGACTAAGAACCAGGATGCTAATTCCTCTTGGTTCAGTGTGTTCAGGGAGGGGGTGGGGAGCACATTTCCTACAGAACCTCAACAGTGTGACTTTTAAAACATTATACAATACAACTTGTGAACATAGACAGGAAATGTGTGCCATGTATATAGGAATAATACTACTAAAATCAACATTGCTGCATAATCTGAGCTCCATACTTTTCTTAGAACTAAAATCTGTCCTTTTAGAGAGACTATGCTTAAGAGTGAAATTAGATTACTTCAAACCTGATCATTAATTGTATTTGGGAACCTAAGAATTCTTTTAGAAATCAGTGTAAGAAGGACCTTTGGTGAGTAGGTGCAGTATATGTTTTTCTTCCTGAATTTACTGCTGCAAAAGCAGAGGTATTTGCTAGAGGATGCACAGCATTTAGTTTGTGTACTTTGGGGTGAGCATTTGGAATAGCCACTGTTGCTTCTTTTAAATATGAACATGTATATGCTAGATCAGCCCTGTAGATTTTTCATGAGTGAGCAATGCTGGCAGGTGACTGCTTTGCCCTCAGACTGCACTCTGGGCCTCCCTTCACAACCCATTCATGCATTCTTTGCTATTTAAGATTAAGCACATGTTTAAGCATGATGCTGGATTGGAGCTACAATGCAGTGCCATCACGCTGTGCAGCAGACCACAGTGAAATGCTCTGCTGTCGAGCATGCTGAGAGGAAGAGAGGCATGAGCAGGCATGAGCATTTTACCAAAGCCAAATCATGATTAGACTATATTTAAACGTGTTGTAACATTGTGAAAACATTGTTTGGGAGTTCAGGAATTGGCTATTCTAAATTTGCATATTGTTATGTGCCTTTTATGGTTGTATTCTATTCCTTTCTCATTCATGTTCTAGGCAGGGAGGTGTATAAATTTCATTTAAAAATACTTAAGATGGAAAGGTAGGTGGGGAGAATTAATATTAAGTTAACAGGGTTTGTTGCTGTCTTGTGTTGATTTTGTTTTCCCACTAGCAGAACAAAACTTCTCTGTGTGTAGCATCCAGGTAATTCAGCTGGCTGTAATTAACTCACACAACTTGCTGCCTTCAGACTGTCAGGCACATCATGATTCAGATGAAGACTCTGCACCTTTGGTTGTGGTATTTGTTTGGTACATCCTATGCATCAGTAGGCGAGTTCTAAAGATTGCTTTGCACCTAGGTTGAAATACAAGTTTAAGGCAAGTGATGCAGAAAGGCTCATATTCATGTAATTGCCAGATAAAACCTGAAAGGAATATGAGGGTGATTTAAAAACAGCTTTCCTAGCTAAAACACTCTGTGGCAGCTTCCATGCTCCTGAGAATGCAATGAGATGTATGGCATAGGGAGAGTGCCTGAGGAAGCAAAGTTCCTCCAAATACTTTGTGAATGCAGATCTCTTCTGGGTTGGCTGCTTCTCCATTATTTGTTTTGCCTATTAAATGTATTTGTTTTGCCTATTAATTTTGCCTATTAAAAGTCCTGTAAGCAGTGTGATGTTGGAAGTCAGCTGCATCATATCTCACTATCCAAATTCAGAAAGAACATATTTAATGTTTTTTAATGAATGGTTATATTTTAAGAAAAAGAATAGAGAAAGAATAAAAGAAAAAACAAAAGGCCTGAGTAGTTATGTAAAAAAATAGATGAAAGCTGTGATGTTGTTGGCATAGAGCTTAAAAGCTGTGTGAAGGTACTTAAAGGGAATGAAGGTACTAAGTCCAGTTTTGGACACCTTCTTCAGCTCTGTACTAAATTTGTCATTCACAAAGCATGTGTCTTTTCTGTAGTGATGGATTTGTATTTTGTTTAAGCTCCATGTGTCAAAGATTATGGATAATAAAAATAAAAAAATAAAAAGGAAAATGTTCCCTTTCATTATTGTGAATCTGGTAATCTAGTTTCTCTTTACTGTGTGAATGTTACAGGTCAGATGTGTGCAAAGAGATGTGAATATCAGCACAGAGTCAATGCAGATATATCCATAGACTGAAATCCCACCCAGATTAGATGCAACTTCTAATCCTTTAGGTAAAACAGATGACATGGTATATTTTTTGTGTGACCAATATATCTATGTTTTTTGGACAGTAAACATTTCAGGGTAGGGTCCTTTTTTTCATAGTGAAAAGCCTTCTTTAATACTTTTGAATAGTGTTTTTCCAATGTATTTTTTACTGTATATACATTGGAGATTACTTTTAAAGTTATACCTAGAGAAACATAGCAAGGATAAAAAGGCTATTCAAAACCAAAAATAATAAATTCTGCAGCCACACACCGTGGGAGGTCACTAGATTATTAAGAAATTAACTACTCCTTTTCCATGAATTACATGGGGGCAGAATTCATAGCCTATGTTGTGCTGTGCACAATATTTCCTGCTTTTAGTCGCTTCTGTGTGTGACTAAAAAATGGAAGATCATCATAAATAACAGATAATGTGTATGCTATGTGTGCTATTCTGTAGTTTAAAAGTATTTTTTTCTCTTTTGGTTGTCCAAAAGGTTTTTGGAACTGAAAAAGGTTTTTGGAACTGAAAAAAAAAAAGGTTTTTTTTACTGAAATTTGCTCAATTTCAGTAAATGTGGTTGATAAATAATGATGACCCAAATGCCGCAGGGTTAAAGGATCTTTTCTCATGGAATATAATAAGCTATTACACAGAAGTGTTTTGCTTGGAAAGACAAGTTATTGACAGGAAAATGCATGTTCAAAATTAGAAGTAATGTTTATTTGGCAAATTTTGTTTTTATAATTAAGCCATCTGGTGCATCTAGTGAGATTATACAAATATCAGTGTATAGTTGTCCTAGAAACACGTTTACAGAATACCTGTGGTGCTTATTACTAGAAAGTTCTCAAGGTGTGAAGATCTAGCAGAAAGGGTCTAGGAGAAATGATTTCCAGAGCAGATGTAGTGCTCTGAAATTGATAGTTAACAAAAGGTATCTGTTCTGTGGGGTAGCTACAGGTGGTTTGACTATAAACCAAGGAAGGTAGTGAGTGACACCACCTCCTCTGTGAATGCCCTATAAATCATTCTGTTACACATAGCTGGCTAAAACACCCAACTTGTCCCCCTTAGGTATTTGACTCTGTGCCAGTTGTCTTGATAAAAAAGAGAATTGTTTTGGTGTAGTATTGAGCTGTAATGCAAGGGTGAAACTAGCAAACAGCAAACCACAGCTCATACTGAGAAGTCTAGGATGCCAGTTAAATGATATGAAGAGAACAGAACAGAAATAATTTATATGTACTCAGTAATTTTGATGTTTAAAAATTATTACTTGTAGTATTCAGGTAAAGTAGATGTTACTACTATTTCATTATTTTCTACAAGAAAAGTTTCTGAACCTGGAAGTTCTGGTATCTTTGGGAGCTGGATTTAGATCACAATCCAAATTTGCTTTCCTCTAAATATTTTGCTACAATGTATACCAAGGAAAATGAATGCAAATAGAATATTTAATACTGCAAACACCAAATTCTTTACTACAATTCTAATTCATTTGTAGTTGAGCTTGCACATACATTTCATTTTTTCTAGCTGTGATGATTATAACAGTTTGAAAAAAAAAAAGGTCTGAAATTTCTGTGGTGAAGAATCAGACCTTATTTGTTTATTGATATAAATAGCTAGTTTGAAGATAACCTTCAAAACTCAAAGGCTGTCATAAGGTGGAAACAAAGCTCTTCGTATCTGCGATATTTAATTGTGTGTGATAATTCTTACATTCCATATAGTAACACACAATCTGGGGGAATTTCTTGGGTGTTCTTAGATTGTTGACATTCTACAGAGGCTCATTATTTAAATGAACTTTCTGAATAGAAGATTTGAACTATGACCACTGTGCTTTCACAAGATATTTTGTACCTGATATTGTTGTTCTAATGATAAATACAGTGGAACTGTTGAAGATAATTTGTTTTTCTTTTAATCTAACATTTAAGAATTATAATGTTTCACTTTTCATCTTAGAAATGATAGAACCATATAATCATAAAATGGTTTGGGTTGGCTAGGACCTTAAAGATCATCTAGTTCCAATACCCCTGCCATGGACAGGAACACCTTCCACTAAATGTGGTTGTTCAATGCTTCATCCAACCTGTCCTTGAACACTTTCAAGAATGGGACATCTTTTCTGGACAGCATGTTCCAGTGCCTCACCACCCTCACAGTAAAGAATTTCTTCCTCCTGTCTCATCTAATCCTACTTTCTTTCAGTTTAAAGCCGTTCCTCCTTGTCCTATCCCGACATACCCTTATGAAAAGTCCCCCTCCATCTTTCTTGTAGGCCCTCTTTAGGTACAGGAAGGCCACGCTGAGGTCTTCCAAGAGCTTGCTCTTCTTCAGGCTAAATAACTTCAACTCTCTTTGCCTGTCTTCATGGGAGAGGTGCTCCATCCCTCTGGTCAACATCACACACTCCAATAGGTCCATGTCCTTCTTATGTTGGAAATACAACACCAGAACTGGATACATTACTCCAGGTGAGGTCTCACACAAGCAGAGTAGAAGGGGAAATTCAACTCCTTTAATCTATTGTCCACACTGCTTTTTATGCAGCCCTGGATACATTTGACTTTTTGAGCTGTGAGTGCACATTGCTGGGTGATTTCCAGCCTCTCACATACCCCAGCTCCTCAGGACTGCTCTTAATCCCATGTTTGACCAGCTTGTATTGGGATTTTCTTGATCTAGGTGTGGGACCTCCCACCTGGCCTTGTTGAGCTTCATGAGGTTCACATGGGCCCACCTCTTAATGTTAATGTTAATATCAAGCCTGTTAATGTCCTTATTGGATGGCATCCCTTCCTTACAGTGTCATCTGCACCACACAGCTTGGTGTCATTGGCAAACTTGCAGGGGATGTGCTCAGGATCACTGTCTGTGTCCCCAACAAAAATGCTAAACAAGGCTGGTGCCAAGCCCAGAGGGACACTTCAGGAACACCTGTGGACCATCACTGATCTCCACTTGGACATCAGTCACTGACTGTAACTGTGAGATATTTTATATGATCAGCCATAAGCAGAAAAGGATTCACTTGAATACAATACTGTGGATGTTCAGTTCTTAGTACTTAAAAAAAAAAAAATCATTGCCAAAAGAAATCCTCATTGTAAGCACAGTATTCTAAATGTCATATGAGAGTGACAGTTATTTTTTATCATTAAGGATATTTCAAAAGGAGCATTGATTTCAGATACTTTAAGAAGTTGAAACTCAATAGCTGCTGCTCATCTTTTTGAGGATTTAGCAGCTGGAAAATAATGACTGTTTATGATCCTTATAGAATGAATTTGACCAGGAGATTTTTCAAGAAATCTAGTATTTACCTGAGATTTCAGCCTCCTTCTGAATCCTGATGATTGTATTTTGTATTCTTAAATTTGTCTGACACTGCTCTATTGTTGCACTATAGAAAATATAATGGAAAAAAACCACAACAAAACACCTAAACCTCCCACCACCCTCTCCTCTGCCAAAAAACCCCAAACAACCCCGAAAACATAAATCCCCTTTACTGTTCTCTCTTTTAGAGAGTTACAGTTTGGCTTTACATAAAAATACTTTTCTATACTAGGGTATACTTTTCTAAACTGGGGTACCTTTATTATAAAATTCCTTGTGATTCTTAAAGGGAGAAACAACTGTATAAATATAAGTTTAGGCCTTTACCACCTTTACATTAAAATAATACTCAAGTCTTTTATTCTGTATTTCATTTGCCAACCTTCAACTTTCAGTTTTCCCACCTGAGTAATCTGTTCATTATGGCCCATCTGTCATAACTTCAGAAAGAGAACATGTCTTGAACCAGAAGAATCACTCATGCATCATGTTTCTGGCCTTTGTGTCTAGCATGCCCATTTATTGTAGGACCTACCTGGGGCACCCTAACTTGGTTATCTTATTTGGGATGTGTGGTTGAAAAGTTATGAGCTTTTCCATATGCTAATGCAGTAAGTTCTGATTTACTTTCCTCTGAGTAGAGATCTTTAAAGGACTTTGCACAGAAGGTTATACCTTATGCAGTTCTCTGTCATTTGCTATACATTTGGAGCCAACTAAATGAGTCCAGATAAAAAATTAAAATCTTCCCCACAGCACTTCACGTTGATTTTTAATTATGAAGCGTGGCTTGTAAAACTGGGATTAGAACCAGCTTTCTCCAGTATCAGCAGGACAGCTCTTTACGTAGGAATTCCCAAACTGGTTTGTTTGCCACTTAACAGCCAATGGAGTATGTTGTGTATGCCACAAAGGACTGTTTGCATAGCAGCCATCCTCAGCAGAGCATGTTGATTGTCAGGGCTGCAACAGCTGCGATATTTCTTCCAGCTGCTCAGAGCAGAACTTTCTGTAAATGAGCTGCCAGAAAACCCTTCAGTTGTACACTCTTGATGCTGATTTCTTCCCAGATCAAGCCACAGTATTAGTAGTAGCTTTGTGTCCATTTCTGTCACTGGTCCATTGGTATCTTTTTGGTGTCCAAGATGAATTCACACTACCTTTGTGGAAAGTTTTTGCCAGTAAGATGAGTTTTGTGATCTTCTATGTTATGTCTCAAATTTCAGTGACTTTCTGCTTTCAGAAGTCTACCAGCTTGGATGTTGCTAGAATATACCTTTATGAGATATTGTGAAAATCTTGTTTTAACTCTTTAGTTAAAGGTAGAGAGTGAGAGAAAATATGTAGGATGTTTGTCACCAAGGAGACAGAAAGTCTTGTTGCAAATACTAAAGTTCTTATCAGTGTAAATGGCAGCAGGGCTTGCCTAAAAAAATAAAAAAGGTAGCATCATAATCAAAGAAGAAATTATTTATTTTCACACTTTGAATTCCAGAGCAAGCCCTGGATGATGTCTATATAAGATTCCCCTTCTCTATAACCAAGAACAGAAATTTAAAATGGTCACTATTTGTAGAATTTCTTAGGAAAGAAAAATTAAGAAAATCAGTCTTGAGTTAAAATTGAGTTTTGTTTTGTATATTTTTTTATCATTGTCCAGTAAAATACTGCAAACAAACTACTCTTCAAAAATACTGAAATGCTACTAACAATTTAGTAGTTAGAATAGAGAATATTTCCTTTTTATGAAGCTATTTGTTCAAGTAATCTAACAAATTCTGTCACAAAGCAGGCGATGTGTGTCTCCACCCTTTGGACAATCTTTGCTCTTCAAAGTGCTGTCATTTACCTCAACCTGTGCAGGTTTAGGATATCTTTTCCTTGAAAGCAAATTGAAGATGAAGAATTCATCTGGATATTTATGCACCATCAAGCAGCAGAACAGATATAAATTATCATATATTCATTAAGTAAATTAAACATGACACCTTCAGGGCTGTAACTTGAAAGCGCTACAATAGAAATGAGATAGATGCAGCATCAGTTAGTGGGAGAAAAAGCAAAAAATGCTCTACACAGAAATAAAATTACTTTCTCATGTGACATAGAAGGTCCAAATCTGTTAGAACCTCTGCCTCTTATGAAAAAATATTGTTTTAAATGATGTTCCCGCTAACAGGAGATTAAGCATAAAGACTATCCAAAACTTATTTTAAAAACTTTGTTTATGGTTTCAGATCTATAGCTTGTTTTCTGAACTGATACACAAAAAGTGTAACTATGGAAATGATAGCCAAAACACTTGTAGCAAAAATGTAAATGCAATAGCAATTTCACAAATTCTAGAGGAATTTGTCTCTGGTGGGTAATGAAAAAAAAAAAAACGAAAAACCAAAACTGTCCTTACCTAAAAAAAAAATTTTAAAAAGCTTGGAGGTATGACAAATCAATTTCCCTTCTTTTAAAATAACCATTTTAAAGAGTTTTGCCAGCTGCTCAAGTTATATTTCCAGTCTAGTCTTCTCTCTCAGATATACTACCTGAAATCAGTTTAAATATTAATTTGCTTAACATGTAAACAAGCTAACAAAAAACCCCCAATAACCTAGTTTAAAAGGTAGGTTTCTGGATTGCACAAATATGACAGATTGCCATCTGATAAAAAGATGCTGTGTTTATTGCTTTCTACTTATTTTGTCCCTATACTTCTCAGAGGAGATCAATGCTGTATGCTTGTTTGCTTCTTATTGTATAGGGAAATATATACAAAATGGACAACAAAATGGAAAGGAAGTTCTTTTTGCTAAAGCCTCAATGAGAATGAAAGTGCCTCAGAAACAGCTAGATTAAAGCTTAGTTCAAGAACCTAAGTAGGTGTGTCTGTGTACAGAGCATGAGCATCTTAATTTACCTTTCTAGCTGAGATTTTACTTACTTGATTAGCATGATGGTAGTCTATATGCTTTTGGAGAGTCCTTAGGATTCTCCAGTAAATCCTATTTTACCAGCTGTTTAAAGCTTGCTCAAAAGTTTGCACTTAGATAATGCACTTGAAAGCACAACTCCCCATTGGAGTGCATGAGTCATAAAAGCAGTACCTGCAGTTTAATTGGAGTTTAATTCTCAGCTGGTTTTTTAAATCTTCACATACAGTGTATTTGGTAATGGGAATCTAGATATGCTTTTTGAGATTTTTTTATTAATTTCTCCTCCTTTTCTTAAGTTGTGTCCTGATGTGCTATAAGCTGCTCGAAAGCCTTGTTCACTTAAGGCATAACTATAGAACAAACACTCAAGTTGTACACTGTATCTGACAGAAGTCTGACTAGTTTTAATTAAGATACACATAAGCAGAGATGTTGTGCTATCTGGAGTCGCTTTTATACCAACAGCCTTTTAGACCATACTACTGTGCCTGAGAATTCAGAAATTTAGTGACTCTGTCCCTGGATGCCTGTAAAAATCATGAACTTTAGATTCTATAGAACAGACAGGATTTTGAAAAGCCACAGGAGGTTATTAGCCAGTGCTATTTTAAAATTTATTTCCCTTTCAGTTTGGGATGAAGGTTGTACTTGTAACGTAATTTAACAAGGCATAATGCTTTCTTCCTGACACATGTTGACAGAGTGGGGGAAATTGAACAAGTCTGGCAGAAATGGCAATAGGGATTTGTGTAAATTTCACTGCAAACTTGTGTCAATGAAAACAAGATATATTTTAAATAAGTTTCCAAGGGACATAACTAGCTCTTTTAGCTGAAGAAGATCTTTATTTTGGATGGAAAATTAATTTGCCGTAAAAATAGATGTTAAATTACAGGCTAACAAATTTGGTCAAATTACTGTTTGCTTTTTCCTTTAAAGATAAGTATAGACTAGCTATTTCTGGGTTCACATGGAATTTCTAATATTCAGATCCTGGATATCACTTTGAACTTACTGAAGACATCACAGGAGAAATTTTGCATTCCTTAATATGTGTGCATTGGAAGACTTAGTCATTAGAAACTATGGGCATCTTTCAAGATTGGTGTGGATTTGATTGCCAGCTGTAAAGTGTTGACGTTGATGACCACAAAAGTTTTGTGTTTGATGACCACAAAATTTCACTGTTATCTTTGTGTCTTTTTATATTTACTTCATATGTGTTTCAGGAAAATTACGGTTGCTTTGCCTGTGCCTCAGTAAGAACAAACTTGTAACTAGTTTGGTCAAGCTAAAGCCAGGTTAATGAAACTTCCTGAATCTATAGGATGGGGTTGCAGCCTGGATCAGATACAACTGCCTTCTTTCCAAAATGTGTCTGCTTGAGAAGGTAATGAAGCCATGGCCTTTCAAAGTACTGATGAATATTCAATTCTAAGATATTCAGTTCAGATAAAGGACACAGGGATCTGTGCCTGTTAGATTTTAGAGATATTTGCACATTTCCCAAGAGAGAAGTTACATGGCAGATGAAAGAGTCATATTGATATGTCATAGCTATGACAGTTTAGGATGATGTCTGTCTGTGCTTGCTATTAATTTCTCACATTCATTTTCATCATTTACCCTATGACTAATAATAAACCAGATTAAGTTAGTGATTCTTTGCAGACATTGAAATATGAAGCTATTGTCTGCATCTGCTTGAAATTATTCCAGAGCACATCCTTAAGGTTTATATGGATTAGGGAGATCCTGGAATGCCTGGAACTAGAAAAACTGTCCATCTTTTTCTCCACTTCTAAAGGAAAAAGTTGTGATGCAGCATACGACATAACAAAACATGGTACAGTTTTCCAGAAAAATGGAGGATGGCCGGTGATCATGCATTTTTATTTAAACTGCTTGTTCAGAGGAATTCTGGTGATTATATAAAATGAGAGTCTCCAGATCATGGCTTCTTTTAAAATAAAAGTACTTTTTACCAAAATGCATTTAATCTTTCATGTTAGGAAGTTCCTTAAATAATACAATGCAATATATTTATAATCATTACTTCATAATAGATTCTTATATAAATGTCATGAATGATTGGTTTAGGTCATTTAAAGAAGCTCTGACAAAGGTATCAGCAAAAGTCATTTTAATACAAATTTGCAATAACAGGACAAAGTTTGATGGCAATGTTCACTCTATTACTTATTAGATATCCCAAGTTGTCCCATGAGTTTCTTATAATGTCAAGGGAAGAGGTATTGCCTAACTCATTACTCAGAGCTGCGGACTAAAGAGAATTCCTGAGATTTTAGAGTAGCCTGAGGGGGTGGGGAAATGCACCACCCCAGTGATTCGTGACATCTGCTACAGGATACAACACATGATCCTAATTGCTCATCTTCCTCCTTAAGTTGTACTCACCCTGTGAAAGAAGACAAAAAATGGGCTTAAACATTGGCTCTACTACTGGAAAATTTTATAAAGGCTAAATAAGTACCTACTTCTTAAGAAATTTATAAAAATAGTCACACATTATGAGAGGCAGTGTGGAACTAGGGGATCAGGGAATGGGGAAATGGCATCAGCTGAAGAGAGGGAATATCCCTTCTTGTTATTTTGCATTTAGCCATTCATCAATATCAGTGCTGCCTTTATTAATCTTCTTCACTACATTGCTTTAAATTTGCAGATAAAATGAATTGGCCAATGGAGACCAAAAATACCCTGCAAGTACAGATGTGCACTTCTTATTTCAATAACAGATTTTGAAGAAAGCACTGGTATTGTGCAAAGAGGAGCTTTTGAAAGCAAGTTGTACGTACAGATAATGGAAATTTTGGCTGGATTTTTAAATGTGGCATTTACTGCCTGAAGAGTGAATGGTAGGGAACAGTGATTAGACAACAGTTTACTCTCCTACTTACTGTTGACATCAGACTGGAACCAAAAGATCCTGTGAAACTTTTGAAGACTTAAGACATCTATTACATAAGATAATGAGTTTATGGGTGCACAAGAGAGACACAACTTTTGAGCAATTTCAGCTGCAGGGAAAAAACCTAACACACTTGCTAGAGGGTGCTAATGATGAGCATTACCTTGTTGATATCCCAATATGTTTTCAGCCCAATAACATCTTGTAATAAAATAGGTGGACCATTGATATTTCCTGCTTATAAACTGTTCCCAAAGCTCCCCAGATACTTGGTAAATCTTTGGAATCATCATCAGACTGTGGACACCATATAAGAAGTGAGATTCTTCTGAAGTGTAGTTATCCTGAACTCAGGGCCTCCAGATTTTTTGTCTCTTTAGGAAGGTACTCCACTCTTCCATTCCTCCACCTGAAAATTGGTGGAGGAATTTATTTAGAATTGAATTAAATTTAATTGATTTTTTTCCTAGGATGGGAGTTTGGCTTGTGGGATATTGTTTTTGTAGGCAATGCTCCAGTTTTACTTTACCTATCCCATTGCTTGAGGTACACAGTATGTTACCATCTCTTTCTTCTGATACTGAAAGTTTTAAGGAAATATTTTTGGCTTGTGAAGGCATTTCTTGCTGGAGGGATATAGAAAAATTCAGTTGAGACAGCTATCGTGTGAGTGAAAAAAAAATCAACTGCATGTTTGACACCAAGTAGAATATTCTTGCTCTATACCTATAGACTTTCTGTAAATTAAAGATTGGATTAATCCACTGTAATGGATGTGGGGTGCAGAGATACCACGAAGGAGCTGTTCAGCAACAATGTGACTCTCCCACATTTTGTTCCTTTTGCATGGGTGATTATCCAGGAGGTTTCTGTTCACCAATATTCACTGAAAAGCTTTACTTCAAAATCTGAAAATGCAGACTTCCCATAGCTTTACATCTTAATATGGTGACATGTACGATATAGTTGTCGCTGAACTTGTTGTTGTTTCTCTGTTGTCCCTGAAACAGGTATTTCCACACTGCCAAAGAAGCAGAAAAGAGATTATTTGGCCAGGAAAATACATTTCTATAGAAATAACAGTGTTCAGAAAATTTGAGGTTAGTTAATAATGATCTAAGTTAACTATAAAATCAGGTTCCAAAGTACTGTTTTCTCGTATCACAAGACTGAATCTATTAAAGTAGATCTTTCTTTTCATGAAAATGCATCTTCTATACTCCTTTATATATTGAGGATTAAAAAATAAATTAAGAGTTGGGATTCCTCTTTTTCCTCATAGAAGGTAGCAAAAAGTAGCCAAAAATATTTGGATCCACTTTCCATAAAACTGATGAGCTTGTTCATTGGGATATCCTGTGGCTTTTAATCAGAGGATCACTCGATGCCCACATTGATCTTTGGATCAGACACAGCTTGCATGTGTGTGCACATGCTGCTTCCTGTAGCGGCATGAAGGTGGTAGCAGTTGGGCAGCATATGCTGCTAGTCTGCTGCACGGCTACACTGAATTTGCCCATTAAAGCCGTGTGTAAATAGAGCTCCCTGGTGATTGATGGGTCTGGATGTTTTCTTACAACACATGGCTATGGATTTCCAGGTATTTTTATGTTTTCTTTTCTGGTTGGGTTTTGTTTTGGGCAGCTGAGACAGTTAATCTGTTTCTGCTTGAATTCATCCTGTTACTGTAGGAGATGCGGTGAAAAATTATAATCTTCTTTAGGGTTAAACTATTTTGATACCTCATATACCACATTACTGAGAAAATACCTATCTGGTGTTTTTTCTGAAATTGCTTTTAAAACTAATAGAAAATATTATAATAATTCCAAATGAAATTCAAAACCAAACCTTTGTAAGGAGTAGGAGTTGCTTGTGTTCATTAATCTATCTGCACAATTTTTGTAGTGTTTTTGTTGTTATAAATTATGGTAAATTCTGCTCAAATTCAAATGTGGGTAAAAACTGTATTCTAATTTCTTAAGTACTTTTCCCTATATTTTTTCAAATTAGAGAGTTTCTTCTTTATTAATGATTTGTGATTACCTTGCCTTAATACTGTGATTAGTAAAATTTTGCCTTTATTTCATTGATCAACACAACAGTCTTTGATGTCTTGCTCTGTACTTTATGAAGTCATTTGAAGCAAGTTGAAATGAAAACATTAAAAAGAGAATATGAGAGTGATCTACGGAAATATAATACAGTTTGATAGTATTTTATATGTACTCTGATTCATTGAGCTTGTATTCTATCATGGATAATTGTTGAATGATAGCACTGAGTCATTTTGAATTATTCGCTTTTCTAGCTGACTGTGAGGCCAGACTTAAATTGTGGGGGTCCCAGAGAAATGAGGATAATATATGCTACATGACCCTGAAAAGTTCTGTCTTTGACAGTGTTAATGAGTTTTCATCTTTTCTTCACCACCTTACAGAACTGTAAAAATCATGAGAGGTCAATGTACAACAATCAGGAAAAATGTGGGACAGGAGGAGCATCAGGGTCAAGTATGCAGTCAACCATGACAAAAGCCATTTACTTGAATTACAGAATGTTATCTGAATGGCTGGAAATTTATATATTGACTATAACTAAAATTCATCTTATTGCCTGGAGTTTATGCTGATTAGAAACTCTTAATGATCATTTCTTTTAAATTAATGATCATCTAGAAGACCAATGGTTCAGTCTCTGTCAGGGACAAAACTAGGCTGCCCAGCAATGCTTAGCCCTCTTAATAGAATATGGATTATTTTTATGGATGCTACAGTTTCACGCTGGTATCCATAAAGCATAGCTAGAAGCCAGATTCCATTACTTTAACTCTTTTAATTGCCTGTGTGGACTGCATTCTCTCTTTCTGGTTGTGGGGACCGTTGGTTGTTGGATCAGCCCCTTCTAAACTCTGAATTTGTTCCAAAGTACTGCAGAGCTCTATGTTTTAGTACTCATTACCATGCTGGGGAAAGAAAAGTCTTCTAGAAAATCGCTGGGGAAAGAAAAGTCTTCTAGAAAATCACTGTGGTAAACGAGCAACTAAATTAATCAACTTTCTCATCATGACAACAGAGCTTCCTGCTTCAAGTAGCTACCTTTGCTTTTTATAAAAATGAGAAACTCTCATAATGCTGCATTGAACTCTTAGGCTCATCTCACTGTAAATTTTAAAAAGGCTACAGAAGGTCACAGAGATGATAAAATTCAGTGACCCTTCCTTGAGCAGTGATAACATGAACTAATACTCCAGTGCCAGCCTATCATGAGGAGAATGGACTCTCCTGCTAGCTTCAAACCTTAAGTGGTTCAAAGTGGTTATTGCCAGTGTGTAGGGTTTTCTTTTGCAAAACAGAAATATGCAATTGCTTCACAATAATAGAAGGATGGGTATTCATTGAAAATGCTAAAACAATGAAGAAATCAGCAACAGTTGCTGGCTCAACTCTGTTTATTCTCTTCCCAGCCACCCCTCTGCATTTAGTTACTTTTTTCCTCTGCTTTGCCATTTACACCATCAGTGTTTGTGAAGTGAGAGCACAACACCCCTTGCTACCTCACCACACAGCTCTATATTTTAGAATACAGTTTTGGAAATGTAGGTTCTGCTGTTCAGATGGAGTGAGGTTTGCTCCCAAACCAAGACAAAAGGGAAGAGGGTTTTTTTGTGATTCCAGTTCACAACCTGTTTTCCAGTGGGACAGTGTATCCAGATTCCAGGCTTGAGGGCCATCAGTAGTTAAGCCTTCATTTTAAAGAATTATACTTGGTATTTAGACAGATATTACTGTATATGAATTTCAAGGTCATTAACTTAGAAGAGTACCTCTCATAGTAGTCCTGAGAGCAATTACTGTACCTGCTTTGTTGAGAAAATGAAGTACACAAGTGGAAAGTCATTCTTAAAAACAGCATTAGTACAAAATCAGTGCACCAACTAAGAAATCAGGATTTAAGAGTGTAGTATTTCTATACCTGCTCTCAAATAGGGATTAATTTCTCTCTAAAGAGACCAAAATTTAATGTTCTAAAAGTATTTCCTGTGTCTGTGCTGTTTTAAAAGTATTTTCCTGTGTGTCTGTACTGAGGTAGTTCTGGATTTAGTTTCAGACTTCCTGAATATCCACATATTTCTTTGTAGATAGTAAAAGCAGAATGTATTTTGTAGTGGGTACAATATACGTCAAACTTAGTTGTTATGCCACTAAATTGCTATTTTGAACTGGCCCTTAAAGATAACCTTAGAAATGTCCTTTACCTGCGTCCTTTAAAGTAATGCTCAACTCAGAGTATAGAGTATTTTTTGCCTTCAATGGAAAGGTACCACTACCTGTTCCACTACCCACAGGACAGTAAACGTTCATTAGATAATGAGAAAGCTTTATAGTCAGTATGGTGATTAAAAGGGAGATGTTTGTGTCATGCAGTTGATTCTTTGAATTTGCTTTGGGGAAAATGTGGGGAGATACTGCTACTGAGACAGCCAGTGTCATGTCAGCTGTTCTAAATATCAATTTGACTTTAACAGAAGGGAAGAGAATGCAATATAATGCGTTACAATACAGTAATACAGTTGTCTGTTGTTTCCATTGCACCTTGGAAAACAAGAGAAGTGAAATGGCATGTTGAGCATGTTGTGAGAGGCAAGAACAATGAGCTAGCTTTGCCTCAGTGAATATAGAACTGAAGACAAATAGCAACAACACCAGGTGTACTCATTACACAGCAGAGTGCTTTCTGGGCTGTATATTCATGGTAATTTGCGTTCATGGAGCGCTATTGATCCAAGGTGACCTATGCAAATATCCATCCAGTGGCTAAGGGTGTTGCCTGAGGTCAGGAACCACAGGAGAGGACCAGCAGCATTGTGAGGCTTGGATGGCTTCATTCAGTTCCCATCTATGCAACAGAGTTGAGTTCAGTTCCAGTCTCTGGTTTGAGACAGGTAATTTCATCTTGTTTGAGTCTTTTCTTTTTCTGGAACTATATCAACAAGTATTAGTCTTACTTTTGTGTTCCTTCTGTAAGGGCTACCTCCCATACCAGAAGAAATATCACCAGACAGTGTCACAAAATCAAACCCACCACAAAAGCAGAAGGAGGAGTTTAGGTATGTAGGAAATCTTTCATTCCTTACATGGCATGCATCTAAACCTGGGTCTAATAGAAAATTTGATGTTAACTCTGCAAGTTCCTTTAACATTTTACAACTCCTAGTTTGATCAGTAGTATTTCACTATCTTTATACATTCTACTGAGCTATCACTAATAATGTCTAACAGTTGCATCTGAATGGTTTCCAAACATTTAATTATCTGGCAAGAAGAAGTGAGTTGTTCAGCATTAGAATAGTTGCCTAAATGAAATATATAAAAAATATGTCCTACTCACAAGTTGTTTTTTTTTGTACTCATAATTGTCTGACTTGTGTTTTTCAAAGCACTATATTCAGTTTAAAGAAAACTGAATGTTAAAAGAAAATCTAATTCAGGAGGTAGTGATTATCAGTGAATTCAACATTGCTTGAAGTTATTTCTATAAAATAAAGTATTTACATACACACACTGTCAACATGATTTAAAAGTCTCTAGACTGTTTTCTAGAAGTTATTTTATCCCAGCTGCCTTCATCTCACTTTGAAAAAATCCCAACATAAACTTTCAGTGATTACATAAAAGCAGATTTCTACTGTAGCCATACTTAAGAAGAAAATAAAATATTTACTGTTTGGATCATCTGATCCAGTAGTCAAGAAACCCAAAGGTGACTTGGGTTGAAGAATGGCTGTTCTCTAGGTTTACATAATTTAGTACAAGTAGTATTCCTCTGCTCTGAACTTGAAATTAAGGGTGCACACACCTTACTACATAATACAAGCAGACTCTCCACTTGTATAGCTGCTACTTCTTTGGAGGGGACAAATGAAATAATTTGGAAATGTCTATTTCCAAAGGTTTCCAGTTTTTAAAAACACCACGGCAGATATACAAATGTGGTTTGGCATCCAGGAAAATAGTATTAGTCAAGAATCAATCTTGTTTATTTTATCAGGGTCTTAGATGAAAGGTGTTGTTTTGAATCTTCCATAAAACTCTCTGGCTTCCTGTCTGGTTTTATTTAAAATAAATTTGATAATATGATCCTTTTGTACTGAAAATCTGAATTTTTTACCCATCCATTGCCATGAACTTGAACTTAAGTATAAGCTAAGTATGAGCTTAAGGAAACAGCTTTAAGGAAACAAGAAACTTACGTTATAGCTACATTCAGTTTGAAAAAAAATATATTGAACATATAACTTATATTGGCTTAGCAGTTACAATAATATCTAATATATGAATCTGTTGTTCATTATTCTCTCTTTTATAGTTATTTTTCAGGTGCTAGAACTTATGGTTTATATTTTTATGGTGGCTACTGCCTTTCAAATACAATTTATTTCTTAAAGACAGTCTTATATTAGATATTTTCTTAACATAGGAAACTATTTTTTTTCTTCTGTTAAATTGTAGTAAGAGACTCTAAAAGACAAAAAACAGGAAGCAGAACAAAAGAAGCCCATCAAAAGTGATACAGCAGAAATATATAGAGGTAGCATTTTTATTTATGACTGATTATATTAGTGCTTGGAAAATAATAGATTTTTCCAGATGTGATAAAAGGAAAAAAAAGTAATTTTGTTTCAATTGATTGGAAAACTTCCAAAATAAAAAAGAACAAAAATTTATTCAAATTCCATTATATACAGAATATTCTACCATTGCAATGTTTAGTTCTGTGCTATGGCCCTTGGTTCCGGTATACTTAACATATTTTTATTCCTTAATACACACCCTGTCAGTTTTATTTTAGAAGCACCAAATAAACATGAAAATGTATTTGCCTGGAAAACCTACATATACCCACCCTTTGTGTATTCTAGAATGTCTTACCTTTCTGACCAAATTAAGGTGCCTGGTCAAAGATGAGGAGTAATGATGAGTGCAGCAACAATTAACTTATTTGCACCAATTGACATCTAGGCAGCTCTTAGGGAGTCCTCTGTTCCTTTCTTCCTTCTGACATTTTCATCTAATGGTTTGACACTTTAGGAAAATTATGATTTCTGCCTTTTTTATTTTTTTCTTTTCCGTTAAAGCACTTTTGATACAGATCAATGCATCTGAATGTCCCTTAATTTTTAATGGTGCGGCAATGTTAGACACTGGCAGCTGGAAACCTAAATTGAGCAGATGACAGGAAAGTAATGGACATTTGCAACCACGTATTCTGTCTGACCTTGTGTTTAATATCAAAGGGTAAATGTTCATTTTTCTTGGAAACCTTGAGAAATGGAGGGAATACAAAGGCAAGTGAGAATCTGATCTTGCTTAGACACACTATAATATTTTTATGGGAAATAGGCACATCTCAAATTTCACCCTGTCTTTTAGAAAAATGAAGATGCATACATCCTGCTTTGTTTGAGGTGATTATAGATGGTGTGTTATGGATGCCTATCAGTAATTGCTTTACCCCTATGAAATATTGTGGCAAAAATTAAGAAAAAACAAAAGAAAATCATGACATTTGCCTGGATGGAATTTGATTATATAACCTGATATATTTCTTACCAATCCAATGGCCAACACCACATTTTAAAAATCTGAAGTGATTTGGCATTTTCTTAAGATTTGTGCTTTGGTTTTTATGTGGGGTTTTGGGGTTTGGGGTTTTTTTGAGTGGTTTTTTTTGTTTGTTTGTTTGTTTTGGTTTTTTTTTGGTTTGTTTTTTTTTTTTCAGATTAAGATAAGATTCAAGCAATCCAGCATCTATCACTCTGAGTTGTGTACTTCTAATACCCACTGCTGCTCTGGAGTCTTCTTGATGACAAGCAGAGATTAGCAGTTTGTATTCCTGAAGCGCGAGGGTTTAGTACTCCAACTCGCATAGGTTGACTACACGTTGCATACTTAAGTATTTCCAGCTGTCTTAGAGTATCTGTAGTGCAGTTTGTGCAGTAAAATTAATAAAATCAAACTTGTGTTTTCCAATCTTAAACAGATCTTTAAAATTTTGTTGCTAATATTATAGTTTCATAATTTCTTTATATTTTTGTAGATTAAATCTGGATTCATTTTAATGATACATAGAGGCAGTTCTCATGATTATGTATCAGATGTCTGTTCATAGATATATGCATTTTTAATTAAGAAAAGGCTTTAATTTTCTTTTATTTAAGTAAAACCACTTGTTTTTCAGTGCTTTATTCACGTATTTATTGTACCTGTAAATGTTATTTCCGTTATTTCAGTGGGAGTAGAATTAGGAGCTTGTTTCATGAGGGATTTTTCCAAATTACTTATTTGCCAAAAGAAAGTACTGGAACTGCTAAAGAAGTTAATGATTTTCCATTTGGTATAATCATAATCAATGTTAGCATTGGGAGGTCAGGAGATTTCTTGTTGAAATTAGAGATCTTGCCAAGAATTTCAAAATTCAAAATGTGAAAAAAAAAAAAAAAAAAAACCCTAAAAAAGGAGACAGATTTGGATAAGGTGGGATAGAGGCTAGTCTATAGAATTGCAAAAGCTGTTCTTTGTTGATGTGACTTTTATACAATCAACTACAGTAATTTTTTTACAGTATGAATGGCTTAATGAGATCATGGAGCTGAGGCGGCAGAACCTGGAAAATAGGTGAAAATAACATGTGTCAATAGGGAGGTGGGGTGGGAAAGTTGTAAGGATATTTCTCAGAATATTTCTAAGGATATTTCTGGAATATTTTCAGGATGTTTTATTTAGTGTTTCTAGACATACAGACAGAGAAGGTCTTGACCATGCTCAATGTTAAAATTAGGAAATAAGACTGACACATTGCACTATGAATGTCAAGTTGATAATCTTCATTTCATAATCAAATACAATTTGGTTAATTATATTTCACCTCTGAAATTTTATTCTTTCTGCATTGGTTACAATGAATGACCTCTTTCTTCCTTTGAGTTCTTTCCTTCCAAGCAGTCTGCTTGGTCAATGCAAAATGAACATAAAAGATTCCCAATTACGCCAGTAGAGATTTTTTCCCTCCTTTTGCCCTATCTGATAGAAATGTCTTTGTAGTTTGAAAGCTAATGAAGAGTGGTTGTAGTTAGAAATAGCTGAAGTGGTCCTGAAAATTAAAGGCATTTACCTGCTTCTACCATGCCTCAGGCCTTAGCTGAAAAAAAGGGTACATTTTGATAACTTGCTCTTATTAGTGCCTATTACATAATTTAGGCACATGTGTTGGCTTATGCCACCTCTAGGATCTCTAGTATAAAGGCTAGACTGTATAGAAAGAGAGTTTGATATCTTATTAAATCATTAGCATGGGACAAAACACCCTGTCAGTGGCATTTTTACCTGTTCCTATAGAAACAATGTGGTTCTGTGAGCTCTAAAAATCTTGTGCTCAGCTCAACAGCTGCACAGCTCTTCAGCCTCACTGCCAGACCCTGTTTCTCTGGGACAACTGAGCTCTTAGAAAATTATTCCCCATCTCCCCATAAAGTTTTCCTTATGCAGGGAGTATATCTCAAGCAGGCACTTCCTCTGATGTCTCCATTCTTATAGTTTCCTGCTCCTATGGAAAAATTTGGGCAATGGTTTGGATAGTTTTGGGAAATTTGTCAGTTTAACTACATAATTGTTATTATTAACAATTATTAACAAATATTGTTATAATTACATTATTATTACGATTATTTATGTTATTATTACAATAGGTCTTCCTGTGCAAATATGTGTTTGTTTTACAATTGGGCCTACAAATTTTGAACAGAACAGGTTTGTTAAAATCTATAGAAGTGGCTTCTGGAGAAGCAAATAGAAGAGCCTTTCATTGCACTTCTCTTCTGAAATGCATCATTGACATGCAGTGGAGGGAATAACCACTAAATTTAATTAATAATGGATTTTTTTTCACCTTTCAGCTTTGAAAAGAGAATGTTTCTCACATTCTGTAGAGTTTTATTTTATTAACCACACAAAGAGAAATAATGCTTCATTTAACTATGTCAAAACCAATCTAAACTCTCTGCTATTTACTTTTCTTTCTACAAATTTTAATGCATTTTTAATTCCACACCACTGGTTGGCAAACCAACCATTGAAGTTATTGCTGCCCTGTAATGTATTTCAGTCATTTCTAATAAACTTGGACCTTAAGATGATTTATTATTATCTCTGTACACTATGAAAATGGATTTGCTGCCTGTGCTGGGTTTCAGCCCTTTCATTATTATGGGTAGATAGGTATAGGATTGAAGAAGCAAATAAAAATAACTAATCAGAATACAGACAATTTCTAATTTTGTGGTTTTTTGCAAGGAAAAAAACACATTTGAGGAAGAAAATACAGAAAACTGATGAGTTTTTTTATACATTTAAAGGAAATTTTCTTGAAATTAGAGCAACAGGAAGATTAAAAGTTATTTTAACAGGATTTTTTTATAAAAGCTGTAGGCTTTTTTCTCTTTAAAATTAACCCTGACATATTTTGTAGCTACTTTCTTAAGCTTTCTTTCCATATATGTTATGGAAATGTATAAATTTATTTTGCAAAAGTCTGTATGTTAAAAATTGATTTAAAATTTTTAAGAAGGGTGGAAAATCATACAAAACTAAAATAACTGATGCATGATTAAAATATCATATCAAAATGTATCATAAAACATCCTCGTCCTTTGAATTTGTTTGTTCAAATACAACAAGAAGTCACAGTTCTCATTTTCTGAAATTCACATCAAAAATGCCTTGTTCACCACATCTATTACAGGAAAATAATTACCATCAAATCAAAGCACACTCTTTTATGTTAAGTTCTGTACAAGTCAGAGTGGTAGACAATTGAATTCATGTTATTCTCATCCTTGATTTCTGGAGAATTTCTTTGTGTCCTTAACAGTTTTTCTGTTTTTTAGAATTGTTCTGCTTCTATCGTTCTGACTGTTCCTTGTAATTCAACTTTTACATACTGAGTGTTTTTCATGGGCAAAGAAAAAGATTTTCAGCTGCTGTTATGACTGGCAGCTGAGCAGGTTTTTCAATCTCAATCTTCAAGCTGAGTTTATTTTATTCAGAAATTGCCCAAGGAATGTCAAAGTGAATGTGAACAAATTTTCATTTCTTCCTGCTTGTGGCTAGAGGCTCTCAGTTTCTGGAGCAGATATTTTGTGAACTCCTGTAGTCTTTTATAATGATTAACCTTTCTTAAAAGAGCTAACAATACCTTTAAAGCTACTTTCAGAATATTTTGAAGGGAGGAGTTATTTCAGAAAATTATATCCGGCAAAATTTCCTTGAAATATTTACTTTCTGTCTGACTAGTCTAAATTAACCATGTTTGTCTTTAATAACTACACTGTATGGCCTCTTTGCTGGAATTTGGCTACTGAAAGTTGCCATTGGGCAAGCTTGATTGCCTCCTAAAAGCTCATGTATTCTGAAAAATCAGCTATTTTAGCTTTACAATGTTTACCTTATAAGAAGTTACAGCCTGCACCCAGCCAGCTGGCACTGGGGACAGTTTTTGTAGGGTCTATCATATCTTCATGCATCTTCATCTCTGTGGTAAATCTTGTTTCTGTAGAATCTGAGTACCCACATGGTATATAGGAACAAATCTGTTCTTACAAATTACTTTGGTAATGTAAAAATACACTTGGCACTTTGTGACTCAGCTTATCTATTTTGAAGAAGTGGATAATGGCAAGGTATGCTAATCGTTTTTTGCTCCTAGTGTGTTACTAACAATAATTCTACTAGATACGTATTTAAATATAGCAGCACTTCTGAGAAGTTCCTGATCTAATAGGTGTAAATTTGCAAAGGTTTTTCAAGCATC
Organism: Urocynchramus pylzowi; assembly: GCA_013397555.1. Classification (NCBI taxonomy): domain Eukaryota; kingdom Metazoa; phylum Chordata; class Aves; order Passeriformes; family Fringillidae; genus Urocynchramus; species Urocynchramus pylzowi. The sequence continues at coordinate 448,153 of VZRH01003533.1, forward strand.
TTGGAAGGTCATGGATTGAGATTAAATTAGTCCCCCCTCATGATATTCTACAGTAATCTACATTCTAATCAGTAGGAGATACAAATGCAAGTTGGATTGCAAATGGAATGCAGTTATAAACTAGATTACAGAGAAAAGGGATCTCACGCAGATTTTATTGATATGTATCAGGTAGCTTTTTCATTGCAACTAAAAAAATTAAATGCCAATCCGTATTTTCTACTGAAAATTAAAGAATTGATACTAATTTGGATTTTTTTGTTTGGTTTTATTTTTGGATTTTTTTTGGTGTTTTTTTTTTTTTGTTTGGTTGGGGTTTTTTGTTTTGTTTTTGTTTTGTTGTTGTTGGTTTGATTTGGTTTTGCTTTGTTTTATTTTTATTCTACTTTCTTGTTATTTTGTTGGATTTTCTGTCTTTATGATTAGTTGTCATTCTCAAAGCAGATGGTAGCAGTAGTGAGAGGCAATCTCCACTTACATTTATGCATTCTTTTTGGTGTTCTTCACACTGGTGGAATACTTGCCCATATGTTGAACTTTATCAGTAACTGACCTTAAAATCTCAGAGGTGGTAGGATCAAAGAATAAACATTTTTAAGGTGTGGATAAGAGCTACAAGAATTATTAGAGGTCAGAGGATTTACAAGTAAAGATTAATTGAGCCTGATGTGTAGTATATAGTTTAGCAGAATGAATTGAGTTTTGGAAAAAAGATCAGAAGGAGACCTGTATAATCACCTCTACAGGATATAAACTGCAATGGCTGAATTGTGCTAGTCAGTCACAGACTCCATGTGCATAGTGCAGAGAACTATTTTCAGAGCTCAAGGTATAGAAGGAAAGAAGTTATCCTGTCTTTTAGGAAAAGAGGGCAGGTCATTTGATACCTTGGTATCAAAATGTTGATAAGGAGAACAAGAAGTATTTTTATGATTTAGAACAGACCTTTTGAAGTGGCTGACTTGAATACAGACAACTCTTCTGCCGTTCTCTTTTATGAAGCAGGCACAATCAGTCCCAAATACCAAAGCAATTTAACACTGAAAATTGTAAGTAAGTGCCACCACCAAATAACCTGACAGTGGAACATAATTGTGATGAACTGGTTTATTGGATCCTTTGGAACTGGACATAACTGCGTCAAGGTGGAAAACTCAATTCAATATTCTAGATTTTTTGTGCAGAAGTTTTATGTCAACTTTAAGGTTGAAGGCCTTTTCCATACCTACTATAAAACTATACAAACACCATTCCTCTAAATATCTTCCCAAAATGTGAATTTTTCATCTTGAATTTTATTAGTATTTGAGCTCGACATTTCAACTTCCTTCACATTTTCTGAAGCCCTTGAAAGCCATCAAGACCAATTTTCTTCTACTATCTGGCCTACAAGATGTTTTTGCCTCTGCAAAATATCATGTGTGCATTGGAAAGAAAAAAAAAAAAACAAAACACTGTCAAGATGGTGACACAGTGAAACACATTGCTCAGAGAGGTTGTGGAGTATTATCCTGGGGAACCTGCTCTGGTTGACCCTACTTTAAGAGGAGAGTTTAGATGAGATGATCTCCAGATCTTCCACCTTCAAGTATTTAGTAATTGTTTGAACTTTGGCTCCCCTAGCTGACTAATGATTAGAAACCTATGTCATGTTTTACAATGTGTATTCTTTTTTTTTCTAAAGAACACTACTTGCAATAAATCCTTTGGAGCTGTTGCTTGAGAATTTTTTTTTTTTAATTTTCTTTTCAGTTCCAAGAGCTGAATAAACTTCAGCATATCTACTTTAAACTTTAATTCAACAGATCAATCTTTTAAAATCCTGTTGAGTTGTAAGAAAGCCATACTTTCTTATTTTTCTGGCAAATTAATTGGCCTGCTTTATTACTGGATTCTCACTAATAATTGGGTTTACACAATGGAATTGTTCTCGTTAAATTTATAAAAGTAGTGCTTGCTAATAGTTTTTTCATTTTATTCTTTAAATAAAAAATAATCTTAATTTATGTGATTTTAGTTGCTAAAAAGTGCAGAAATACTTTTTGCAGTCAATCTCTAGTACTGGTATTTATTTTGGTGGAAAGAGAAGAAATCTAATAAAAATGAAAGACCACTTTACCCTAAATTGATGAGTTGCAGTGGCTTCCTTCAATCTAGCACACTAAAATGTTTAATTCCTGAAGAATTAGTTTAGTAGTTAAGAAAACAAGAAATGCTGCACATCTCAACCAATCAAAGGAATTTAAATACCTCAAGGGAAAGTTGAAATGAAGATAGGCTGTTTTCAAATGCTGACAAACAGGAAAACCAATATGGTAGGCTTGGGGTTTGCCTCTGCTAAAATCCCCAAGTTTATCTTGGCTTGTGGCCTTTTCATCAATCACTCTAATTATCTAATTGTGTGGATTGTGGATTATGAGGTGATGACTGTGGTTTGGTTTAGTTGATTTTTTACTCATGACTGAAGTGCATGGTTGGTCTCAGCATCTTCACAGCATCAGAAAACTCTGTGGCAATGTCTGTCTTTCTATCTAGAGCAGATGTTGCTGTTTTGAAAGTAGCTGTGTCAAAGTTGTACACACATCAAGTTGTAATCTAAGATGTCTGGTGGGATAAAAGTCCTTTTGCAAAGAAATGACAAAAGTATAAATCTATCCAAAATCTATTATCTGAAGTGTGTCTCTAATTCCATGTGCATACCTTTCCAGGAATAAAGAGGAAACAAGTAACATTGATCCCTTCATCTGTCTACAGGCAAGAGTCTGAAATTTGTAATCTGCAATACATTATGTCACAGGGTTGCCAGCATTAGGACAATATCTGCATTAACTAATAAAACATAGTTTTCTTCTAGGTAATAATGATGGCTCCTACCCAGATAGGAGGAAAAATTAGATTTTGTAAGTCTTTTAAACTACTGTTCAGACAGAGTTTTATCTTTTGTGGAAGTTTTTATTTGCCATGTTCTTTGTGAAATATTTTGGGTTTGAAAAGTGTTACAGAACTTCCATAGTATCTGATAAACCATGCAAGCCTGCATGTTGTAATCCTATTGCAGCCTTTTCTTGAATGCATGTAAACTATCTTTCAATATTGTAGGTGTTAAAGGAAGCTGTTTTAAGACATTATTTGGAACACCATGTCTCATCTGGTTTCATAATCTTCTTTCCTGCTGTCTCTGGAAAAGTGGAGACATCCTTCCCAAATGTCTGAAGTCTAGGAGTGCTGATGATAAAACTTGCATCATTCTACATTCACTGTGTGTATTTATTTCCCACAAGAGCATGTACTCTAAGAACATAAGTAATTCCTGTTTATTTACTAAGTAGATGTTTATAGACTGCAAAACCTCTATGGAAAAAAAAAATCAACAAAACAAAAAGCTCCCGTTCCCCTATTCTTCTTTATTTGGGATTTTATAAAAGGATTATTAGTCAGCTTAATATCTGTGGTATTTGTTTGGATGAACAGACTGCATTAATTTTTTTAGTTATTGAATGTTGTAATTGGGCTTGAAAGAACTGGTTGTGAATTGCAGGTAATTGCTTGTACATATGACTTGTAAAATGTCTTTAGTCGTTGCCCTTTCTAGTCTCAAGTATTAATGAGAATATTTGTGATATTGTCTTTAAAAATAATACTCACATCTTGACTCACAACTTTTAGAATAAAATGTCTGTGTATTTTTGCTCTCTTTGAAAGGCAGTTAGTGACAAGGTATGAGACCCACATAGGAAAATAAAAGGTAGGAAAAGTTAATGGATTAATCTAGTTAAAAATATTATTTCTTCTAGTACTGTGTAAAACTAGATGAATTTCATCTTAAATTTTTACCAAAGTTTTGGAAGAAAAGGGTTGAATTTTGAATTTATGGAAATTAAGAATTAGTCAGGCTATATTTCACTGTGTAACTCAGATTCTCCTCCAAATGAATTCATGATTGAGAGACCCAGATTTACCTGCAGAGATAAACACTGATGGGTTTTTTTACAAGCTGCAATAATAAACCTTTTCATACAGGTCTTATTTATGTTTTGCTTCTGTGATTTTCTCCACACACTTATAATAGATGGATAAAATGTGATTACACTGAGTGGGTAGGTAATGCTTTATTTTCAACACATTTTTACCTGTCTGAAATCAGATTGGTATCTTCTTCAATCTATTGGTTATTTACAAATATTTGGTGTTTAAATTACAGTAATAATTCTTCTGTAGTTCAGTAAGCAGCAACTTAATGTGGGTTTTTAAATTTTTGAATATGAAAGAAATTATTTTATAAGTCTGACTTCAGCTTCTTCTCTGAATAAATACATATGATGAGTTGAAAATACTCTGCTGCAGATATTTACAATCTGCCAGTAATTTTTGAGAAAGATCCCTTCTAGTAAGCCTATTTACTAAACTGTGTTCAGAGGGAAAAAAAAAACCAACCAAACAAAACCCCCCCCCAAAATAAAACAAACAAAAAAAGAGAAATGAGCTGAGTTTAAAAAAACAAAAAACAAAAAACAAGCAAACCAACTGGGGGGTAAACACTTAAAATTCTTAAGGCACTAATATTTGCCTAACATTTGTAATGATATTACGTTGTACTAACTGTCAAGTGAGTATACAGATATAATTTCTTTCCCCTGAAATACCTTGGTCTGTGCTAAAGAAAAGTATGAATCTAGTTTATCTTGCTCACTCTGCCAAAAAAATGTTCAGAATCTTCTATGCAGTGAATAAAATTATTTCAAAGACCAAGGTTCAAGTCCTCCCTTGTGTTTGGAGAGGTACCTTCATCTGTTCCTGTCTTAGGTAGAAGAAATGAGGAGGAAAATCTTTCTCAAAAAGCCTGCTCTTCTTTAAGGGAGGGAGCCATCTCTCAAAGAGCTGACACTGCTGAGTGTAGTTTCCATAAATGCTGTCCTACTGAGCAACAGGCTTGCATCTGAGAATGATAATGACTGAGAGACTGGCCTTTGCCCTTTAAACCTGCTTTTCAGGCACCAGCATCTCTGAGGATTTAGGCACTCTTAGTGGTTTAAAGTAACATCTGTTCAACATGCTGAAAGATGGCATTCAGTTCAGACTGGGTTAAGCAAGTGGAAAAGTATACAAAACACTGGTCTTGCTCTTTTTGTTGGAAGAACAATATTTTATACGAATAATTGGATTCATTTATTGTTCTGCTTTTATTATTCAGTTTTTGAGAAAGCAAAGTAATAAAGCTGACCACTGTAAATTCCTGAAGTGGAAGGAAAAGTAGTTAACTCTGGGAATATTTACATTTTCTTTTGACTCAGTTTGCACTTTTCAACACTCAGTCAATTATGTTTTATGATACTGTTTATTTTATTCTTCATTCCTTCTTAAGATAATGTATAAATACCTTTCTTCGTATTGACTGTGTTTACAGGAAATGAAAAAATTATCTTAACCAATTTTGGAGAAGCAGTTTTAGAGGTCTTGCTGATGAGTGCAGAATGGAATTAAGCAAAGGGCTAGTGACAAAGAATATAAAAACCGAAAGAATTAAGAATTTAGTTATCAATCTAACTTCTTTAAACACTGGTTAAAGTGTTTTAACATTAATTGTCTTTTTTCAAGAATATGAACAGATTAACCTCTGTGGTCTCAAGAACTTAATCCCATCAGGACATACATTGCTAGGTATGCTAAACAAATGTGTGGTGGATATAATTTGAGAATGTTCTTCTTATAAAAGTCTTTTCTCTTTGTGAGCATTACTTGTGTAGACTTTATATATGCACATATTTAATTACTTTTTTAAAATATACAATACTCTAAAAATTTTGGGTTATGAGCTTTGAACTAAAAAAAGCTACAAGCTCTCACCTAATGGCCCTGACATTTATTTTTATTCTACAGCTATGCAGTTAATCAAGATACACTGTCCCTGATAAAAATATTTCTTCTCAGGGTGTTAAGATTGCACATCCATTGTTATCTTCCCAAGGAGACAAAAAGCCATGAGTTTTCTGTTGCTAAGGAAGGCTGCAATACATATTTCCAGTATCTTACGTGATCTTCATTATTGTAGTATCACAGAATTCTCAAAACAGATGGAGAAATGTACAATGAAATTAGATTCAAAATCACACAGGAAGTCAATAGCAGACATAGAAACATAAATGAGTCTCTCAGTTTGTTTAATATAAAATTGTCCCTTCATTGTAAAAAAGATGCATTATCTGAAGTAAGAAACTTGTGCATAAACTTTCCAGAAATCATAACAAGCTGTTAATATATGGCAAAATGAAGGGCTCATAATTATCAAGCGTTCCCTGCTTGAGGATTAGGTCACTAATGTTCTCTTGAAGCTACCTGTTCAAATTCTTTTAATAATTATTAACTAAGAATGACCCCTCTTACCTGATTTCTTTTTTTCATAAATATGATTTTTTTTCCTATCAGAAAATGAGAAATGACCCTGAAATTTGCCATCCCCTAAGTCTTCTATTTCCTAACACTGGTTCTGAAAGCTGTGTTTGGTATTTAACTGCCTGATGTAGACTGCATCTGGTATTTCACTGTATACTGGAAGGTACTCATGCTTTTCAGCATTGTTATTTTTTTCCCCTGTGGTCAGGGTTAATGCAGATCTTGGTTTGTAATAATAGATGTAAAAACAAAGCTTTAATTACCCATCTGTATCCTCATTTTCATCTCCATTTCTTCTCTATTTTTAGACTATACTGTTTTATAGACTATGATTATGATTTCTTTTATGGAATCTTTTACCTTCAGAGTCCCATAAAAAGCTTTGCATCCACTTGGACTGGAGATGTACTGGAGCTGCAGTGGGGTTGCTGTTGGATCCTGAAGAAATAGGGAGGCGTATCCCAGGAACTGGATTTTACGGATCAAATCTAGTACAAAAAGTTAGTTCCATTTTGCAGCCAAAATGCTATTTGGGCAAATACTTCTGACTTTAAGGTACCAAATCTTTAATCAGCATAAAACACTGCTGCTTTGGACCGCAGATAATTGAAGCTATTCATCATCTGCTTAGCGGTTAAATGAACTATTTCTGTGCTGGAAAACTACAGCTGCTTGTTAACACTGCACAGTTTCAGAACAGTTTAAGTGAGGAAACGGAAAACAACATGCTTAAAATGTAGGTAATTTCCTAATTAGTTCTGAAGACTCTAGAACCAATGATATCCATATTTTTTTCCAAAAGAATCCCATTTCAATAACTTTTTGTGGCTAGTGATGAACCTGCGATGAAAGGGTTCTGTTCATTAGAGGTTTTACATGCCAAGCTTAGATGCTGGCTTAGATTGTTGCTCTGAAAAAAGGATTCCAACCTGGCTAATATTTTGCTGATACCGCATTCAGAAATACCCCATGTTTTTTGTGATGTTTCTATCCAAGTACAGCTAATCCTGCTCTAGCATTCTTTTGCACCAGAATCTGAGACCGTGTTGTAATATTATTACAATCTGTAGTAAAGGTAGCATGTTGTTTTTACAAAATTATTTTGGTTTTATACTGTAGTGCAAGCAAAGGATAGTATTATATCATATCTAATTACCTTTTTTTTTCCTCTTCCTGTTTATGACATTGACTTAATTTGGCTAATTTGACTGTCAATTAAACTTCCAGTGGCACATTTCTTTGCTTTTATAGATCTTTATCTTGGTAGATATACTTGAATGGTAGTGCTTCCTGGATTAATTTTTGGCACCAAGATTCTGATGCTTAATCCAACACAATAATCTGTTTTTGCAAAGCATGGAGACTTGTGTGTTAGTGGGCAGCAACAGGCACTTCAGAATTTGGAAGCTGTTTCTAGAATCTCCACCCTATGTTGTCTAAAATGGAAATTACTTTATTAAAAATAACTTGATTCGCCTCAGTGCACCTGTTTCTATGCAACAGCAAAGGCACCTGTGTCCTATTAATACTTACATTATGCAGCACATTTGGAAATGTTATAATTCAGGTGGATTATCCTCCTGGGAACCACATACATCCCTCCTGCCTCGGCTCTTTCTCTATCTATATGTCAAGTTGTTAAATGATTTTTGGGTTACTTCAATGTGTTTGCAGCTTGAATTCTTAAAACATGCTACTCAGGCAAGTAAGAAGAAACTTATTCCAGATGGCTGGTAGCAGATCTCCATGTTTTTCTATATTCTAGTTGTCCAATATTCTATTTTGAATCCATCCATTCTTTTGTACTGCCGTTTAAAATGAGAGGTACTAGTTGGTTGTCTACATTTGCTTATTTCTAACTTAGTCTTTTGTTCAGGTAAAACTTATAATGTCTCTCATGCTGCTTCTTGTCTAGGTCAATTATTTTTGTTATAGTATCAAAGGTTTTGGCAATACATTTAAGAGCATTTGCTATTTTGTTATTGTACAAATCATAATTTAATTTTTATATTAACATATGACAACTGTAACTCAAGCTTCAGGTGACTCCTATAGAAAAGATGAACAAGAAATTCCCTTTTTTGCCTGAATCTTATTCATTCAGCTTTAATGCCAATAATGTAAATTGACATCAAGGCTGTGGAAGGCATATTACTTGTTAGTTAAATATGATATGAAACTTTTGATTTTCTACTGTGACATCACTATGTATGGCTAGAAGTAGTGTACTAGGAAATGGCCAATACAGTTACTTTTCATATTTAGTAGCCAAAACTGACTGTGTGGAGTATTAATCCTACATAAGTTTTGAAACTCAAGGGTGTTCATCCAAGATCTTTATTTCTGCTGATTTAGAATAATGCCTTCCCTTAGCTACTTCATAGTTTTTCCTAATTCAGTGTTTTAAAAGATAATAACTCTTACTAAATAGGTTTTTGCTGTGGTATACAGGAAGAAAACCTACTCTGAGTAGTATATCAATCATTCAGGATGAGTGGGACTCTATTGTAAGAGGCCTGAACAGGACAAGTAGACCACCTGCATCTTCAAAAATAAGATGAAAATAGTAACTAATTCCTGATGTATATTTATCTAACCTCTACTTAAAACCATCACTTAGACTTCAAAGGATCCCTTTCCTGACAGGTAGATCATATGAAATCTCACAGAACCTGGTTTTCTTTTTTAAAAACATATTTAGGCCTTTTTTTGGTTGGAGTTATTTTCTTCCTGTCTTGTAATGACACATTAATTTTATGAAAGTTTGAACTGCTGATGTCCTTGAGAAGATGTGATTGTTGCCTATTCATAGTACCTTCATTGTATTTATTTAATCATAAGCATAAATTATAAATATTATATGCTTACAGACATGCTTTTTAACCTGGTGTCTTAGGTGGGAAGAATACAGTAACAAGTGTCTTTTCCTTTCTTTGAATTTAAAAAAATGGCTAGAGAAAGTATGGCTTGTGATGGAAGTCTGTTATCAGTTGTGTCAGGATTATGGCATTCGTTAGTCAGTGAATGAGGTTAGTGAGGAATATTATTTTAATATCAGAGTAGTAAGGACCTTGTTGGTTGATTGTTCTTTTGAGTCCCATTCCAGAGCCTGGAGCAGTCTCTGGTGTTATGCAGTGAAATGCTTGCAAGTGGTTGTAAGTCATTGTTGGGAGAACTGTGTAAAATAGGGGAACTAATGTGAAAGATCTGTTATATATCTGTCATAAAACCAATAAAAATTCTGTTCATATAGTGTTCTTCCTAACAGGCTTTTCAGGAGCTTTTAAATTAATTAATGTCCTGTCATCTCTTTAAATGGTTTTTACATGTTTTAGTTCATTGGAAAGCTTGTGACACACTCTGTTTGCAATCTGGCTAAAGAAAAGAAAATTATATCAGTCTCCAGGGCAGCCAGTTTAGATAGCATTACATACTAACCACCACCTTTTTTTTTTTTTTTTCTGTAGAAGTAAAGCTTATTAATTATTTTCTTTTTTATTGTTATTTCCTTGAAAAATACATTTTCACCTGCTTGCTCTTTGCTCTGTGTGAAATGGAAGCTGATGCTGTCTCTGTAGTGCAGATGCCTTCATTTCTCAGAGTGTTTCAATTGAGATCCAAATTCCAAGTGCTTACATGGAACAAATAATTTTTATTTTCTTTTTCCTGATGCTTTCCTAGATGAGTCCCTTGTCAAATCCTGACAATTTGTGAAGATTGTACATTTTGGTAGAAGGTATACTCTGTTCTCGTGAGAGTGAAAACGTGTGTGACAACTGCAGCATATGATGTATAAAATGGTTGTGTTACTCTGTTAATTATACTCCATGTCTGCTTCTACCGTGTTTCTGACGAGTCTTATTTTCTGCTAGAAGCAGAGAAATCATGCCCATAATTGAAAAAGTATGAAGCTAATTTCCATTTAATATCTCTTTTGAGATAAAAAATATTTAAGAAAGGATCATGGTTTGTTTGTAGAATTAATCTCTTTAGAGGACTAAAGGACTGTTGTAATTGCCAATATACAAACCCAAAAGTGGGTTGGGAATAGGATTTGTAAATGGACCAAGGCAGTACTATGGATACAGGATTTTAAAAATCTCAGTAATGCACTCTTATTCTTGTACAATTTCCAAAGCAGAAAATTTCTCTTACTGTTTATATGTATGCTCATACATGAGATTCCTTCAGGACTGGTCTTTTTGAGTGAATCAGGAAGTGTCAATGATTGTAACTGTGAAACTAGCAATTTTAATATTGTTACTAGTCTCCTTTTAAAATTTGTCCTAAGCCAAATTCCTAGCAAGAGTACAAATACTTAAATATAGAAGTCTTTTTCTTGAGATAAGAATTAACTGAAAATATAATAATCACATTTACTGGCTTTTGAGTCTGGTTTTGGCGTGTCGTGGGCTTTTTTTTCTGTAGCCTTATATTTAGCTAAACTAGAAAGGAAAGCTTGAAGTTTTCACTACTCTTACAATTCTTTTATTTTGTTATTTAGGATTCTCGTCATATCACCATGCTGATTCAAGTCTGTAGCACACTACAGCATTTTAAATTGACATTTGGTTCTGCCATATGTCATTCTGTGTTGTGGCACACCAGAGTAATATCATGTTTTATCAAGTCTATCAATACTTAATTTATCCTTAACATAGTTTTATCTAATCCATCTATTCATTTGACTTGTGCTCTTAGTCACTAAATGCCAGAGCACAGACACATGGTTTCTCCTGGAAGATGCTATTTTGATGCTGTAGTTTAGGAGAAGTTTAGTAGTGGTTTAACCAAGGTAATTCTGTTGCATTATAGCACTTCTCAGATAAAATTTCAAATGGGTTGATTTGGAGATTTTACCAACAAGCTATGGGGATTTATCTAGAAGATTGAAAGGCTAAAGCTTGAATTAAAAGAGTGATTTTTTTTTTTGGTTTAGTTAGATTCTCACTGTCTGTGTTGCATTTATCTAGCCAATATTACCTAATTATGACATTAAGGCTGTTTCCATCCATTTGGATTCTAATAAAGTCAGGGCAGGGAATCAGAACAAAATTAATCAAGAAATATGAAGAGGCATGACTGGTTAACAGTGTTTGCATCCCCGTTATGTCACACAACACAGCAAAACAGTTTTCAGAAAATGCATTGCTGAATAAAGTTAAGGGCAGATTGACAACTATAACAGATAAAACAATGTTCTGGAGAGATTATATTTTTTAGAATATCATAATCTTTTTTCTTTCATTAAAAAACCCCATGTATTTCAAAGTGGCTAATTAGGATCTGAGTATGGGAAAGAGCATTTCTGGTCTGCAGTGATTTGCCTATTCAATCATGCTGTACAAAACACTAAGCATAACAGCTCAAATAAGGTGGAAAATTTCTAAGACAAAAAGACATGACTTCGTGTAAAGAGGTTGAGTTTGCTCATATCTGTCTGGAGGTTGGTTGTTCACTTTGTTTTACTGCTGCCCTGCCCACAATAAATCAACACAACAAAAATGAAAACTTGACAATACTGGAAGTGTTTTACTATAAACCAAATTATCTTGAAAACGAGATGTAAATGCATAGACGGGAATATGTAAAAGGACAGGAATTTTAACTTGCATAATTATTATTGTCATCTCTAGGAATGCCATGAATAATTTGCTTCTTCTATTCCTTTCATCCACTCTTGCATAGAATGCTATTCTGACTGAATGTTACAGATTGTGGAGGAAGCTCAGTCTGTCCTTAGAAAAATAAAGTTAGGAAATTCTGCTGTCTTGTCTGGTTTTTTCCATTTAATGTAACCTTTTAAAACGTACATATGTACATGTCCTTTGAAATGACCTATGGAAAAGGAAGTTTTGCGAATATCGTGTGAATATATTTTCACAATGTATAATTGTTGCAGGAACCTGACTTTTTAACATGATTCATTCTATTCTTTCTATGATTTGTTGGTCTCTAAAAACTTAGTTTAAAGCCCAGTAAAGTGCATGAAAATATTTTTTCCATTGTATTTGGAAAAGACAAAGTATTGTCTTTCCTCTCAGGTTACAGTCACTTGTGTTATGGAAATCAATGAGATTTTTTATGTATGTGGTAAAAATCTAGTTACTAAAATACTTTACCAACTGATAGGTGTTCTTTCTCTGAATATTTATATCTATGTTTTGATCTGTATGGATTTTAGTAGATGTTAAATCTCTAGTTCCCTTCACTGAAACTGTCCTACCTGTATCTTCTTTCTCCACTCCAAAGCAAAAGGCTTATAGTAATAAGGTCAGCAGTAGATAGTCTTAAATTTTGTTGAAATGATAAACTCATATTTATTCCTAGAAAGGTTAATAGTTGGGAATATTATATATGAAAATGATGGTTCAGAGACCAGAATGGAAATGTATCAGCAGACAACCAATCCTTTCTAATAATTTTTCATCCCTCAGTGTATCTGTCATGTAAGTGCTCATTTAATACTTGTGAATTTATTTTTTAATTAATAGAAACTTGTTAATGGTTTTTAAGTGGCTTAGAAGCCTAATTCTCATAATCATAAATTAATTAAATACGTAGAAATCAGAAACCCATTGAAAACAAATTAGTTTTAGGTCTGTGAGTGCCATTTACACTACAGAAAACAAAGTTTATTCTTCTAAATAATTTAGGCACCTGATTTTTTTTATGCTATTTCATTGCTAAAAAGCAGACACAAAATTTCCTGGTATCACTTATTGAATATATGATAAAGATTTATGTGTTTTTTTTTTTTTTTTTTTAACACTTTATATGAATGAAACAACCATTCTACTCAGTAAATTTTAGGTCCAACAGGGACCATAAACAGTTGAGTAATTTCCTTTGTTCTAGTTGAAGATACTTCATCGTAAGAGGGCTCTGATTATATTGAGACCTGCAAGTCTCAAAAGCCTTACACATCTTTCCTAAAAAGGACATGACTAATGGTGAGTTCTGAGTTCTGTTTATGAGTATGTTACAAAGGGAATATAGCAAAAAGGAGTAAACTGCTAAAGAAGCTCCTGGAATTGCCTGCACATAAATTCCTTCCAGTTTTAATACTGATCTGATTAGTAGTGTGATTGCAGGAAGCTTGCACGTTGCTCTTGTGACTCCTATTCTTGGATTTCTTAGTGGTAAAGTTCCAGATCTCACTGGCATCAAACAGCATGAACGAACATCTGCTGCCCTCATAAACTTTCATTAGGTATCATCCCTATGCCTCTGAGTGCAAGCCTGAGTATGGCCTTAGAGATGTATTGTATGGGGCAGATGGCCAAATTAAAATTAGTTAGTTGTATAGCACAGATATAGTATTAAATCTACATAAATCAGTCCAAAAAAGTACATATTACAGAGGAGGGGGAAGAGAACTGTGGCTTGTTGTATAAAAATATGATATTGAATTAACTTATTAAAAAAAAATCCTTAAGTGAGAAAATCTGAGAGTGGAAAACTTTGATACTGGTGTCCTAAAATAAGTAGTCTTATCTGCTATTTTTTGCATAAAGAGAAGACATGTATTTTGCTGGCAACTCTATATGCATCACAGTATATAGTGAATATAATTATGTACATATACACAGAGCCTGTGTGTGAATTGCATGTATGGGCTACATGCAATGAGGGAGGAATTAAAAAAACTACTATGTGTGTTTAAATGTTCTTGAGGGCTTTTGCTTTCAGAAGTAAATCTGCTTTCCTCAGTCATAAATATAACAAATATTGTTACACAATTTAAAATCTTAATTAGAGTATTAAGATGACTTAGACCCCATTATGAAAAATGGAAATTAAAATACCTTATAAGTAATATTTTTACTAATTCTTGATGAAAAAACTATATGGGTGGAGATGAAACGCACAGTATTTCTTCAATAAGTTGCACATTATCTTCATCCAGTAATAGGAATTAGTATAACTTTAACCAAAATAATATTTTCAGAAGAGGTCCTTCACAAGTAATGTGAAGGGGTGCTTTTTCCTAAGAACAAAAAGGGAAGTTTTGATCTTCTTTTACATCTTAGAATTTGAGATATATACAACAGATGGGCAGGGAGGATTGCCATTGATTTTTAAATTTAAATCCATTTAATGTGAAATGGGATAAATATAAATGCATCCAATGTAGTATTTACTATCTTTAGTATGTAGCTTTATATTGTATTATCTGGAAATATTAGAGTTGCAATATATTTGACAAAAAAGACTATTGGCAGTATATATATAGCTTCATATATCTTCTTTCTAAGCTTCTAGTCTAGTAAGAAGAAAGGTGAGGGCAGGATGGCCCTCAGTGACAGGTTGCTGAAGGATCTTTTTGGATCTGTATTGGGTATGACAGCATCTCAAATGAATAAATTCAGGTAGTCTAGGAATATGAACCTATTTGAAATTAATCCAGTTGTGATCTGCAATGTCACAGATTTCACTGTTTGTCCAGCTGGCTATTAACAAAAGTGTGCATAGCATACATACAGATATTCCAGGACTTAGTCTATGCTTCTCTAGATAATTAATCAAATACTGTCTTTTGGAAAGCAAATAAATCAGCTCCTCAGAGAAATGTCTTCTTTTCTGTTTTACAAAGTGCTTGACCTGACTAAAACTCCACATGAAACTGTTTAAAGCTTGTAGACAACAGTCACTCTGCTTAGAGAGAAAGTCTGTAATTCTTATGCAAAAAATCCTCCCACTCCAGAGTGGTTTACTGTGTCATTTCAGAAATCTGTCTCTAGTCTATGTATTTTAATGCCAATAGAATATGCTTCTGTTTTTTGTCCCTAAACGTTTTGGCAAACGTGAAAGTGATCGGTTGACCATCTGATAGACTCAGTCAAGTTGCCTGTCAGACTTCTCAAGTTGCTGGCTCCATCTGGTATGAAGTCAGGAAAACTGACTGAAAAGAAGTTCTGATTTTATTTTTTGACTCTGTAACCTTTTCAGTGAGTTCAAGCCATGAATTCAAACCACCCATAAGAAAGGCCAGGTAATTACTTTGTGATAAGAAGAGCAGCACTGAAGGATTTGCCTGGGGCTCAGAACACTGATTGTTGGATAAAACTCAGCAAAGTCCATGTCCCCAAAGGACTGCTGAGGCTGGACTGCTGTAGGCTAATATGCTTAGAGGAAAGGTCAGGCAGTTGAGGAAGCCTGAACAGCAGACTGTCTCTCAGCTCTGTGGCTGCTAGTGTTCAGGAGCTGAGTGGGGAGAACAAAGGTATTGATTTAAATGAGTTAACTGATTCCTCTTTTCTTTAGGCCCACATTCCCCAGATGTGAGCAGGTGTTTGTACTGCTGCTGCAAACCACTGGAGCTCTAATGTGAGCCTCCTGCATAATTGGAGTGGGACTTGAATATTGGATGTCTCAGGCCCTGGGTCTAAAAGTTTGCCCCCATCCTTATTTCATGAAGTTACATTATAAGGAGTGTTTGGAGCAGGAAGAAATTATTTTTTCTCTTCTACATGTCAGGTTATTTCTAGGAAAATAGTGTTCTTGGTTACATCCTATTGTATATTGGCCTCCCACCTGATATGAGTGGCTAATAGTTTCTATTGGCAACCACTGAAAAATCAGAGAAGCTTTTTAGCTTTGATTTGTGAGAGAAGCCAGAATAATACTCGGGAAGAACATAGTAGAGGTTTCACTTTCAGTAATTCTCATCTCTGCCTCATTTCATCTGAGTGCAGTTAGGAACACAGCCAGGTGTCTTCAGCATAGCCACAGCCTTCAATAGTTGCTTCCACAAGTAGTGATTACTCATGAAAGGATGGAGGACTGCCGGGATTCCTCTTAAATTTGTAAATACAGTAGCTTTCATTTTCTTGAACATCCTGCTTTTAAGATGGTGTAAGAAGGATAGACTAATTAGTAATACTGCCAAAAGTAGGTTGTTTTTTTAAAACTTGTCTCTATCTAAAAACCTTCCTTTGTTACCAGTGTTTGGTTTGTTTTTCTTTTTGTAAGCGATGTAATGTAATTCACTTAAAACTACTGCAAGATATAAACATTTTTCACCTGGGAACAAATTTGTCTTATAAATAAAATTAATCTATTGACTAGAACGCTCTCATAGTCTGAAACTGCATTTATCTTCTTAATCCTTTCAATCATACATTTAAATATGAATTGTGCAGCTAGCCATTACAGACAAATAGTTGGAGGACGTTTGTCTGATTGTCAGGGTAATTCTGCACAATTTTCAGTATGCTATTTGAAAATAGCAGTTGGTCAGAGTTTTCTATTATAACCTTATTAAATTCTGCTCCAATCATAAAAGCATTCTTCTTGAAAGAAAAAAAAATGAAAAGAAAAAGGGGTTTATGCACCACTATTTTCCCTTTCAACAATCTTGGTGTTTTCAACCATTTCTGCATCTTGCATTATTGTTCTTCTCTATGTCCTCTTTATTTATTTAAATCATAGGAGATATTTTAAAGCCTACTGGAGTGGAAAACTACAAACTAAAGAAAACTTCCTTCTCTACTGAAAAAAAACTGAGTCAGAAGGAATCTCTGTCACTGGCTTCTATCCTGAGTTGTCTAAATGGCAGACACCTCTCAAAACAATTTGGAAATCATGAAGTTGAGATCTCCACCTATTTTGATGTAAATCACTAAAGTCACCAGCAGGTAGTAATTTAACTTCCAGACTGACTGGTGGTTGTGAATGTAACCACAAAAACACTTTCAAATGGGTTAACTAAATGAATGTTTATATTTCACTTCTGTTGTTCGTCCCACTCTGGCTTTACTTCTTGATTGAATTTTGAGTTTCTGGTAGTTTTTTGTTATTTCTTTGTCTTTAATTAAAGACTAAATTGTACCTTCTGTTGCCAACTAAACTAATAACTTCAGTGTGAAAAATATGAAAACTCTTTAGTCCCTATGAAGTTTTTTGAGTGCAAATAAAGGTAGAATATGCATAAATCTTGTAAAGCTTCCACATATACATGAGAATTGCAGTTTTACTACTGTCATCTCAACCTGGATCTCTGACAAATAACTACTTACTGGATCTACTGGAAACATATTATTTAATTTAGGAAAGAAATTGAAGTAATTATTTTCATATAAAAATAATATGGGTTAATGACAATAATATTTAGCAAAATATAGTTTGTATGCCATTGGAATGTTATTGTATTTTAAATACATACATACATACATATATATACGTACATACATACACATATGTACATACATACATATATATACGTACATACATACACATATGTACATACATACATATATATATATACACACATACATATATATTTTTATTTTCTCAGTGTAAAGATTGGAGCTTCACATAAATTTCAAACCTTTAGTCTCATTGCTTTGCCCATAGAAAACTTGCAATTCACTTGTTTTGGGAATCTGTTGATGACCTAAAATGCTGTTTTTCTTCTGGGTAAATAATGGAGATATAGGGGCAAGCAGAATGGCACTGGTATGCTCCAGTGATTGGTGGGCTGTACTGTGTCAAAAAAATCCATTGATTTTGTTTGCTTTGGTATGACCATGGATTTGCCTACATATCAGTAGATAAATTGACAAGAAGAGTCTTTGAAATTGAAATAACATGTCAGATGGGTTGCAGTTGTATGTTCTTGGGAGATGTTACTGCCAGAGTAGAACATATGACTGCTCCCTTCTCTTGAGGGTACCATAGTGTATATACAGAAAAAAGAAAAAAAAAAAAAAAAAAAAAAAAAAAAAAAAAAAAAAAAAAAAATAAAAAGA
>VZRH01003533.1:466330-484422 GCA_013397555.1 Urocynchramus pylzowi
AAAAAAAGAAAAAAAAATTAGAAGGAAAAGGGTCTTGCATAAAATATGAACATGGCCAGAAATGCTCTCTCAAAATAACTGAGGGCATGGTTTCACTTCTGTTGTCACCTCTAGGTTAATGTATGGAGGTCATTAGCAGTTTTTTCTGATGGTGTCTATGTGCAGGTACTTGCAGGCTCTGGTGCTCATGCATACACAGCAGAGTTTTTAAAAAGCACTCTGGTGCCTTGAAATGACTTCTCGGAATGAGTGTCTGTGACAGTGCTAAATGTTTCCTAGCAGGGGAGTGCCATAGGCACTTTTAATAGAATTTAGAAGCTGATAGAAAGAGGCAAACTGTATGCTGAAATCCTGCTGTCTGCAGCACAAGGCTAGCAGACAGGAACAGCAAAACCTTCTGACATTCAGTAAACCCTGTAAGAGGTCTCCAGAGGGGTTGCTTCTAGGAGTTGAACCATAACCTTTTTCTCTGTGAGCGTCACAGTCTGTGTCTCACTGCAAAAAATGCTGGCCAGTGCTCTAAAGTTGATGTTGCCTGTGATATTGGCATCTTTTCCTTGAGAGGTAAGAGAAACATGCTAATCTATTTCATATAGACAATAAAGACTGCTGTCTTCTGGCTGGGATAGGTGGAGTGTTTCCTCCCACTGGCTTAATAGAGGGTTTTTTCTATAGTATTGTCTCTACAGCACTGCATATTGTATACCCTCATCTATGAAACCATAATTGCTGGCCTGCCAGTCCCTAATGTAACTTGCTCAGGAAAAAAGTATTTGTGGTGTTGTGATTCTGAGGGGAAAAGTGAGTGCTGTCCTATTTGATGCAGGTGACTTCTAAAAAACATTAGAATAACATATAGGTCTTAGTCTGCAAGAAGCTTTCAGATCCCTGAAATTTTGTTAAGTTATTGGAAGTGTTCCAGGAATAATTTTTCTTGATATGTTTTTAATTAAATTCTGTACTGGTGAACTGAGAATAATCAGCAATATTTATCAAATACTACAGGTGAGGTTTTTCAAATGCAGACTTTTGAACTTTTGAAAATATGGTTGGCCTTGTTTTGCTGAAATTTTCTGCTTCTGAAAATGAAGAAGAATGTATTTTTCCAGGCTGTGGTGTTGAGTACAAAATGAAGTATTTTGGTGAAGGAAATCAGGACATTATTCATTTCACTTATCCATAGCAAAGATGCATCCAGAAAGTTACTTTGCAATGAAAGCCAAAATAGCTTTATGTTATCTGCAAAGTTAATGTAGCAGTGTCTGACAAATGATCTCTCTGTTCATGTCATACAGCCACTGACCCTGGAAATCTGGGAGGATTCTTCTGTCTGAGGCATTATTATTCATTAGAATAGAATATTAATTAGAATTCATAAAACCAGAATATTTTACATTAAATAATACAATTAAAGAGAAATAATTATTGACACCAGTAACAATTTGGGCCATCCTTATGGTGCTGCTTGAATCAAGGCAATCTATGAGACTAGATGATTCAACTTCCTATATACTTAGAGTACTTTTCAGTAAAATTGGAAAGCTTTGTTATTGGCCCATCTAGAGAGTTCCAGGACTTTAGGAACAAGAAGTAACAACTCTTCCTAAATGCAGAAGTCCACTTTCTCGTCTACTCTGGTGTAACTTGGAATAATTGAAAGTGGAACAGCTGGATATCAATTCATATACTGTAAATGTCCATGTACCAGTTGGTATTTACTTCTGCTTTAAGCCACACTCTATTCAGCTAAAAGTTTTTACCTATACATTCTGCTGTTTTGATTGTAAGGATTGGGAACATTTGCAGTCTCTTCTGTTCACTTCAGAGTCAGTAACTTTATCAGTTCTACATATGCCAAATACTGCTCTGCAGCATCTGGCTGTTAAGCTGTTTAATCTCCCTGGGAGAATTTTGGTTTAAACCCACTACTAAGAATCATATAAAGATATGTCCAAGACAGATGCCTTCAACTTGTGTAACATTTGATATTGATGTGTATAGTAAAGTCAGTCTACTTCTCAGAACTCTCCAAGTCATTTAGGCTCTCCTGAGCCCAAGAAGAGTTTGAAGAAATCACTTATTTCTGTGTTACATCTTGAGATCTTCAAAACACAAGATTTATGGCACAATTTTTTTTTCACATTTGAGTCTTGCTGCTTCAAGGCTTGTAGTTGTGAAGACCAAAACTATGCATGTGTCTTGAAAGGATAGTTAAAAGAAGTAATGAAAAGCTGATATATATACATGTACTTGACTAAATACACTGAATAGATTTCCAATAAGAAACAATATGAACATTGGAAAAAAACCAGGCAATATCTATTCTTACTGTTACCTTTCTAATGGTAGTTCTCAGAAAAACAAACATTAAAGCAAAAGCATTTGCCTTGTTTCTAAACTGAAATGTTTCCCTATGCCATTAGAGAATAATTTTTGTTTTCTTAACTGTGTTGCAAAGGGACTTCTACCTCTTGGAAAATGGCATAACTGTTTGGGTATGACAGGAAAATTTATCTATTCTATGATTAAAACAACTATAGAATTTAATAGGTGGGTAAATGAATACTTTTTCATGTATTTAAAATGTAGGTTTGCTTAAAACATATTTGAAATATGTGTGGCTTTAGATTAAACTACACAATCATACAATCTGTGTGATTCCAAAATATTTTTATGCTTATATACTAAAGATGTGAGTCCTGTGGTACTTCTATATCCACCTAATGTAGATAAGGTACATAGACTTATGTTTCTTGAAGATGTAAAAATCAAGGAAAAATGCTAAAAAATGTGACTACTACCAATATTATATTGGAATGAACCAATACACACTATCTTGTATTTATTATAAAGAATGTTGGAGTGAGGAAAAAAAAAATATTTGGAGTAGCCTAGTACTTGTTTTGGGTGGACTATAGCTATCCAAAATGGCAATGTGACTGTACAATGAAGCTTAACACCTTTTCTTGTAGAAAGTACTACAGTTTGAGAAGTTAGTAAGTAATTCTACTACTGGGACACTCATCAAACAGGCACTAAAAAGATAACCTGCTCATTACTGCAAAATTATCCTCTTATTGCAACACATTATGAAATATTCATGATTTTGAAAACTATTTGGTTGTTGTATCATTCCATTTCATTGTAGGGGGATGTGCACAATACAGAAAAAGTTTCTGTGGTACAAAAAATTTTGAATAGAAGCTTCACCTGGGAACTGGTCACAACACATATTATATAAGTGTTGAACAATAATCAACAGTTGTTATTTTTGTGTAAACATTATTCTTCCATTTATTTAAACAGAGAACATTTTTTCCTATCTCAGTTTATCATGTTAGGCATTCAGTTGTTTGTCTTCATCATGTCATTACTGCTTCACGTGTCCATTCCCCATTACCATTCTATCCTCTTAAAAAGAGCAAAGAGGAAAAATGAAGGGAAAGAATGAAAAAGGAAATCTTACTGTTTTATACAACAGCTTTTTGGTGGGCTATTTGAGGTTTTTTTCTTTTTGAAATTGTCTGTTCTGCCAATAGATTTAGAAAAAACAAGTCTTTTTAATACTTTTGTTAAATAACAGAGAGATGTATATTTTTTGTTGCAGTCACCAGCATTTGAAAGGAAATTGCCTCAAAATAATTGTAATATTGGGTTTTTTTTATCTTACCTATTGGATATACTGTAAACATTTTTAATTCACTGAATAGCAACTAAAGCCAAAGTAGTTTTTCTTTTTTTCTAATTTTATGTATATATGTGATTTTTTTTCTTAGTTGTTTTATTCTTCTATTTATCATCAGCCATAGTAGATGTTGCAGATTTGTGCTGAGGATTTCAGTACAAGTCTTATGAGGCTCATGGTAATGCTGTCTAGACTGTTTCTATTTAAACTGTGAGAATGTGACCTACTTTCATCTCTGTCACTGCATCTGTGGATTCTCCTATTCATGTCATATTAATTCGTCCAAGTTTAATGATTGTCCTGCCTCATTAGCTGGGCTTACAGGACACATATGGGAGACCTCAGCCAGGCCAAAACTCATTTCTCAGTCATGCCAAGAATGTGTCACTATGTTTATCATACCTTTTGTGACCTGGTGATCCCAAATAAATATGCCTAGTAGTTATTATTAATGGTTGCTGAGATAGATTACACAAAGTTTAACAATATCACTTCATGACAGTCTGTCCATCTGTACTTTAATGATGAATGAGTCATGTTCACTCTCATGCATGCAGATGCAGCAACAAGAACTGAGTTTTAATGCTGATTTTTTTGAGTACTGAATAGAAAAAATACCTTTCGCTTTTAATCTGTAACTTAATGCTACATTTTTTTTACAGCCTTTGTCAGAATTTGATGCCTTTTTTTTTTTTGCCTCTATAAGTGTAGAAATTTCTTGAATCTCTTCCACTGCCATTTGCTGTTTTTCTTGCTATCCATCAGCTAATTAGTAAAATAGAAAGAATGTCAACATAACTCACTAAAGAAACTTTACTGGACATAAGATGTTTCAGGTAGCTGTGCGTGAAGGCAACTGGATTTGAAAATTCAGTATTTAGATCCTCTGGAATAATTCAGCAATTTCATAGTGAAATTGCCTCAGACTTTTCTTAAAACAATGGAGTTTCAGATCTATTATTTTCATAAGCAGTACTGTTTTAAATATTAATCTCTTAATGGTATGGAACATAATATTTCTTAATTAAAGAAGAAAATAAAAATGTCTCAAGTTACCCAGTTAATAGATTAAGTTAAAATAATAAAATTTTATTAACAACTTACTTGATTTTTCTGCCTTCCAAGCTTATCACTGCTTATTTTGTCTAATTAGGGGTGGATTTCAAGGGGTTGCGTGTTAAGGTGGTTTTCTGACATTTGGTTTTCTGACTTAGTTGTTGGAATGTTGCAGGCTGTGTGGCGATAATGGTTCCATAGTGAGATTTAATTGGTGTTTATTCGTGGTTCTTCTTGTCACACTATAGTGAAGTTGAAACACAATACTTCTGATATACAACAATGTACGTGCAAGATCAGAAAAGTTAGCTGATTAGGGCCTGACTGATGTAGAGCTTCAGAGAGATGATTCTGAAAGATGTAAACATCCCTCGCCTAATGAGATGTTCTAGGTGTGGTCAGCAAGTATTGGACTATAATTAGTTGGTGTATTTATCACTCAGATATAGGAATTATTCTACATATAGCTTGCTACTAACTTATCTATAGGAGGTCTGCTTTACCTTAGCAGATGAAGTAGTCACTGTGCAAAGCTTCACAAAGGAGCCATAGACAATTTTAAATTCTCAAGTAAAAGTTGAGTGGTTTGTAAATGGTTGCTAGGCCTTCTGGTAGGTTTCCACTGTATTTTGTAGTTATGAATTAGGATATTTGACAGTAGGAGTATTGTGTGATCACTGAAATACAAACTGTGTTCAGCATACAGCTGTCTTCAGTACATGGCAGAAAGTTGTCTTCATTACTCTGGTGTTCAAATTGAAGAAAAAGCAGATCATCCTAAAACTAGAGAATTAGCTAATTCTCATGCAATTTTTTTTTAGAATTTCAGAATCTAAGTGCTTTTCACTGAGATTATGAATTATCCTCCTAAGGATTGTGGGGGTTGTTTGGTTTGTTTTTTGGGTTGGTTGGGCTTTTGTGTTTGGAGTTTTTGGTTTGGCATTTTTTGGAGAGAGTTGGGTGGGTTTAATGGTGTTTAGTGGAGGTTTTTTGGTGTGGAAATGCAGCTAATGTGAATGTTTTCCCTATAAATATTTTTCAGTATGAAACAAAGCTGCTATGAATGTAAGTGTCTCGTTGTGTTTGGACTAGATCTTCCAAAAGCGAGTGTACATTTGCAATTAGGTGTGACTCATACAGCATTAAAACTCTGCAGTGAATTAGTTTAATTGTATATAAAATGCAAGAAAATGTAAAACTTAGAATAAGGTTTCTAAAAGAAGAAGAAAACCTTTCCTTCTTAGTTAAAAAGCCTCTGTCATGTTAGCATTACTGCACTAACTGAAGAAGCAGAAATCCTTAAAGAATTTATTTACAGTTGAAAGTCCATCTTTCAACTTCTTCCTTCTCCAACAGGAGAAGGGACTGAACCCGAACAAGGCTAAATGATTCATTTGAGCAGTTTGAGAAATCTGGGATTTAGTAGGACACTGAGGGGTTTCCAAGTGCAAGCCTTGGATGCAAAGTTGTGGGGAATTTTTGAATACCACAGCTCTCAAGACCCTGATTGACCTTTGATTTATGAGTTGCCATTTACAAAGTTTTAACTATTGGTTGGAAATATTATTCAAAAAGTCATTGAGGCGACCTCAATTTTTTGCAATTAATTTATTGATTAGGATTGTAGGTACCAAAAGTTACTGTTTAAAATCTAGTGGGTTTGAGAATTGCATAGAACATAAGATATTCAGAATTCTTTTCCTCTGTGCTTTTTTTTTTGGGAAGTACTCCTTGCTTCCTTGTTATGTCAAGCACTCAGCAAGTGCACAAGTCAGAATCTTTTTGTAACTTCACAGAACAGCCTAGAATTGTTAAGTTTACAAGAATACACTTGTTTTCATTAATTCATTCTTAAAAGAAATCACAAAATGGAAAAAATATTAGAGCTCAGTCCTGTATAAGTAGAGATGTGGCCCCCCTCATTAAAAATATCAGAGTGTAAGTGTGACATATAATTTTTCTATATATAACTATTCAGATAGTATGGCCTAAATGATACGTGCAGGTTTTCAAGTTGTTCTATGATCAGTGATGTTGTGGTGAGTTGAGTAACAGTATTTTTATTTTTCACTTTCTCTCCACAGACATTTTACTCATTAAAATTCAGTTACAGATAGTATGTGCTTTTCATACTATTTAAGATTTAAAAAGTCATGTATTGTAAGTGATGAAAAAGCACTGTAGGATCATACTCAGCACTAATGCTCTTATTAAACCCAGCAATATACTTAAAGATATTTTCAGAGGGTAGTTTTTTTTTCCTAGTAAAACCCACCCAGGCATTTTCGTGGGAATGTCAGAGACATCATTGCATGCAATGGTTGTTTGTACCTTGTCATGCATCAACTTTGTCTCATTTCAAATGTAGAACGAACAGTTGAAAATCATCACTCTGAGTCACATACTGTGACATTTTTCCATCTTCATTTTTTGCTGTAGTATTTATTGGGTTTTTTTTCTCTGTGTCCTAAATTGCTGATCTAAATTACAAATATCTAGAAATATGGGTGTCAGGAATGGATTGTTCAGATGATGTGAATTTAAGCAAGTGTGATTAAAGTGGTATGTGGTCTTTCATCCTGTCAAGACACAGTACTGTGTTTAATACAGAAGGTTCAGATGGGAAAAATTAATGGAAACCAGACAAACCAAAACTGGATGAAAAATCATAATGTTAAGTACAGACAGAACCATCTAAATAACAAAATAATAGCTGTGTTGCTGGAATTATTTGGGAGTCACTTAACACTGAATCTCAAAGAATTGCATAACATGATGTAGAAAATAACCCAGAAGTACTTGATGATATGGACAAAACACTTATAAACTGATTGATATTTTCACAAGTAGTTTTTAAATGTGTACATGGCAATTTTGGCAAAACAATTTTATATGAGCAAGTTATTTCCTAAGGGTAGATTGTGTATCTGTTAGTAACTAGGATTTTAAGGTTATTTAAAGAGTTTGCTTTTTAACCTTTGAGTTTGCGTAAAACTTCTTCATTTTGAAAGACAAAAATTATGAATGCATGCATGTGTATGATCTTCCAGCTAATCTTTTTAAATTTAAAATCAAAAAGGAAAAGTATACTGATGTCAAAATAAATTAAAATTTTCTATCATTTTCTTTCTATTAAAACCAATTTTGAAAAAATAATTTCAGAACAAAAGACACATTGTTTGATCTTGTATGCAGTGTTTTTCTTTGGATTTCTGAGGGGTTTAATGGAATTTGAAATTCAGCTTCAAAAAGGAGCTTGGCAATGAGGAGAAAGAAGGGCTAGAAAAACTGGCATTTCAGAAAGGAATGCTATTTTCTGAAACAAGTGACATTGAAAAGAAGAGAAGAATGAGGTATGGAAGTGGGGGAACAATAAAAGTTTTCAGGGCATGAAAAGTTGTTGCAAACAAGGGCAATCCATGCTGAATGTGGGCAAGTTATGTTGGTTTCTTTAGGATATGGGGTTTATACTGTGACACATTTTTCCATGTTGTTACTGGAAATCTCATTCTAATATAGACACTGAAATGTTGGGCCATACGGTGGTAGAATATTTATTACTAAATTCTTCCTGAGAAAAGTAGAGTGCTTATCAAAAAGTATGACAGGCTACCTTGTGAGAGAAGGTAGAGCACTAAAAATTACCTGCTTGAAGGAACTAATTTTCTACATATTAAATGGGATAGATGGCTTCTAGATTCAAGGTAAAGTTCATTTTGACATTCAAACCTCATAAAATTACTTTATTTATAAATTGTATTATTTCTTTTGTATTGGCATTCAAAGTACAAACCTGTTCTTAGTTTTGAAATGGCAGACTGGTTTGTACTACTGCTCTCACTTGAAAATATTCATAATATATTTCTGCTATTTACAGCCTCTCTTCAGACCTTCAGAATTCAAAACAGCAGTGATTTTCTGATAGATTGCAGAAATTAGTTGTTTTCCTCAAACAGAAACTATAATAAAATAAGTTAATTTTACTGGTGGCTTAAAATTATGACAATAAATTTCAAGAGGAAAACAAATTGTTTATGGTTATATGGGAGCGAGTCCATGAGAAGTAACTGCAAGAATATCACAAAATCACTCAGCTAAATATTCTGAAATTTCTGCTAAGGGAAATTAATTGATTTTTCTCCCTGGTACTTACTTCATACAGATAATTAAAGCATGGCAAATCCTACAAGTAGATATGTGAAACTCAGAGGTTTTACTCCAATTCTAGTGACAAGGTGGCTATTTGTGGCAAATTCAAGTGACATTAGAATTTATTCGTTTTGTTTTATACTTTTCTAGTAGCTTGAGAATTATTCAAGGATGAATTGATTTGCATTTATCAGGATATAAAATAAGTCTGGAAAATGCAAGCATAAAATATCATGCTTTTTAATGTAAGGTCATACAAAT
Organism: Urocynchramus pylzowi; assembly: GCA_013397555.1. Lineage (NCBI taxonomy): Eukaryota > Metazoa > Chordata > Aves > Passeriformes > Fringillidae > Urocynchramus > Urocynchramus pylzowi. The sequence goes on from VZRH01003533.1 coordinate 475,482, forward strand.
ACAAATGTTTGGAAAAGTCTGCGTGCAACCACTTTCTCCTGTGAAGTGACATTACATAGCAACAGATTTGAGTATTATTATAGTGGTTATTGAAGGCAAGTAGAAAATCAAGAGTTGACTCAGGTGTTGCTGAATTTACTTGGAATGGGGAACATACAAGTTCATTTATTTCTGGTTGGTAATTTGATCATTTTGGAACTAGAATCACAATCAAGGTTACTGTGCAGTTTGAAGAAAGTTGTGGTTATATTCTTAAAACTAGTAATTTTTTTCTCCCCCAGTCCTCCAGTTTTCTTCTGTTGCTGTAAATCAAGCTATATTTTTGCTTTAACTCACACAGGTGCCAAGAACGATTTATAATAAGCATGCAAGTTAGTCTTGCTTATTTTCTCCTATCAGCTGTGTTCTGGAAGAGATACAGGACTGTCTTTTACAGTTATAATTTTTATTTTTGGGGAATAAAAAATAGAAATCACTCTTGTTTTTTTTTTTTAAACTTCATATTAATTTTTTTATTAGTATTACTAATGGATATTTTAAGAGTTGTTGACAGTGCATCGTAATTCTTTAAATAACCTATTTAGTATAATTCATATGCAACCCAGTAGGCATAGGTCAAAACATCTCTCTGCAATTTCCCAGATAGTCTTTCAGAAGTCTGCTGTCGTGTCTTATATACATGGAAGAAAGGTATCCATAACCAGAAGTGCATTCTGCTGCATCAGTCTCACCTTTATTGAAATCTGTACAGAGTTCCTTGGTGAAACAACATTGCATAAATCTCCTTTACAATACACAGTTGTTGTAAACAGGTAATGAGATAACAAGGAAACAATTTGGTCTCCTTTTTCTCTAGTTTTTTAATCAGTTGGTTTTGTTTCAGAGGCCTTGACTCTTTGATAGTGCTGGCAGGCAGCAGAGGAAGACTGTCAGAGTGAGACATCTCCATTGCTTGTCTGAACTTTGGCATAGGAATGACAGTTGTCAGGGAAAAACTCAGCTTATATGCTGATCCCTAGTTGATTCTTCATGTCTTCTGATAATTTAGTTTCCTCTATCCTCATACGATACCTGTTAAATTTTATCAGTATTTCCAAGTTATTTTCTCTAGGTTAATATTTACAGCTATATTTGCACACAAAATTATTTTTACTCTGCTTGTATGGGGCAGACAAAATAAATGTATGTCTACACACATATGTATGTATGTATGAAACAAGAATAGCTGAAAGTCATTTTATATAGGTGAACAAATAATATAGAATCATAGAATATTCTGAGTTGGAAGGGACCCACAGGGGTCACTGAAGTCCAACCTTTTGCCCTGCAGTTCAGCTTTTCTTATGAAGGTAATTCTGACAAAGTCATTGTGTATACTTGATTGAACAGGTCCAGTAGGAACTGGCTGGTAATCAATAGAATTATCTGAGAATAAATCCTTGGTACACATTTGGCCTCCCATTTCAATGGACATGCACCATGTTTGACCACAAACTATCTTAGATGTTCTTAGTTTTTTCAAGTGTCATTCAAAAGCAGGATCTTTTTATAATCTCTTTCTTAGTATATTCATATCCTAAAATAAAAGTAAACTTCTTTCTTAGTGTATTCATATCCTAAAATTACCTTTGACTAAATCTTGTATTTTATATAATTTTATTTCAATTAAATATTTTACTTTAAGCTTGCATACGAGTGTATTGGAAAAACCTTTATATAGTTTTATCAGAATTTTAAAACTTGCTGCATTGTATCTTTCATAAAATATCTTTTTAGTCTGACTTCTAATAATTCAGAAACGTATGCCATATCTAATAACTGTATAAATTTATGTAGGCTAAAGTAGGCCAGTTTTATCTGGAATGATCCAGTGTAATTTGAAATGGAAAATGCAGCTGCTTCAGACACATTTGGGTAAAAGTTATACTGTCCAAGTTATACATTGTGTATTTCAAAGACTGGGATTTGAATTATCATTTTCATGTTGGATAATTCCTTCTAACTTTATTTTCTATACTGAATATGTCCAGGACACCAGAGAACAAGTGTTCACAAGGAACAGCAGAATATCAATGAAACTCAGAGAATCAAATCAGATGTCCCACAATGCCCTGTTGACAAATTTGCATAATCGTCACTTTGTTAGCGAATAAACTTGTTGAGATACTGGAGATACAGGTGCTTTCTCTTCATTCTTAATTCCTTGATCCCTCTGTTCTGGTTTTAAGATTGCCTTTTCAACATTTTCATTCTACATTTAAAAGTATAATATTTTGTTCCTTGTGAAACATTTCTAGTGCATAGATTAGCAGAGTGGGTGCTACTTATTCTTCTGAGATCATGCAGTAGGTTCCATTCAACTGACATCGATTATCGGCATTGCAATGGTGAATTCAGCTCCCAGGACAGCACAGGCAACATTCAACATTGCTCAGCAATTCCTCTCTCACTGTCACTCCCAGTTTTCATATTAATAATAGGGGGAAAAGCCCTTAAACTCTGGGGTGGTTAAAAAGCAGGTAAAATATGCTAGAGGCTCTTGCAGGTGTTGTACGTCTCTGCTGGATGTGCCTTGAGATACTTGCTCTAATCAGATATATTTTAAGCAGGACACTGGACTGAGTGAACCCTTCCCTTCCAAAGTTATGAGTCTGTAATTTATTTTGTCCCTTGTAAATATTAATGGGAAAAACAAACAAACAAACAACCAAAAAAACCAAAAAAACACACACAAAACCAAAAACAAACAAACAAAAAAAAACAAGACAAAAAAACCCCAAACCAAACCAGAACACCAACAAAACCCAAACCAAGAATGTTCTAGAAAGAGCATCTGCATCTCATACTGCAACAGAATATTTCCTCTATCCTTTATTTGTCTTTAACTTTATTGGTTGTTCCATAAAAGTTGTAAAGATGAGGTGGTTTTAATAACAAATTTTGCTAGAAGTTGTCAGATAACAATTCTCAATCCTATGAAAAATTAATTATACATGGTGCAGTGCTTATTGAAAGAAATTGACTTTTTAATGAAGATATGAATACATAAATCCTTTCTAGTTTTCAGTTTTATATTCATACTAACCTTCCCATATCACCTTTGCCTTCAGCCATGTTGTTCTAGATTGTTTGCTTACTGTTGTTCTCTAATTGTTCAGTGAGTTAGGAAATGCTCACACAATGATGAATGTGCTTTGTACTGCTTAGACCATTAAATTCCTCATCAAGTTAAAAAGTTTTGTTCAGGTCCTTTGACATCATTGTCTTTGGAATAATGATAAAAAGTGATGGTGACATGACGGTGATGTTATTGTCTTTTACCTACTAAAATTTTGAAAGAAATTGAACACAAATCCCAATTCTTGCTTTTGATGTGAAAGTTTTGTGTGGTACTACTGCAAAACAGCTACCAGAAGTTTTGAGGCTGGTACGTTTTGTGGGTCTGTAAGATGATTCCTATGCATGGATTGTAGACACAATGTGATGAAAAGACCTGCATCAATACAACTTAATGTGTGGGTGTTTTGTTAATTGTAAGGTAAAAATTTACAGGGTTTTATAGATAGATAGATAAATACTATAATGTTACTAACAAATTGATATTCTTGATAGAGGAACATGATAATTAGTTCCTCTTAGTAGTTTTCTTGGAAATGCTCTGCACCTCAGTCTTTACTGCTAAAACTCATGGTCTAGCAAGGGAAATTACCATATTACTTTTATCATATTATCAAGTGTATTCTAAAATAAATAAGAGTGAAGTATAGATTAGGTTGGGAAGTGTTGATACTAGCTGCCTGAAAGTCTCACACAGGGTTGGTTGCGATATCACTACAGTAATGTTTTCTGATCTGGTAATACTGTTTGAGGATTCTCTGAATTTTTGCTAAAGCCTGACTTTAAAGTCAAGCAAAACCAAAATCTCTAAACAGAGACTGCTGCTGTATATGGGGAAAGAAAACAGAAAGAAGCAGAGAAATTGAAGAAGTTATCTCAATATTGTAATAATTTTAAAGATGGGCCTAGAAAATAAACTTGCCCATTGTGATTTCATTGTCTGCAAATACTCAAGGAAGCAATTTTTTGACAGAAAAAATGCATAAATTTTTGTTCATAAAAGCTAATTTTCAAATACATAAAAACTGAGCTTGATATTTTTTTCTTATCTATAACTTGATAATTTCATATTCAAGAAATTCAGACTGCCTTCTTTGTCTAATTGAATCATTTGTTTTGTATGTGTGTATTTGAACCTGATTCTTATATCTGATTTCCTTACTTTTCTGACTTTTTTTTCTTTTCATTCTTCCTGGGTGATTTTAGGTTTTGCTATTTGTGCTTTCTCTGACCCTGCAGATTCTACCTTCTCTTGATTAACCTTTTTTTCCTCAGTGTACAGCACTGTGCTGACATTGGTACCGATGCAACCGCTTGAGCATTTGACCTGTTCTTTGTTCAGATCACTTTCTCCAAGACTGATATATCTCGTTGGATATTGAGTGACTACTTTGCATACAGAATTCTGACTCCACCTCAGGAAGCCTTTTTAGATATATCTCCATTTATAATGGATGAATTTTGTTGATTGTTAGTAACCACTTTATGATTCCCTTGCTTGTGTTGCCAGATCCATTTCACAAAGAGCAGCAAACTTGTGCCTGGATTGTTACAGAGGTATTTTCCCCAAATGACCTGTGCTTCTGCAGCCCCTCTCAGTGCTGTTCAGCACTGATAACGTGCATGCTCTCTGCTGTGCATTATGACAGTCTGAGTGACATGCCATGCAATGAATAATAATGTGTCATAGCTGCAAGTAGTTAGAGCTTCCCTCACTTCTAGCACCTCGCCTAATGTGCCTCTCCCACACACTTTTGTGACAAAGGGCTGAGATATATTTATATACTTGCTCTCATTTAACCAAAGCAGAAATTCTTGTCATTCTAGAGCTTAGCATATAAGGTCTTCATCAGCATGGTTGCCCTATAAATAGCCCACTTAAATTACTTTAGAGAATAAAATCCCAAGGATGGGCATGGGTATAATACAGAACTAGCCTGGAGAAAACATCAGTTTGCTAAAGTGGGAATGTATAAAATGCCAGGTATTTTAAGTTTTTTGCAGCAAGGTACAGAAGAGGTATCTCAAATGTTTTCCCTGTCTTAGTATTAGCATATTCTGGAAATAAATTCCCATCTGTGAATAAATTGCCTAATGCACTAATGCATATTCTCTCTGCATAGAATTGCCCCAGTAATTATGACAAGCTGTAGTTTGTTTTGAGTTTTTTTGGGTTTTTTAACTGACCAGCAGGCTTAATGACTGACTCATATTTTGCCATGCACTGCCTCCCACCTAATACCATAGTGACAAGCTGCTCGTTTTCTTCTGTTCAAAAGAAATAAGGAATAGAAATTGAGTCTTTAAAAAATGGGATAGTCATCAATATCAGTATGATTAAACTGACCTGGATGGTGCTGACTACCTGTAAGAGATACTCCTTACCCCTGCGAGGTTACACATGGACCTTAAACATTTAGCATCTATTAATTTCTGTTATATTAACAAACAAAAAATTAGTATTCTTTTCTGGAAGGCTTTTAAAGATGAAAACATATGGGAGTTAGCTGATTAATGCACTTAGACAAAATCTGTAAATCACAGAATTTTCCAAATCCACATGTTTAAGCATCTTTCAAAATATCTTTTAGAGATATTTGTTTGTAGAATAAAGTCAGGTTTTGAGATGTTCTGATGTTGCTCAGAAAATTTTAAATTGAAGAATATTATTCATATTTATTTATTCATAATTAAATTGAAGCAAGTGCAAATTCTTGCGTGAACAATAAGAATTTCTGATCTTAAACACATTAATTTAATAGGGACAATGCCAATACTGCTCTGCCGACAAACAAGCAGAAAATCCTGAACTATCGAGTTCAAGGACCAATCTGCATTGATCTCTCTAAAAGTATATACTTTGTAATATCTAAAATATAGTTTATTTTCAAATATATATCTAAATTTTGCCAATTATTTGTCACACATTTTTGAGTGTTCTTTTATATAAATATCTATCCCTTAAATCTTTCTGACCATAAGACCTCCATGTCAATTACATTTAAACATTAAAGCATTTAAACATTACCATTTTTCTTGATAAACATCTATGTACATAGGTTATGTAGCTCAGAAAAAGGCAGAAACAAACCAGTTTTTGATTCTTCTATCTGCAGCAGTCATGCAGGAAAAGAAACAGCAATTTTCATACAATTCTGTGATTTTCAATAGCTCTTTTAATTCTTGAAAAAATGCTAAGGGAAAATAATTCTGTAAAAAGATCACTTTGGAACCACATATTTATTGTTTCTTTTAATATCAATAAATAACAAGTGATAGATTTCTATTTTGTTTGTATTTATTTTCCTAAAAAAAATGAGGGCAGGAGCATTAAATAAAAAAACCAAACTGATTTGTCTTTAATTATCATATTTCTTGGGACAGGTTTTAATATGAAATTGAAACAGTTTTGCAACCTTAATTTTTTGAGAGATTACATTAAAATTTTTTTTGAACCTAACATTTTCTTCTAAATTTCTCTTTCAGAAAAGAAATGCTAGTAAAATGTACTTTATGTGCTTTAGTATTATAGATGGTTAATTCCTGCTTCCAGTTCTATGCCTTCATGGATGGAGTTAGTAAATGTGTTTTCCAAAAGTGATGATTCATTGTAGTTGGCTCATCTTTGGAGAACACATTTTAACTGGAGCTGGATTTAGCAAATATTGCTGTTCTGCTTTTGAAAATAAGGCCCACTTGAAACATTTTCAGTGAAAGATCCTTTCCTTTGACCTCCTGATTTTTACAAAATTTATTTTCCATTACGTTTTGAAGAACCTTTGGAAATTTGTCTTCAGCCTCTTATTCTAATTTTCCTAATATTGGCCCTTCTTATTGTTCAAAGACTACTACTACTGTGATTTTTCAAGCCAGTAGGGCTCCTTATCTCTTACAGATTTTTTCATATTTTATACTTCCACCAACATGCACAAAGGGGTGTAAAGCAAGTACAATTTAAAGGAAATGCAGTCTAAATCTAAGCTAGGAGAAAAGTGCAAGGAGAGAGAAATAGAAGGTCTGAAAAACCAAAAAGCATGGATCCAATACAACTCTGAATCAAATCCAGACTTCTGCGCATCACCTCTTGTGGTTTGGTTTTTTTTTTCCCACACAAACAATTTATAATAATCATGATGTGCAGCTTCTTAAAAAAATGTTTCATCCCTTATAGGTATTTTATCCTGTTCATCACCAGAAGTAATCCTTTTAACAAGAAACTCTTCCTAGACCTTGAAGATCAGATGTGATTCAGTAAGGTGAGTATTGATTTAATGCTGCACCATTCCACCTGGGAATGAAGTTCAGAGAGTTTGTAGGAAAACTTAGCCTAAATTATCACTGAATAAAAAATAAATAATAAGAAATTTTTTATTAATACAATAAATATAAAATAATAATTGGAATAATAAAATAAAAATATTTTTTAAGAAAATAAATACTCTTTAAATAATCATTATTCTTGCCATCACATTCACCACGTGTGACTGACAGCATTTCTTCTAATTAGGATGTCTAACGTGGGGTAAATAAAGAATGAGAAAAGTTCTCAATTACAGATTTTTCAAGAACTTTTCAAAGGATCCTGATGCCCCCCTGATGGGGACAAAGAAGTTTACTCATATTAAACCTGTTTCCTCTCATTGTCTTCAAAATTTAGTTACTTTTTTACACTTACAAAAAAGTTACTTTTTCCACTTGTAACATTTCCAGGGTTTAAGTGCAAATCCAATGAAAATTGGTCTTGGCTATTCTTCTGCTTATACTGCTTTATGAAGTGAAAGTTATGGAACAATCTGTTATGGAATAATCTTGTATTCTTTTTAGAAATGACAATACAGTGGACGAGACAGGATATTGGTCTGTTACTGCCACTGGGAGTGGCAGTAACCCAGTAAATTCCAAAGAGAGTTTCAAGAGGCTCATCATTGTCTTGTAGTGTTTCATCCATCTCTCTAAGATGATACTGAAAGATGATTAGGTATTTCATATGCTAATATGAATGTAGAGTTTTAATGCGTATGTATGTGTAAATGATGTAGAGTTTTAATGTGTATGTGGAGATAGAAGGGAGACCTGAGCACCTGATGAGAAAATCCAGAGAAATTGAGGTTGAAGAGTAATTTTTTAAGTAACTTATACCATAATTCAGAAAATTTGCGAGTATACAGTGCTTCTTGCCTTTGTTCATTTCTAGGTCCTAAATTGTTCCCTGACTTCTCATCCATCTACTTTAAGTCAACATCTGCCAAGGTACATTCATATTACAACACGCTCAGGGATCTTAAATTATTAAATATCAGATACTGACGGCTAGGGTACAGAAAAGAATGGTAATTGTTTAGAGAGATGGGGTTTTTTACCCTATTTGCTACCTTATATTTTCCAATCTGCCTTGCCTGCTGTAGTGCACATCATGTGGTGATTATGGGGTCAGGTCATGCACTGACACTACTGGAAGACTTTACTCTCCCTAAATAAAGGTGAGCCTTTCCTGTTTAAAACATGCATTCTTTCCATTTTACAGTCAGAGAGGCAAGTGTGGAGAGAATCAAACTGTCCATTTTGAGATCATGCAAAGACTCTGCAATTACAATTCCAGGGAGTGCTGGCTATAACACTTTTGATGCCCACATCACTAGCAGCAGTCCTACAGGCACCAACGGTAAGATATCATGTCCTCATATAATATGCATGATAGTATTTCAAGCCATTTGAATTTAGACAAATCTGGGAAAAAAGAAAAGAAGCTTATGTTGTTTACCGTTGTTTACTGGTGGCCAAGGATGAGCCATTACTAATTTAAGGGAAAAAAGAAAAAAAAAAA
>VZRH01003533.1:484431-574877 GCA_013397555.1 Urocynchramus pylzowi
AAAAAAAAAGGAAAAGGAAGGGAGTAGAAAAAAAATCGCTATGAAAGTACGGGGGTTTTGTTCATATTGACAAATAGGATGAAATTTTTTCTCACGTAAAGATGATTCCCTAATGTTGGACATAGAAATAGAAGATGCTGAAGATATTTAGCTGAAGTAATTTATTTTATATGTACTTGAAAAGAGATCTTGAATATTAAAGTTATCCCCTTTGGAAATGTTATTTATGCCACAAAATTTTCTCATTTTCTCTGTTTTGACAAATTGCCCTTTCTATGACACATTTATTTTCCTCCTCAATCTATGGAAAGCTGTAACTTTCTTTGTACGGTTAAAGCAAACCATTATGCTTTTTGTGATGAAAATTTAGAGAACTTGAATGTTACCTTTTCTTTGGCTCAGAAGTTAAATTGTAAATCTTTTCCCTGTATCGGAATTTCACTCTAAGTATATGCTAAACATAAGGACAAGGTAGGAAAATATGGCTGCTAGGTTGTCTCTCATTAAAGTTTTGAAGCTTATGCAGTTAGGATTTAGTTCTCAATATTTGGAAATTGCATTTTCCAGTCACAATAAATCCACAGGAGAAGAAATTAGGATGTCTGATACATTCATCTCTGTGTCAAAGTATCATATTTTTGCTATTTAATATTCACTGAGGGAAAAAAAGGCTGTCACACTATAAAGGTATTATTTTCAAACAGATGGATCATTCCTGCCCAAGTCTAGTTGTCTATATTCTTAAATTTTACATTCTCAAAAGTTTAATTTAAAAGAAACAGTCCCTCTTTTTTACTGTACTAACATTTTCCAATCTCAATGATTATATAATTGTGTGATTTAGAAAGTCAAATACATATTAAATAGGGCATGGATATAAAATGAAGAATGCTCTATTCTCATTTACACCTGCATTAATCTGGAGATGGTCCATTGAAATCAAAGGAGTTATTCCTCCCTATGGAATAAATTCACGACAGCTTAATGTCAATGGTGCTCAGTCCTAGAATGGAGAGAATTCTTCTCAATCCGAATTCTAAGCCTGAAATTAGTGGCATAACAAAATCACAGGATTTGGGTACTATTCTCAGAACTGTTATAGAGTGAAAACACTTGAAATTTATATGTCCTAGTCAGAATTGCAACACCATTCACAGAGCTGAATTAGGAAAAGTTTACCTTTTTTCTGTTAGTAGTTTTTCTTTCTCATATTTCTTTTCCTCAAAGCATAATTAATTTTAGAAAACAAAAGAGACCCCTTGCTAGTGCAGAGTTGAATGCTAAGCACATAACTCTCCTAAGCCGACAGTAAATAAGAGAAACTAAGAGCACTTTAGAAAAAAAAATATTTTTACTCGTTAAGTATGAGGTTTCTTATTTTGCTTTTATGTAAATACTTCTACGGACTGTTAAATTGCAGAATCATAGAATACTTGAGGGTGGAAGGGACCTTCTGAGGTCACACAGTCCATCCCCACTGCTCAAGCAGATTCACCTGGAGCAAATTTCCTGATGCCATGTCCAGATGGCTTCTGAATATTACCAAGGGGGGGAAGACTCCACAGCCTCCCTGGGCAACCTGTGCCAGTGCTCTTACTGTCATAGTAAAAATGTTTCATGATATTCAGAGGGAATATCTGGTGTTTCAGTGTGTGTCCACTGCCTCTGGTTCTGTCACTGGGCACTACTGGCTCCAGCCTCTTTGCACCCTCCCACCATGTACATGTAGACATTAATAAGATTCCACCAAGCCTCCTCTACTCCAGGCTAAACAGTTTCAGTTCTTCCAACCTTTGCCATAGGAAAAATGCTCCACTCTGTTGTCATTGTGCTGCCTTGTTGGACTCTCTCCAGTCTGTCCATGTCTCTCTTGTACTGAGCAGCACAGATAGGGTGTAGCACTCCAGGTGTGACCTCTCTGGGGCTGAGCAGAGGGGAAGAATCCCCTCCCTCCACCTGTTGGCAATGCTTTGCCTGTTGCAGCCGAGGATACCATTAGGTCGCTTTGCAGCGAGGCCATGCCTCTTGATCAGCTTGGAGAATTGGTTTTGTCTCTGCATAACAGGAACTTTGACAATAAGTTCTGACTTAGTGACTCATTTCCATAAGGAGAAATTCTAGAAAGTCTCTTTAAGCAGCAGGCTGTTTTCATTCATGGATGGTTAGCGTGGAATATGAAAATTTGTACAAAAGTACAACAATTCTAAATTTGTCCTGTTAACCCAACTGCACAAGGAACATGCAATAAACATACAGAAGTTTTGAGAATGTAAACAACAAACCCCACCATTCAGTTCCATCTTTATCAAAAACAGTTGTTATTATGATATTATGAAGATATTAGTTTATTGAACAGTCAGGTACACATCCCTGTGCCAAAATCATGTGCTGTGGTTTTATCCAGATTTTCCTGGGAGGAAGATATCTTTTCTTTTACTTCTTCCAAGCTGCTATGACCCAGTAGAAATTACCTTCAAAAAAACCCAAAAAAACCAAAAAAACCCAAACCTCACTATAACTGTAAACATCAGGAAAAAAACCCCACGAAAATTAATAAATGAGGCAGTATCAGTCATCTGCTAATTTTGATGTTATGCACCTGATTTTAGTGCTTTTTGTATTAAGAAAATTGAACAATAACCAGTGAAATCACATAAAGAGGAAATTATGTACTATGGACTCCAATTACAATAGAAAATTTACATTCTTTCTGTTAGATTATATATTATATATTTTATATAGAGTCTGAGAGTTTTAGGATCTCCCCTGAATTCATTAATTGGTTAATGAGCTTGATCCTAAATCTCTGCAGTCAAAAGTATGTTTGTCAGCAAATTTTATTCCCCTTTGAAAGTAGTAAGCTCTAAGAGAATTCAAACAGATTCTTGTCAGCAAAACTAAATAAAATAGAAAGATATTATGGTCTACAGTTTTCTTTATGGTTTCCTCATTTTTATTTAAAAGGAAGGTGGGACTGTCAACTGACTTAGGAAAATGTTGCAATTGCTTTTCACTTTGTCTAAGTAAAGCAGTCTGGTTTTACTGTTTTTTCCTCAAAATTTGGTTCTGTTTATTCAATTACAATATTTCTCTTCTCCTTTGTTTAGGGTCAGAATCTTTTTCTCTTAGGCTTTAGCCATGTTTCTCTCCCACCAAATGACTGAATATTGTGAATGTTTGGTCTTTTCCACTTGTCTCTTCCAGTGTCAGTCATATACAGAGTGGCAATCCTGTAACTGGCCTTGTCTGTTGGAAAGGAAAACAATCTATATAGCAATATTTGTAACAATTGTTCTTCATGTTTATTATGTGAAGATTTGCCAGTACATACATTTGAGTTTTGTTATCCTTCCATACTCAGGATTGGGCAAGATTGAAGGCAATTTACAAACAATGCTTTTTCAAGGCAACAATATATCATGTGCTGTAGGAAAAACATAACAGTTCTCTCCAGTGCTAATGATGACCTTTTAACATTTGATCAAGAAATTAGTTATTTTGATGGTACCAAAATATTTATTTTAAATAAGTTTCACACAAATGTGTCATATGTGCTTCTAAAACAGATAATGCAATTATATTTTTAAAATTTTTATTAGCATAAAGATATTTACTTTTTCATGTAGCATGGAATGTTATCCAATCAATATTGCAAACTAGATTGCTTTAAAGTTATATTCTAAGAAACTAATCACACTATCTTCCATGTTTATTAGGTGATAAAGCCTAATTGATGTATTAAAGATAACAAACTTTGAGATCATATCATAGCCTAGAGAATGTTGCAGTTTTGACACATTTTTTGTTTAGACACACGTATGCCAAATATATTATCTTTGTACATAGAGAGATATGTAATCTATTTAAGCAGTTATCTGTTAGAAATGTGTATTTTGATGTCATTTGAAAATGTGCACATTTCTATCATAAGTATCACTTTGTATCAACAGAGATACTGTAGCTGCAGCAGAGTTTGTGTCTTAGATTCTGATTGGATGCCCAAAATTGTGTTATCTTCTGCACCTGACACCTGTATATTTGTTTAAGTCATTTATAGAAACCTTCCCTTCCACTCACAGATTCTTTAATAGTAGCAGGAAATTTTTCAGGAACTTCTTGAAAAAACAGTGGAGGAAACATATTAGACTGTGATGTTTTTTATCCTTCTGGGAAAAGGAGCAACCTTGTGGTTTTTGGATTTTGATAGTTAAAAGAAAAAGACTCTCATAAGATGCTTGTAGACCCAAAATACACCAGCAGCATCAGTGAATCAGACAGGAACAAAATAAGCTCACCAACTGAGAAAAAGATTGTTACTTGTCAGCAGCTTCATCTCCTTCCACAATTTCAACCTTCCTCAAAAAAACCCAGAGACTTTTTCAGCATTTCTAAAAGACTGCTAGGTTTGGATTATTTATTATTGCTATACACTCAGCCTTTCACCCATTGCAGGTAACTTATGTTTGCCACTGATTTCAGGGATAGTAAGATCAGATGCTAAATGCGCCCAGTTCCAGTTGCTAACTTATATCTAGTAGGACCTTCTCACCAGAAAGCCTGTTAAATAAATCTGAAAGTCAATGTTAATGATTCAGTAAGTGTTACTTGACTGAATTCAGCTAGCTTATGGATTTTAGAATTCTGGAAAAACTTCTAATATGTCATAGAACTTACACTTTATTTTATTTACACATATGTCAATTTTCCACAAAAGCTGAAGCCTGAGTAAGGATACCAAACATATCTTTACTATTTGAGGGAGGACTGAGCAAAGAGCTAGTTATATTACTACATGCATGGAATAACTCAGTTACTGCTTAATATTTGAAGTTTGCTATAATTACCATTAAAGCACCTGACTTATTATTTTTTTGGGGTTGTGTGGAGGAGTTGGATCTATAAATAATATCTTTCTGATTTTGAGAGAGACAAATGCCAGCACATACATCATCCATATTCTGTTTCCATGAAGTGAATAGTGTATCTGACCTTACACACACAAAATTTTCTGTAAAATTTCCATTGAACTTAGATCCCAGAGAGAAACAAGACACAAGCCCAATTCAGAGCACTTTAGGTGATATAGAAAAGTACATCTAACATATTTGGGTAAGCAGGTATGAGCATAAAAAACATGTCAGTATTTCAGTAACCCAAATTAGAGAGCCAGTTCAGAAAACTCTAAAATGCATGTCAGAAGTCATTCTAATCAAACTGTGGCAGATTTGATAAGTGTGCCTAGATGTTGCATTGTTGAATTGCTGTCACAGCTTACTGAAGGTAGGATTTAAACTCACTGAAACCCTGAAGCCATTCAAAGGGCTTTTGCCCTTGAGCAACTGCCAATGTGGAATTTTAGGTAATTTTTATGTGCATACAAGTTTTAAACAAACATTGATTTCCGTAATTGGAAAACAGATTGTCTTTCAATGCAAATTATTTTCGCTGTTACAGTTTTTGCAAAGATAACTTTACACCTTGTTTCATATTATTATCGTGCCTCTGCATCTGCAGCCAGAGCTGGTACCTGTGAATACTGGTTGCCCTGTACTTCTTTTGCAAAGACAACTTTATATCTCATTTCATTTTGCTGTCATTTACTCTGCCTCGTCGGCTAGGCTGGAACCTGCGAATACTGGTTGAACTGTCAGAATCAGGCAGGCTTTTAAGAAAATGAGTTTTGACATTCCTTTCCTTAAGATGATCCGTTGTTTTTCAATTACTGCTTTCTGACTAGGAGATTTCTTAAGGTAACCCTGAGTTTGTTCCCAGTCTGTCAAGCAGGTGGCAGCAATGCCACGTCGGAGCAGCTCCCGGCCCCGTTCCCTGACATCAAGTGTTAATGCAATTGACCAATCAGTGCTAAGATGATGGGAGGTAATTGGGTAATTGTATTTTACTGATCACAAGCAAAGAAAAAAGGAAGGGGGGGAGAGAAGAAGGGGTGAGAGTGGGGGGGAAAAAGGGAAAAAAAAATAGAAAAAAACCAAAAACCAAACCGCAACAGAGGAAGAGAGGAGAGAACGGAAGGGGAGAAGGAGGAGTGTAGCCAGAGCGACCGGCCCTGGGACATTTGCAAATCCTAGGGTGCCACTGAAAGGTGGGGAGTAACAGAAAGCCAGAGCGACTGAAAAGCGGAGCTACTCCCAGCAACAACAGCAGCTGTCAGGAACTGGATATACACATACATGCGTCCCTACACGCTCACACGGGGAGAATTCAAGCTGCAGCTCATAGGAGGAGGGAAGCGTTTCGGCTGTGCAAAGGGCTATGCGTGTCAGGGATGAAACTAAAAGCTGAAAGAAGCGGCTGCGCTCCTGGGACTGTGTCATCTTGGAAGGGAGGGAGGCAGGAAGGAAGGAAGGAAGAAAAGGGGGAAGATAACTGGCATGTGGAAGAAGATGGGAGACTAACTCACTGCTGTGCAGAAGGGAAATCCAACTTGTACATCTGAAATACACCAGGCTCAGCTTGGAAATGAGATCAGACCTGCATTGAAACACAGAAAGGGAGGAAAAGGGAGGCAGAGGCGGGAGAGCTTTTATCCTTTTTCCTGTCTCTCTTTCCCTCTCTCTCCTCAAAGAAATAGAAGTTTATCCGTCTCGGTGCTTCTGGATTCATATAGCTGCCGGACAAAAGATGGAGAGGAAGCTAAAATGAAAATCAAAGTATGCTTCTGAAATTTACAGCTAAAAGGACAAATGGCATCTTCTCAGGTTTCTTTGTGCCCCATCGGGGGAGTTTTAACGTCTGAAGGATTTTGAAAATTGGGAGGGGGGGCAGAGGCGAGAGTGGGCGTTAAAAATACCCATCCCAAGTGTTGAAAAAATAACAAGGTGATGGATTTATTTGTGACAGCTGGTGGGAACCTTGAATTTTTCTCTACTCCCTCCCTCCTTCATTTCATTTAATGTGAAATTATGAAAATGCACAGGAGTTGGAGGGAAGGCAAAAGGATATAACGTGGAGTTTGAGACAAGGAGAGGGTGCTGATGCTGTGGATTGCTGGCTTCTTGCCGAAATCAAAAATCCAATTGCGCACTGGGTTGTGATTGGAAATCTAATCAGATCTTTGGAGAGGGGGGAGAGAGACTAAAAGTTTATTGTTTTGACAGACAGGAATAAAAATTTAAATGCAAGAGGCGATTCTTTTCTAAAGGAGTGTGGGGGTATAGAGGAAAAGAAGAATGGGAATCCCCATTCTAATGTGGAGACACATGGATTGGATAATTGATAGTGCAGCAAAGAAGGGGGGAAAAGAAAATTGCCTGGCAAGACCTGGATCCTAAGTGTCACAACAAAATTGCATTAAAAGAATACAGATGGAGGATTGCTTAAAAGGAAATACAGTTAATTCTGCTCTCCAGAGAAAAAACAAATAGAGAGCAATGGGGAACAGTGGAGCCAGAGAGGCAGAAAACCTCAGAAAAAGAAAACTAAGCAAACGATCCACAGTGGAATGAAAAGTTTCAGAAAGGAAAAGGACCATTCATCCTTCTCAAGGATTTTTGTTTTTTTCCTGTTCTTTTAAACCACTATTCTTCAGTGAAGGCAACCATCAATATTACCACTACAGAAATTTTAAGCAGAAAAGTTGAAAGCCACAGAGAAAATAAGGACAGAGAAGAAGAAAGCAAATTGCCAGAGGGGGAGAGTTCAGCAGTGTTGGGTTGGATTGTTACCTGTATGGACTGAAATTGCTGGGAAATTGCAATTGGATATCCTTTTTCTTTCTTTTTTTTAAAATTTCCTTTCTTGTTTTTAATTTTGGTTTGGTTGATGAAATGAAATAGTTTTCTAACCCCTCCCCCACCCTGGTTTTTCATAATCACTCGGATTTCCAGCTGGATAGTCTTTGAGGATACAGTGAGTACACTTTCCATTTTTATTATTTTTTGAAAAAGGAAATATGCCCCATTGCCTTTCTTCTTTCTTCCTTATTCCTCTTTTCTCAGTCTTCCCCCCACCTGAATAAAGAACCTGGCTGTATTTTGATAATGGCTGGAGGGGGGCGGTTGGGAAGAGAGAAGGGAAGGAATGAGGATAGAACTGAATTCTCACAGTAGCTCAAATTCCTAAAACTCGAGCCTTGGTAGGGTGTTACAGACACCTGCCTGTGTGTCTCTATAGCATGTGTAAATGTTTGCCAGCAAAGAAATCTTTTGAGAAAGCCCTTGCAGTGAGCAGGGGATGCTGCCTGATTGCCCAGTCTCTACAAACAGATGCAAGTTGCATGGAATTAGATGCACAGAGGAGGTTTATTTATTTACTAAATGTTTAAAATAGTCCAAGGCTCTAATTTGAATGCTGGTATCCGTTCTAACATTGCAGATCAATATGGTGTATTAACAGGAACATTTTATAATCAAGCAGGGAGGTGAAGGATGGCTTTTGGCGGGAGTGGGGGGGGGTGTGGGGCAGGGGCTTTTAATGGATTTTGAGGATGCAGCGCCAAGAGAAATGACATGTTTTACACCCCATTGCTGAGAAAGGACAGTAACAGGCAGAGAGAGGACATTCTCCTATTGAAGGGGAGTTTAGGGAACTGCTGTACTGGCCACCCATGCCCTCTGGGTCTCCTAGGAAATTCTTTGTGATTTTGTGGTGAATCCTTCAGGGTCCCCTTGGATTTTCATGGTAGTTGAAAGAGATTTACTTTGATTGACAAGCAGCAAGAGGATTCTGAGGTGTCAGGAGACTTTTTTTTTATTATGTTGGTAATGAAAATAACTAAAAAGTGCTTGTAAATTGTGGGGTTCAGAAATTAGCAATGATGTGTAACAGACCAGTAAATATCTCTCCCTTCCTTGAGAAATGTAGTGTGGGAGTGTGGAATACAGGGAGGATAATGTGATGTTTAAAATAGAGGTCCATGTTTTCCTGTGGGGAAGAGTGCTACTTCCGTCCCCTCTCCTGGCATGACTGCATAGCTTGTGAGTCGGGAGATTTCTTTCTTTTTCTTCCCATTCTGTCCTCCATCACCTCTGCCCTCTTCAACCTTGGCCTTCACATGTTAAGGCTCCAGCTGAAGATATTAGGCCAAAACTGGTGTAGAATGAGAGGGAGAAACAACTAATTAAATGAGCCATTGAATAGGAATGGGTTTTTGTTGGGCTTTTTCTTTGCAGGAAAGCTGCAGAATTAGCTTTGCAACTCATTTTGCTTTTCTCTAGCAGCAATATTCTGGAGAAGGGGAGAGCAGTCAGGGAGTAAATAAGTGCTGGTAGATCCAGATTTTAGCTCCCTTAATTTCTGGCAGCATTTCTCACTTCACAAGCTGCCTGCATGAAACAACACAAAACAGAGCTGTAACTTCCCTGGATAGATACATAAACCGTTATTAGCCTCTTTCTTTTTTTCCCCCTTTCTTCATTCACTTAAATCACTACTGTTACTTCATGTAAATGTCCTGAATCTTTTGGCATAATGGAAATGAGAACTTCTGCCTCTCAAATGTGTCCCATGTGCTTCTGTTTGGAGGTCATGCCTCTTAAACATTGGCTATTTGAAAAGGATTAATCAATTCTGCTCCTAAGGAAATCTCTGGCAGTTTTCGTTTGGCCACATGAACAAATCAGACCCTTTGTGCAGTTGTGTTCAGGAAAAGAAGGAAGCAGGAACAGCAAAAATTGTTCCTTCCAGCTCCAATTGCTCTCACCCTTCTCAATATAGCTAAATCATTTTAGTGTGAAGTGCTTTAGCCTCCTTTTTTTCTCTGGGGCCATGTTTCCTGGTGGGACACTAAATGGGTAATAAGTTTGTCAGCATCCGAAAACAAGTGCAAAACTCTCTCTTGTTCATTCCTTCATGTATCATGATAAGTCGGTGCCCTGTTGTGGGCTGCACTTATATCAGCAGTTGCAGTAATAGAAAAGCTAAATTTATGTTAAGCTGCTGCTCAGTAATTACTGAAGGAAAAAGAAGCTGGCTAAGGAAAAGGCATCTCCAAGCTTTTCCCTGGATTGCTGTCAAGTGAACATATAAACAGAAAATTTGATAGAGCAACTCCAGTTTTGGCCAATAGAAAACTGTCGTAGGTGCCTCATTCATTTTGTACAATAACTAGCAGGAGTATTTTCTTGACATGATAAAGAAGCACTGGGAAAATTTAGTCACCAGTTTGGGCTGAAATAGGCAAACCTTGTCAGCATTAAAAAGCTAGGGATGTGTGTCTGCTTCCAAAGAGGCAACAGTTTCACACTTCAGTGAATCATTCACTTAATACAGTAGCCAAAAGACACATGGAACAGCCCAGAATTTAACTCCTTCAATATCAAAGTGGGAATGAGTATAGCCTTTCTCAACATTTGTGCTGAGGCTTATCTAGAGCCCAAAGGGCTGATCATAAAATAAATAGCCAAAACATTCATCCAAACATCCAGCTAAGTGAGAAGCAACATGTCTCCTCAACCAGAGGCCAGAGCTGGCTGCCTCTGCTACTTCCCTCACAGGTGTCCGAGCACAGGTGTGTTATTCAGCAGCACATACTGGTCTTGAGGGCTGTCTCCTCATATTTTTATGGCTGTCTCCTGATATTTTTGGTAGTGACCTCAGGCAGCTGGGATTTTGGCACTGTACAGAGAACTATTATGTGTATTTTTAGGCACTAAATGCTTGTACAGGAGGAAAGATAAAGCTGAATTGAAAGGTCCTGCTCTGTTTGGCCTAATTGTTTTCCAGAAGGTCAGAGATCACATAGCCCAAACTTCAGGCAAAGTGTAAGTTTTTAATGCAAGGGGGTGGCTGCTCTGTGTCTTTTCTCATGTCAGGAATGATTTGTACTGATCTAGAATTGAAGCAGGTTCAGTTTGCTGGAGCGGCAAATTGTGTCACAATATCTCCCAGCCTGATACCACTGACAAGTGAAAAATGGGCTTTCAAATTAGGTGAGACCCAAGAAAAAATATTGTAGATGTGAGCCAATACAAGCAATTATGTGGGAGTGGAGAAAAACAAAGGGATTCCAGAGGTGTTGCTATGGCTTCCTATATGTAGGCTTCAAAATTATTTGACTGTGACCTAAAAAGCCGTCTCCCATTTGACGTGAAGATTCTTGCTGTTGCAATATGAGGCAGGAAGATTTTGGAGAGGGCTCAGGACAGGATTTTAGCACATTTTGTGAGAGGTTGTTGCTGTTGAAAAATCCCAAGCCAGGCTATCCAAGTTGCAGTATATTCACTGTGCACTAAGCAGCAGCATGAGAGAGAGAGCCTCCATCTCAGTCTTGCCAGAGTGGCTTTGTGTTGGCTTGGAGATATGCTTTTGTTTCTGATGGCTAGTGAGGGAACAAGGGGAGAAGGAAGGGTGATAGAATTAGTGCCGTTTTCAGTCTGGGATGAAAATTACTCTGAAGATATGCAGTTGGAGCCTACTAAGTATTTTCTAGAGCAGTGAAGCTGGCTGGGTTTTGGGTTAGTATTCTCAGGGGCCTTTCATCCCATTGCCAGCTGCTCTGTGAAAGTCATAAACAAAAACAAGCCTCCTTCAGCCCCCACAGGATAACCCAGATGAGAAGGATTTAGGAATAGCAGCAGCCATGCTGATCTGGAAGGCAGCCTTGCAGCATGCTTGACTCTAGCAGCTTAGAGAATGAGCAGCCCTTGGAAAGGATCTTGCCTCTACTTCCTGTCATGGCAGAAGACATTGAGGATTGGCTTGTGACACTTTATAGTGGTTCACGTAATGACTTTATTAAAAAAAAAANGTTTAACTGTGCTATCATGGTCATTTTTTTGTCCTAAGGGGTAGAAATGGGGGCACAAGAGAGGAGATGATTATGACAGTGGCATGTTTTAGTTGCATATTCACAAGCTGCAATACATGGAAGGGAATTAATGTGTAGTTCCTGGTAGGGGGCCTGGATGTTTTGCTATCTGTTAGTGAAAAAGGCAAAAATCAGAAGCTTGTGCATGCACACAATAAAAGAGAATCAGGATTTACATTTGGTATCCAAGGAAGCAAGAGCAGAATCCTGCAGGGCTTTCTGTTCATTGTTTAAATGTTGCCATAGCGATATCTCAGGGCACAAGTTACATGTTTTCCTCTTCTAGAGTTGAGCTTTGTTTCTCTCTCTCTCTCAATTTCCCTCTCTCTCTGTCTCTCTAAACTACCAGGAATATCTCTACAGCAGAACTTTGCACAGCAATAGGAAAAGGTGTTTGCAGGCTGCATTATCTGATGGCATATATGCCTGTATACTCTTCACTGATACTTGCTAATATGTTGGAAACCCAGTTAGAAGGAAATTGTTAGATAGAAGTGGAGTGTGAGACTTGTTGTTGTTAGGACATGGAGCATATTACAATATTTTCTGTAGTGGTGATATGTTAATTGTATAGCTGCAGGCAAGCAAAGTGTATCAGTCGCTGACAATTAGAAACAACAAAGAACTTTCCAGGACTGGATCTATTCCTTGGGCATGTTAAAATGCATTTCAGGTATATACCATAGCTTGTGTACATTTAAATACTAACACCACTGTAATAAGTCTTGAAATTCTGTTTTCACAGTGCCAAGACAGGATTTACCTCTGCTGCTTGTGAAAGGGAGAGAGGCAGCATCAGATCACTGAATAAAATCTACCATAGTTTTGCTGCCAAGCTTGTACTTGTTATGTCAGGACTGTGGGGGAGCAATATAACCAGGAACCAGCAGAATTAAAAAGGAAACCAACCACCCTCAAAACAAAGCAAAATATTCCATCAACAATTATTTCACTTGCAACTAGAGAAAGCTTACTCAGAAGTTTCACAGCAAGAAAAGTTAAATAAATGGTTTCCTCTGCAAAGCAGCAGCAATTCAGAGCATTCATTAATGCTCTTTGTATTTGAGGGATCAGTTAGTTAACAGCTATGGGATTATGGGATTCATATTGTCCTGTGCATTAAAGTAATCCTCAGAAATATGGATGTGATTTCCTTTCATATTTGTATGGACATTATAGTATGACCTTTCTTCTAGAAGGCCCAGGAGTTGTGCTTTTATTTCACCATACATATAAGAGTGATTGCCTGAAGGATCTGACCTGATGCTGAAAAACAGTGGTAGTAAGCTCCAGAAATTATTAGTGTCCTTCAGATCTGTAGCACATTTTTATTTTGCTTACATGCCTCTCCACTTTCATGGCAATAATCTCTTCCCTCTCATGCCATGTTACATGGGAAATAAAGCCAAGCACACAAAGAGCCTGATTATCAGTGTGGGGGGTGCAGCAAGAGTCATAACAGTGCAGGTTTCCTCACATTGCTTATCATCACACCTTAGACATGATCTTAAGCTAAAGACTATGTTAAGACCTTAATCAGGCACTAATTCTGTTCATGTACTTTGAACTTAACCCAGAATCTTTGCAATGGCAAAAAAGTGGCCATCAATGACCAGTTTTGGGATGGTGACTACTCACCTCATTTCTCATGCACTGTCCATGCTCATCAAATTACTGATCATCAGATTCCACTGTCTTAATTGGAAATTATTATGGTAGGGAGTAGAGAAGGAAAGTTTCATCACACTGGATCCTCATCAGCTATAGACCAACATTTAATTTTCTTG
The DNA here is from genome assembly GCA_013397555.1 of Urocynchramus pylzowi. NCBI lineage: Eukaryota > Metazoa > Chordata > Aves > Passeriformes > Fringillidae > Urocynchramus > Urocynchramus pylzowi. The sequence goes on from VZRH01003533.1 coordinate 497,983, forward strand.
TTAATCTCCAAAAACAGCTATTAATGGACTATTCATGTAAGAGAAGAGGGTGACAGTCTCCCCATGAACTGGTATAAGTGAGATTTCTGTCTTGCAGGAATTAACTAAAAGAATTGGAGGTTTTTTTTATTCACTAATGCCCATTTTTTAGTCACTATTTAGCATTGTAAAATGTATGAGCGAGTTGGCTCTGTAGAAATCCTTCCATGCAACAAGTTTAATTCCTTTTACATTTCTCTTTCTTCTGTCATTGTGAGAACATAAACACAGTTTTGCTCCAACTGATCTCAATCAGATATTTAGTAATTACTTCAGCAGGATGGGTCTTGCTCTGTAGGTTTTTGTTTTCTTTTTTCTTTGTTTCCAGAGCTAAATAATAGAATAAGTATTTATAGTTACAGATATAAAAAGATTATCCAAATATCATGTTGAGTTAATACGCTACAAGCTTCAAAATTTCCAAAGGCTCTATGCTCCTTTGCCATCCCTGCTGACATTCCAGGTGTTAGTGCATCTTTTTCATCAGTGTGTAATGGAATAATTGATGAATTAATCTCACTGCAACAGCAAAACCTGATCCTATATTAACAAAAGTAGTTGTTTTTAAAGTTAGATATTTTAGGTGTGAATTCTCAGACTTTAGGATGGTGTAATCTCTGTGTATTGATTATGTATGTCAATAACTGAATATTGTAACATGTTAGAATAATTTTAACAAAAATGCTATAGTTTTCATTTTAAAAGAGGCTACAAGAGGTTTTACAGGGACAGAAGGAAGTGTGTTAAGGAATCATACTTTTCCCTCCCTCAATATATGCAAGCTTCAAATTAAATGTGCACAAATATATTCAATTCCATGAGCTTCTTTGCCAAAGGGCATATATGCTGTGTTAAGGGTTCTTCACTTAGCTATTTAGTTTTACAAGGATTTTCTTTGCCCCTACTCAGTTTGTGAGCCCTTATTGGACAGGCAGCTTCTTCTGCAAGTGGTTATATATTTTTTTTCTGGAGGAAAGCTTTTATATTTGTTACATCCGTTAGAGAACTGAGGTTCATTTTTGTTAAGGTTGTTGATGACACAGCTACCAGAGGGGAAGGATGGTGACCCCATTAGCCTTTCAGGTTGCTCATATGCAGTGCTCAGTCTACTACTTCAATAAGAGTTTTATTGCATTTAACGCCCGTGTGAATTTTGACTGTATATGGTGCAGGGAATTAAAACCATAATGGATTTCTCCTTTGAACCAGAAAGAGGTCAGAAAACCTCACCTTCAGTGAATGTTCATGTTGATATCCTTCTTTCTTTAATGTGTATTTTCCTGAGTGGTCTGGCCCTAAAGATTGAGTTACATACATTAAGTGAAGGCCTGAAGGTATCTGTTGAAGACTACTGAATCAAACCATAGTGGAGGATGGCTCAGTCCTCAGGTCACTATCCATAACATGTGGAAAAAATAATTGCATTTCTTAATGGGAAATCTCAGGTTTGAGGATATGTATGAAAATGTCATGCAGCAGTAGCAGAATGTCATTAAGAGTTGCAAAGGAGTATAGATAATAAATTCCTATCACAAAAGGTATTGCATCTAATTTAAAATATCATCTAGATAAGATTTTTTTTTTTTTTTTTGTGGCAAAGAAAGAGGAAGTTGATGATTGCCTATGGGCAAATCAAAGATAAAAAGCAGTCAATGATGCTGCTTCAAAAATACCTATCTTCTAAACCTGAGGAAAATTATGAGAAAAATTGATTGGAAAGGACACATAAACAGAAGGCTGTGAATAGAAACCGGTCAGTTTCTAGGAATATATTGTTTTGCCATGGAAAAACCCAATTCATAAAAGAGTTTATATTTGTCTTTGAGTCTGTCTTTGATACAAGGGAAAAGGAAGTTTAAATTTAGCAATTACACCAAAAATGATATAGAAACAAACTAGTACATAGTAGGGACAAAACAAAAAAAAAAAAAAAAAAAAAAAGAAAAAAAAAAAAAACAATTATTAAAAANATAACAACATCTATTAAAAAATAAGGTATAAGAGGACTACAATTGATGTCATAGGTGAGAAGTGTTGTGATTGTGTGGTAGATTTAGAATACATCAGAAATAAGGGAGTATTGCTGTTCTTTTTGTTGTTTCTATTGGCCGCATCCTGTAAAGAGCTATTGGCAATAGTGATGCATAACTGTCAGAATAATTAAATTAATATTTCTATTCTGTATCTGGAAAAATTATTGTTAAAAATTTTTATTGTGAAAAGAGAAAGCATGTGAAAGGATTTTGGGGAATATTTATTAGGAGATAAATATTCTTAATCAAAAGTAGCGTTTTGCTTTTTCAAAAAGTTGTCTTGAGTATGTATCTAGAAAATATTCCAATGATACTCATGAAACTTATGTGGACGTGGTAACCATTGACCCTTTCCCCGATATAAATTTTAGGCAAAGTAACTGAAAATACAGTACAGGATTCAACTGGTAGAAACTTAAGGCAGGGAAAAGTTTAATGTCAATAGTATGGTATTATGGGAATTATTTTCTATCAAGCAAACAATTTGACCCTTTTATACTGCCTGGCTGTAGATAAAAGTTACCATGGAAATAAAGTACACTCAAACTTTAAAAAACATAGGATATTCAAGTAGCTTAGAAGCACTTGTAAGATGTTTAAGAGTAAGTATGGTGAGGAAATATTTTTTAATGGGTTATACAGATATTGTAACTATTTTTACAATAATTATACTGATGTTCTAGAAAAATCATTGACAGAAAATTACACTTCACATAAGTGTAGAGCCCACAGTTAGCAAAATGACCTTGATAAGAGCATCTGTTAGGACGGATATGTGAGGGTAAACTGAGTGAATAAGATTAACTGAGCTAGCTGAGAGGACATTTCCCAAAACTGAATGCTAAAGAGGAGAATTGAAAAAAAAACCAAAACTAGAAACAAACCCCTAAACTAGGAAAAAAGCACAAACACCCTTCCAAGAGTCAAAAATAATAATAAAAACCCCACAAAACAAAGCTTGAATAAGAGTCGGAAAGAAGCATGAAGCTTTTAAAGCATAAATGGCTGGACAGGTTAGAGAAACAGGGCAAAACCACTTCTGTGATGCTGCCAGACATTGACCTCTTTCATTGCAGCCTTCAGTTTGGTCTGACCAAGCTGTGCTGGGCACTGTGAGGAGCCAACATCCATCTGGTAGGGTGACCTGCACTTGTAAGAGCATGCATAACCTGGGAGTGCTTTCTTCCCAGCCTGTCCATTGGCAGATAGCATGGGAACACCCTGAGTGGGAAACCCATGTCTCGAGAGGCAGAGTAAGCAAGGAGGGGAGCCTGCACTCCCAGGAGTGTGGGTGTGCTCATAACTGGCATGGCCTGTGAGGATATCTGAGTGATGTTGCTTTAGAGGATTAATTATATAAAGGTTTTTAAAAGTTTTTAGGTATTTATTGTCATTTTTAAAGTGTCTAGTATGGTGGTTTTTTGTTGTATTGTTGATCCTGAGCTGGCAGAGAGTGCCACTTAATTAAATGTCATTTGCCATAGTGATGTGATTTCAATCACATGGATTGAGAAGTTTTCCCTTGAGACCAAGTGAGGCAGCAAGATAAATAAGACAGGCATACTGAGTAATATTGGATGCTAAATGTTACATATAAGAAGGACAAATTCTGAATGAGGGACACTCCTCTGTAAAACTAGTTCTGAAGAGAATTTGATATTGCAACAGACAAGAATTTCCACATGAGCTCTCACTGTGCTAGTGACATTCCAAAGAAAGAGAATTGTGATTTTACCAATGTTAGTGGGAAAACTGGAATGCTGTCTGTATTTGAATTTGTCGACACTTTAAAAAATTTGTTGAAAAGAATAGAACCACAAAAATATTCAGTGCTGAATAAAAAGGAAAAATTTAGTGCTTTAACATCAATCTATTCATTAAGAAGCTCAAGAACTGATGTGAGTAATTTAGGAGGAAAAAAATAGATGTTTAAATGTTTTGTAATATGCCAAATAAAATTCTAAGAAGAAACAATAGATTGTGCTGAGGTCTCATAAGTTCATAATAGAAATTAAGGGTATAATTTTAATGTTGAAAATAATTTGCTATTTTTTAAATTTACTAAGAAGTATTTTCTCTAGCTTTTGGGGTCCTTGTCTTTGTGGAAGACTGTTGTAGTGAAGTGTGCCTTATTGTGTTTTGTATATTTTGATAATTCAGAAAGGCAGAGTAGATGATTCTGAGGTCCCTGTACCTGCAGGTAGAAGGAATGTAGCCTGGGCATCTATAACCAGGCTTCCAATCCTGTCTTCAACAGATATGTGTAGCTATGAGCAAAATACCCCAAAGGATTTCACTCTGCAGTCCATTCCCTCTCTGCTGAGATTGTTATCAGAACACCAAAGAAGTTTTTGGGTCATCTGCTGCTTTATGACAGTACTCTGACTCAGTGCCTGGGACTTCTGCTTGGCTGGAAAACTGTCCTTTGAAATCTGTGAATTTGTCAAATCTGAAATGTTCTATAAAGATGAATTTTGAAAGCTGTGCTGTGTGTGAACAAATACCGTGTGTATTTACTTGTTCACTCGGTACCCAATCCACAAACTTATTTATGTGACCAAGTTTCTACTTCCTTCAGAGCTCTCTTCGTAGTGTAGAGGTTTGCAAGTTTTAGGTGTTGTACTTCTGAAACACTGTCTTTTCAGCAACCTGGGCCTCCAGCTTGGAGAAGTCCATTTTTTTAAGCTCACCCATGTCTTCAACATCTAAATCAAAGCCAACCAAAATTATTTTCTCTGAGCTTGTATCCAGTTTAGGTTTCTGATATGAATCTGGATGCAATAGTTGGTCAGATGGCACCTATTTTGCAATAGATGCCAGACTACTTTCAGGTCTGAAATAGACTAAATATACAGGTGTCAAAGATGGTACATCCAACATGTTCTCTGCTTACAGAACACTAATGATTGCTTTGAACACATCCTTTTCTTGCTGTGAATGGCTGCTAAGAATTTCAGACTGAGAAATGTGCATTTCTGTCTTCATAAAATAACTCCAGTTGTGGAGTTGATTTTACTTATTTATTTCTTTTGCTAATTCCTGTCTTAGGTTTGGGAAGACAGAGAGGAAGAAAAAATTCAGTTAACTTTGCCCTGCATCTCTTCATAATAGCTTGTGTAGTATAGGTTGAAATTACATGCAGTCTTAATGGGCTATTTTCTCATATTTCTAGTTACTCTTTACCTTCTTTGGACACTTTTTGCACTAAACATTTCTGAAAAAAAATTGCTGATGAAAATCTAAAATAAAAATACATCTTCCATTCTTACTGGTGAGGTAGATGTTCACTTTCTCTGTTTCGAATTCTGTAGTCCAAGTCAATTTTTTCCTGTAAATTGGGTTTCCTCCATTCATGAACCATCCTGGAGTACTGTACAAATTCACTGTTACAGCTGAGTGGTTAGCCCAAAAGGTCCTGGAATGCAAGAAAGTATTCTCTGAGGTAGCAAAGGGCATTCCTAATGTTAGAAAGCTCTGGGTGAGGTTAGAGACAGTTATACTTCTTACCTTGCTACTCTTTTCTGTATTCTCCTTTTTGTACCCTCTACTTTGCCTTTGGATAAATAACACTACTTTTGCAGGAATTATAAAAATGAATTGGGTGATCTCATGTGCTTCTTTATAGGAGAAAACAGTGTGGATCACATGAGTACAAAACACTGACCTGCATTGAGCTTGCACTAATATTGGTGGCATAACTAGTGCATGTTTGGTTATATTATCCAAAAGCCCTAGTAATAATGATTGAGAAAATCTGTCTAGGTAGTCAGTGTGGTAATCAGCATTTTGAAAATTCATACCCCATCTTAATCCTTATGCATTATTCCACATGTGTGTTCCATATAGTGTAGTCCTGGATTTTCGAGGAAGGAGACTGAATATCCTTTACTGCTCCCTTACAACAGAAACCAGTAAATTTCCCTACTACTGAAATCCTGTTTGGGATGGTCATTTTCTCTTGCCTTCCTCCCAGTCCCTTCTGTAAATTCTCTTGTCAGAAGCTAATGTAACTACTTCTCAAACCATTGACCTGGCTTGGGACCAGTCACATGATTACAGAGGCCAACACAGAATTGGTTTACTTACTAGGAAATCTAACTGTGATAGATTAATCACAGTTCCCTAATCTTTGACTAGAGGTCCTTATGAATATTGTCTGTCAGTAGCTCATCTCGCTCCTCAGTGGCAGCAGAATTCCAAAGCCCTTTTTCTCATGCTGTATTTCCAAAGAGTACGGTGCTGCCAGAGGTCTCTGAAAGACTAGAACCCTCACTGAATGATCATGGCACTGGGGAGAAGTGTGTGAGGAGACTGGAAGAAAGTGAACTGTTGCCTTGATTCTGAGCATTTCTGTAGCTCTTTTTAATGAAAAGTTAAAAACTTCTAGGATACAACACTGTTCTTGTCAGCTTTTCCTACAATGGCTTCTGAAAGCTACAGACCAAAATGAAGCCTCAGTGAAACTAAAACAGATTCTATATTGAGGCAAAAATGTACTAGAGGAGCTGTCAGTTTAATTTCACTGGCATGAGCTGAACTACTTTCACTGCTAAAGCTATACATTTCTATAAGTTTATATGTGTGTGTTTAAGTAGATAGATTACTCTGGAAATTTTTGGAGTGCATTTGGCCTTATGACATATTGAAGTGATGATTCTTTGCAACTGTGGTTGCATTGTAGAAAAGTAGCAGGGAAATATTTTTTAATGTATATTTAGCAAAACACCCGCTTCCATTTTTTTTTTTTTTTTTTTTTTTGTTTTTGTAGGAGTTGGATATAGATCTCCACACATTAGTCATCTAGATTTCTAATGATTTATAACACCAACTACATGGCAATTAGGTAAAAAAGGAACTGCTTTCAGAAAGGTTTAAGAATACATTTTTTCCAAAACAAGTAATGAAACCATCACCCATCTCCCAAATGCAAGAAAACATATCAGATCTCATTTCACATCTTTCTCCCCTCTATCACTTCAAATTATAGGTTTTGAAAGGAAAATGCAATTAGGAGGTACATTTAAATGTTGTGGATTGATCAGTCTTATGTACTGTAGTGGACAGCACTAGAGGTTTCTTAACTCTGACCTTTCTGTGGCCTCTTACTCATTGTTTGAAACAAACCACACAGACTCTATGTGCTCCTTTTTACTTCTTTATAACTTACCAGAAATTGCATTCTCATATTGCAGGACAGATCCTTACACAATGTATGCAGCCACCACTCCCTATTTATAAGAGTTCAGATATCAAAACAAATTTAATGCAATTTAAGAAGTGGGAGTGGGATTTAAGGAGAGAGTTTGTGAACATAAGATTCAAGTTGCTTGAAAGGTACTTGAATAAAAGGCATTTTGTAAGCACAGTTTTTATTGCAATCTCTATCACCATACACAAAACAGTGTTTCAGTGCAGAGTAAGAGATGTAAACAAAAAATACATGCATCTTTTATCTCAAATATTCCATTTATTAAATAATTCTGGATACATTGGTCATTTTTTTTTCTTGTCTTTACATTGCTAAGAAAGGTTTTTCCTGATCTACCAGCAATTTCATACCCCTATTTTATATTCAGACTCTTAGTGACTTTTTTCCTATTAACTTACTCTACTCTGGACATATATTGAATTGCACAAAAAAAAAAAAAAGAAAAACCAAACAAAAATTTCCCTCCTTAAAATTAAACAAGATCATAAGCCTACATTAAAGCAGGCTTTAAAGTACATAATTGCAAACATAGGCTTATTTAAATATTGTTTTAATATTCTAGCCCTAAACAAGTAAATAAGGAGTATTCAAGCAAAACCTTATCAGGCTTTCTAAATAATTTACACCAAAATTCTTATTCATTTATTTTCAGTTCATATACTACAATGGTTGAAAAGCATAAAATTTTTTTCCTGGACTGTGAAATTTTATATACTCTGATTTGTCGAAGTTCAGAAGTATTAGGGATATAAAGTTCTTTTTGTCATAATTCATAACTTTGGTTGCTTCCATTTGAAATTATGTGTCAGCTTGTTATGCATTTAAGATGGACCACTTCCTACTGATGGAGGACAGGTTTCTATAGCACCCCATTAATATAGAGATGTTCCTTTTTCCCTCAAACCCAGGACATCATCTCCTTTCAATCTCCTCTCGAGTTCTGCAGACACTCATCCTCTCCTTTCTCTGCAAACAAGCAGATGGAGAGTATGTGGACTTTGAATTGTGACTCAGAGGTCAAGAGATTTAGAGTCTCAGGAGAAAAGTGAAATTCACAGCTAAGGACAATTTACTGTGACCAACCTAACCCCAGGAAACTCCCAGCACAGCCAAAGGGCTTGGTGATGTCTCGATTTCTCACATTGTCAGTTGCCATGAGTTTGCACAGGAAGGCATGTCTGCTACTGAATCAGAAATACTCTGATGAGTAAAAACTGTTTATTTGAGAAGGGGTTTTCAAGATCAGAAGTTTGCCTGAATGTAATGTTTCCAGTGTACTGTGCTTATACATAAATCACTGCTTATAAATTGCAAATTCAGTACAATAACATTTTATCAGACTTGGGGAAAGGGAATTAATGTAGTGTTAGATTCCTTCCTTTTTTTCACTTTTAATTTTATTTTAGTTTTTATTTATGACTGTTTGTGGTGGTAACAATACAATTAAAACTCTGAAATGGATATCACCTGCTTACTTGTCTCTGCTTGGCACATTAAGTAACTTCTATGAATTGAGTTTAATGAAGAATCTTTGTCTTTTGGTGCTGTGGTACTTTGAGTAGCTTTAGTGAATTGCTTAACTGTTTATTGATTTCATAATTATTCTGGGTTTTATTCTTCTCCCCACCCCCTAATTTCATCCTTTTTAAAAAAGTTTTCTTGGAAAATTTACATTAATTCAGAAATCCTTATAAAAGTTTTGTGCATTGTGTAAATTCCATGTTGCCAGAATGATCAGGATAGAAGTTACACAGAGGTACTTCAATAGTTAACTAACCAAATAAAGGAGAAATTGTACACGTGTTCAGAATTCAGTTCTCACATTGGAGGCAGAAGATAGTTATGGTAAATTTTGCAACAGGCTACTCCCACAGGGTCATATTTTATTAAACTGAGAAAATTGGATGAGTCAGAGCCATGACTGTCTAGGAATTTAAAAAAAAAAAACCTGACACTTTTGTCTCCCAAACATACTGTATTTTTCTTTATTTGTGTGGTGGGTGTTAGGTTAAGAGATGTCTGCATAAGCTTCTGTTGATGAAGCGAGCAAGATGGTACTTTTGTTTGCATTTTGCTTTGGTTTGCATTCCACAAAGATCTGCTTCATACATGGGTTTTCTACACCTTAAACTCTTCTCCTTTACTGTTCATCAAAAAAATCCTGACAGTGTTCCTCTATTTTTTTAAACCCATCTGATTTGCCTGTTCTGTAATAGCAGAGTTGTTCTGCTATTATGGGAATCGTGTATGTGCAACAGTGGACTCAAAGTAGAAAGCTAAAGGACCGCTGCAAATTTTAGCATGGCAAATTTCCCTCCACCCTCTGAGTTCATAAACGAAAATAATTGGGCTACAATGCCAAGAAATTAGTATCCTAACACAACTCCACAATGCTGTGAAAACATAGCATTGCATAACTGTGATTCCACTGAATGGTATCATTATGACTAAAATTATCTAACGTTGTGTTGCCTTTTTGTTCAAATCTGGCAAGAATCAGACTATCTCCCCATGGTACACAATACATTTTCTAAATATGGGTGAAAAACTAGAACATTCTTCGGAACAAGTATTGCCTAAATCCAGTAGAAGCGAATGGAAAATTCTGGCCTTATTTGGTGATACTTTCTTGCATTGAAATGTGATCAGCACATCAGTCATCTTTAGAAGGAAGTAAATGCCTGTTACCAGATGGAAAATAAATTAAACTGAGCATTTATCGTTCTTCAGGCAGTAGGTGCAAAAGCAGAAATATTTTTGAAATACTAATCTGCAATATTTTAAAAGAGCTAATTTTTTTTTTTTAAATCCTGTTTTATAAAATGTAAATTAATTTTAAATATCATTGCATTTTGGCTCAAGCTACCAGTAGACTTACCCAAACAGTGTACATAGGTATTCCTAGCTAGTTTCATTCTTGAATAAATGTGAATGAGATTTCAGTAAATGAGAGATAGTTGTTATGCACCATGACTAAAAAGCAAGAAGTGATGGTCTGGGGCTAATTCTCTTCAAATAACAAGCATACACAACATTAATGCCTTGGGACAAAGAATCCTCAATTTAAATTTTACGGACTTTGTGTTTCTAGTTTTTTTTATCACCACTATTCCAGAAAGCATGGGAATTAGCTACCAACATATCTGTGCTAGCAGAAAGTATAAACTGAAGACCTCAAACTCCAGTTCTTTAGGTAATACAACTAAACCTATATCTGAACACTTTACATACATAGTTTGTGTCAAAGAATCTCAAAAGCTGCAGTTCTCATGGATTTCAGCTCCTATGATGCAATTAAAAACTGTTGACTTCTAACATAAAATAAATCATGTATTTAATCAGACCTGTCTTTCAAATAAAAAAGAATTAGTGTAGCTTGGTTTTACGTTTATCTTTTCAAAGCTAATGTTGTTAGATTATGTCAGTGTGCTTGAATAGACTGGAAGATGAATGATCACAGTCTGAAGGTACAGGCTATACAAACACTTATTAAATAGAACTGATAAATGTCGTTTGGCTTAACTGTGCAATTGCATCTATTGCTAGATCCAATCTCTATGTATATACAATACAGGTACTCTAAGCCCAGTCCTGCTGCATGTATATCAGAGTGGCATGCACAGCATTTCCATGGTGTGCTTGATCTTTCTTCCTTACCTGATTCTTTTATAAAATCTCTTTTCAGATTGCTAAGGAGTATTGCAGAGAACATACATAGTAACTGACTTGCTGTGCTAGTAACTCTCTGTCTTGCACTGAGGAAAATATAACATCATTTAATATCAAATGTGCAATCAAAGAACAGCTGGGTTCCTTTTGCAGTGTCCCAGAGCTGGCCAAGAAAATTAAATCAAAAGTCATTGAGTAATTATTCTCATTGTTCTTATTGATGAATTAGATCCTAAGTCCAAATAAAGTGCCCCAGTCATTAAAAGAACCATTTCCCCCTTTCATCCCTCCTTCATCCAAAGGCATTTAATACAGTGCTAATTCTTAAAACAAATTGTCATTTCCTATTTTTTTTTTTTTCCGTGCTTCTACAACTGTTCTGTATTGTTGTACAGGTAAAATGGACTGAAGGAATACCAGAGTGATCAAGATACAGTAACCCAGAGGTATTAACATTAAATGGAGCCCTTTTCCTAAAAGGCAATAATTTTATGCTTGCTTTTGTGTAGGGCAGTGTAAGTGCAGTAAAATTTGCCAGATGTTGCATGTAAATATTATAGACCATTATTTGGTTAGAAACATATTGATTAATAACAAATGGAGTAACATAAACCCCCAACAGTTGAAATAATGGTAACTTGAATATAAAAGCAAAGAAGTGTATTAAAAAGTACAATTAAGACTCACACCAATCTGAAAAACCCAGCTTGAATATTCAACTTATTTTATTTTGCATGAGATGACAATATAGATGAACAGTTCTTCAACTCCTTCAGTAAGGAAAGGAATATCCAAGAAGAATCTCAGGAAGGGAATTGTGATTTAGTTACTGTTCAAAATTAGGCAATGCCTTGATCCATGAAGAAAACAATTTATTGCAATCTGTTCATTTTATTACCTTCTTTACATAAGCCTTTTTCAGCTTTCTTGGCAAAGCAGTGTTAAGGCTGTCCCTTCTAATTCTTCTATCATCCTTACTGAAAAGGAAGTTTTTGCAGACTGTGGTCTGGGTACAACCTACAGGAATCAAGATGCTTTGCTGGATCGGGACTAGATCTCTCTACCGTGCAGGACTGAGCCATTGAAGAGAAATGCAAGCTGCTATAATAAGCCAAGTGCAAAATAGGATTACAAAGTCATTAGAGGCTGGAGTTGTTCAGCACCTTTTAGACCCTTGGGAAACTAATGAAAGTGGGCTTAGAACTAAGCATTCTGTTCTTTCAAAATAGTGGTTATTAATTTAAAACTTTTAATTATTGTGCATAATGTTGGATTATAACGTAATAAACTTGAATTTATGACACCTATAAAAGTGTATCCATTATGTAAAAAAAATTAAACCATGGTTGGTGTTTTTCCCCTATGTCTGTTTCTGTAAGTTGGACATTATGATAACAAAAAGTGTATTTTTTCTACTTTTTTTCTAAGCTTTATGGACTTTTTTTTCCAACTTGAGTGCCTAAACCCTTCAAACTACATAAAATTGTTAAACTTCTACTTAATTATTGCATATTTTAAGTTGTTAATTAATTTTATGGTGTATTTAAGAGAAAATATTTGTGAGTATGTCTATGCAAGTGTTGCTACTTTTCTAATTAACTAAAATCATGAAATTATTGTATGGAAAGGACTATTAGCAATCATCATGACCACTTGCCTTCCCAAAGTACTCAGTGGAAATGCTTGTGCTCAGCCTGGCATGCAGAGGGACCTCCCAGTTCTCTCCCTCAGAGTTTCTCCTTGAACAGTCAGTATGCTTGTACCAAGCCCTGCTGGTTGCAGACATTTGCACTCCTTGAACTTTCAGATATTTCTGTTGACTCAGGCCTTAAGTTTTTTCAAAATCCCCTTCTTGCAGGAAATGAACTACATAATGGCATTTGAAAATATGGTTCTGGGCTTAGATTGCTTCTTTCTAGATTCAAGAATTTGGAGTTGGCTTCCCTTTTTCATTAAAGAAAAAGAATAACTGTCTTTTATAATCTATTATTTTTTCTGCATTCCTTGGTAGACTCACATAGTTTCTCAGGTTTGCAGGAGTATGATAAATACAGTATTTTGTTATGACTGATCGTTCTATAAGCATAGCATCAAAGGTAAATATTTTGGATACCCTTCATTTTTCAGCCAGAACTGAGTGCCTAGGCCCAGGACATGGCAGCTAAGGGATCCAAGTGCTGCTGTAGTTATTTGGCTCCACATCTCCATTAGAGCAAGGCTAGATTTCAATCATAACTCAGTTTTGCCACTCACACTTTGCTCAGAGGACTGGCTTCTGGTTTCCAAAATGTGTTGAGAATAATCTGATAAAACAAAACAAAACTTCAAAATCTGTCAAGTTGGGACTTATTGTAAAACAGCTTTTTTACTGTTCTCTGTGTTCTGTAAAGATAACAAAAAACCCTTTTCCTATAATAAAATATGGAATGTTCAGAAAAACTCCTCCTTATTTATGCATACTAGACATAACATATCACTGCATATTATGCTCCTTATAATACCCCTAAAATAAGCCTGGTTGGAGGTAATAATTTCTTATTTAACAGTCCTTTAAAAATGATGGAGCCATTGAATCAAGTTAGGCTAAACCATTTGTTCTTCCAAGGTAATTATTCACTTATCTCACAATACCTACCCCAAGAAGTGGGAAGGGTTACCAAGGCAAGAAAACCACCAGGTTCTACTTGACTTCAATAGACTGCCTTAATACTTCTTCCTGTTCAGCAGAAATGAATACAAATATTGTGATTGGGTAAGGATTGTTTGGTTTTTTTGGTGTTTTTTTGTTTTTTGTTTTTTGGTTTTTTTTTTAGTTGGTTGGTTTGATTTGGTTTTTTGGGTATTTTTTGGGGTGGGGGGGTTTCTACTTGAGGTGACTTTTAATTTCAAAGTTTCCTTTCATTGTTTTATAAATAAGAGAACAAAAACTCGAAGATCTCCTTGGAATTCAAACCATATTAGTGTTTAGCGGAATGAGCAATACTTCCATAGTATTCTCTGGGATTTTTTTTCCAAACTTAGCTCAGTAGATACAGTTTTTCAGGGATACAAAACTAAATTTTATTCCAAGTACTTTTTGTACATTCTTCTGTCTAGAGTTCCTGCATTCTGCAGATTCCTGTGATATACAAAGTACCAGTGGGCCTCAGGTTATTTATGTTTTACTTTGTTATTACTTACTATTTATTTTCATATTACTTTATTTTTACTTCATTATTTATTTATTTATGTATTTATCACTTATTTGTTTACTTTTTAATGTTTTATTTAGTGAACTTTTCTATCACATCTTCTTTCCCACACAGTCCCAGATATGCAGAACCCTGTTATTCCATTATTGTATATCTTCAGTCCATTCTGCCAATTGTTCAATTCAACCAGTGTTTAAAACTAATTTGATAGAGGGTGTGAAATAAATGAGTTTAAATCATCCTTTCAGACTATCAACCAAAAAATGTTATTTTTCCTGGAGCTGAAGTGAAAAGAATGATAAGAGCTGCTGAGAATTTAAAAAAAAAAAAAAAAAAAAAAGAAGTTTAAATTATGCCTCACTTTTTTTTATCATATGTGAAGAAACAAGTGGGGAAATATTTACTTCCTTTAAAAGAACCTGCTCTTACACACCAAATACCATCAAGTCTGTTAAACAACTCTGCATATGAAGATTCTTCAATTGCACTTACCCTAACAAAAGGCAGTAGAAGATTTTTCATAATCCCCCAATTGCAGAATACAAGTCAAAATGAAGTTAATCACACTAATTAAAATGTTTTGTTATTTTTTAAAATTTATTTTATTGGGATCAAAATCTTAAGCATTTTATTGAATGACATGAAATTTCCATTTCTTAAAATTGAGTGTAATAGTGACAATATTGAGAGGAATGAGATACAAAAATCTTATATTTCAGAAATGTGTTACAAGAGACTCAAAATAGATATTTTTGTATTGAAAAAGTGATAAGCATTTCATAAAAGGCATTACTTATTTAAAATAATTTAAATATTAGCAGCTATTTGCAGTAAATATGCTATTAGGATACTAGTAACTATCTTTGTCTTTTCCTCCTTTTTTCTTTGACATTTGAAAATGTTGAAAAAATTCATTTGAAAAAAATGAATATTACTAAAAATGTCATAGAAATTCATTGCGCATCCCCTTTAGCAGATATAGAGCATTTCAAAAAACATGTACAGATATTCTTGTATTTGAAATAGTTTCCCAGTAAAGCCAAAACTGGTTTTATTTTTTTTTTTTTTTTAACAAGGACAGCGAAGCATTTATTTTCTTCTGTCATCAAGAACTTTTGCATACTACTTCCTAGACTTGTATTAACATTAAATCTTTTCTCTACAATGCTTGCAGGCTTCTAGGCTTTTTGCTCTCTTTGGAAGAGCCTTAGTCTATTCTTTGTGAATGAACTTTGTATATGGATGTATGCTTGTGGTAAACAGTCATGATACTTAACATTTTCTCCAGCCCAAATCTTTCCTCACTCATTCATCTACTTTTTTATAAGGTCACTGACTTTTGTGATAGGTGACCTTATAAAAATCATGTGACTACAGAAAACTATGTTTTAAGAGAGGAATTTTGAATACTGTGTCCAGATGTTCCTTAAAATAGGTTTTCAGATATAAAGAACCAAATGTGAAAACATTTGGGTAAACATAGTGATTATACAGATTGTTCCTTTAAAGCCAGAGGAAAAAGAAGGGAAATGAGGTCACATCTATTTTGATAGTGCTTTCAAAAGGAAGAGGAAGGGAGAAAGAAAATTAAAAAAAAAAGGTGTTAAAATGTAGTGGTGCTCCAGAATGATTGACTAGAAGAAGTAATCTCATAGACAAAAAGGCAAATATAGATGATTTAGCCTTCTGTGTCATCAGTACACAATTGTTTCATGCTGTCTCATGCTTTGTCTACTCTATTTCCAAATGTTCCTGCCTTACAGAATTATGTCTCTATTGGATAGATTTTAGTCTCATCAAGTGTTTTGCTGCTATTCAGCTTATTACCTTCATTTCATATGAATGTTGTTTTATTGGCAGTTCATTCTTGCTGTATCATGCTAAATTTTCTTTCTCAACATCTGTAACCTTCAGATATTAATAAAATCATGTTGGGTTTTTTGTGGTTTTTTTTGTTTGGTTGATTGGTTGTTTTTTTTTTTTTTTTTATTTAGTCGTGTTGGACTAATCTGTCTTTCTAAAATGAGCTTTTCTGGTCACTCCTTCATCTCTGAATATCCTGCTTGTTGTTGTCATTTTGGTTGCAAGATTGCTTAGACTTAGGGTGACTTGGCACCCATGATTGCACCAGACTCATGTAAGGTATATATGGAGACAATGGACTAAGATAATGTGAGATACACTGGTAAAATTTCTTTGTTGCCTAATAATGCTTTGAATCCAAAATTCTTCCTGGTATTGCCCATATACATGATCAAGGCTGTGGTGACTGGCATTATCTCCTCCTCAGAAGCAATCATTCCTTGTCAGTGGAGAAGAGCTGGGACAAAGGACAAGTTTTTGGTTTCCCTCTGCCCTGAAGGCAAATTTGAGAGAAAATTTGTATTTTTGTCAATTAGCTTTGAAACATTCTTCTAGAGATTTTCTTTATACTGAGACTGCCACTAATCCAGCATAAATGAGATTCAGTATATTTGTATTAACAATGCCTATGTAGTTTAAAGTTTCAAAGTTATTCAAAACTTCATACCCATTTTAATTTTTATTCATTTAAATACAAAATAGTGTGAATAATATTGTAATAAAACCTAAAAATTCTGCAGAAAACAGTTTATGAGATATTTTATTGATTTTCACTGATTACTATCATTCCACCTCTTAGAAGGTGGTTAAAATTCCATAAACCTTTTTCAAAGGAGTAGATTGCCAAACATTATTTAATATTCTGTGTTGGATGCGTTGGTATGCAAGTAACCAAGTGTAAATACCTGCAAATTCTGAATTTACAGAACAATGATGATGCCTAGCTTTGAATTTTCTGGAACTTTAGTAATCCTGAAGTTCAGGCTGTAAGGTTTCCGTCACTGGGTACCCAAAATCAGAGCTTTAGTGCCTTAGTTTATTTATTTTCTTTTTCAAAAAAATCCCAACCAGCCAAAACAACAACAAAAAATTCCTTTGGCTATAATTCAGCCCTTTAGACCCCCTAGACTTTCAGTAGAGCAGCAAGATAAGATTATAGATGTTTCATTTATTGTATCACATTTATTTATGATTTAATGCATTCAGATGAAGAGTATTTGTTGTGAGGCAAATAGGCCCAAGTTGCAGTGTTTTTTTCTTGTAGCATTTATAATGTGATAGCTACTTCCCAGAAATTAAGAAAAAAATTCAGTCTGCTGAAAAGACACATAATGCATATATTATTGGTTCAGTAAATGGCAAAAGAAGAAGGGGAAAGCGTTAATGTTTTTATATTTCACAGGAAGAAATGAAGGAAAAAAAAAGGTGAAGTCACAAAATTAGCAGTGTATTAATCAAGTGACCCAAGAATGTGTTATGTATGCATATTCAGAGGGTTGTGCTGCCATCCAGAGGGATCTTGAAAGGCTGGAGAAATGGGCTGACAGGAACCTCAGGAAATTCAACACAGAGAGATGCAAAGTTCTGCACCTGAGGAGGAACAACCATTTGCACTACTGTAGGGCCAGAAGCAACTGCATCTGGGGGCTTGAGAATGGGTTTTGTATCAGATGATTTACAGAGGTCCCTTTTAATCTCAGCCATTCTGTGATTCTATGGTATTCCACTACACTGCTCTGTGTAAGAACTATACTAATGAAATTATTGTTTCACTGTTTTCTTCACGGAACTCTCAGTGACTGTTATCATCAGGTCAGGCATTTGTAGCAGCTGATGACCTTCTGGAACAGCTGAAGCCAGTTATACTGAAGAGTAGCCAATCTAAAACTCTTTATTGGTGTTAGAAACTGATATAATTAATTGAAATTTATAAAGTAGTTTTTTTTTTTTTTTAATTTTAAATATTCTGTGTCTCACATGTTTATGTGTTGGTATTTATGCTGTTGGTATTATAAGGTTTAGTTTATGTAGATGTATGGCATGTACAAAAATTTAAAAACCAGAGAAGTCTATTCTTTGTGTTCAGTTACTGAAAGGTTTACAATGGGTGTTGTTCGATGAGGCACCATCACCATATGAAGTAGTAGGTGGTAGGTTACTAAGGTTATATATATGTATATAAAAAAAACACAAGGGTGACAATGATTCCATTAATATTAAAGTTCATATTAATGCCTTTCCAGCAGACCAGTTACCAGTAGATGAGAACAGCTGTCACAGATGCAATTGTACACATCACAAAGTTTTGCGTGAAAGAGTTTCTTATTACAGAAAAATTAAATGCTTGCTGGCTTTGGCTAGCAGATGACTTCTGTTCTGGAAAAATCAGTTTTTTCAAGTAGAATCAGGAGGCTTGTCCCATCACCATATAATTTCTCTGGCTTTATTGTTTGTCTTTATTTTGCTATATATCAAAGGATCAAGAATTCCAACACAATATTTTTTACACAAATTTATTCTTAGTCTTTAATGTTCTTAAGATGATTACTGAGATTACTTATTGGATTTTTAGCCAGACTGTTGCCTTTATTATTATCACATTATTGTCTGGCAAGGACAAGATAGTTGTCAATTCTCACAAACTACCTTTGGTCTGTGAGAGGGATTTTCTATTCCTATTCTGCTACTGATAGAACTACCAGTTTTCCTCACATATAGCTTATCTCTTATTGACTGCTTTGTAGTACTTGAGTGCCATTTGATTTTTTGCTTCTTTTTTTAATTGAATGGCATGTTTCTTTATCATACAGACTTAGTTTTAGCTGGTATATGGATCCCAGTGTGCATCCTAATGTGAGTCACTGGACATGCTTGTGTTTAATTTCTGCATCCAACTTCCCATGATTGGATATGCAGGTGGGAATACCACAGATGTCATTAATTTACTGAAACTTGGTTTTCAATTTTTGTATCATTTCAAACTCCATTGATTAGGTTGCCTGTTATACTAATTGTTGATTATATGGTGTGTGTGCTGAAAATGTATCTGAATTGCATGTAAATGTAAAGCATTGGTATAGATATTATATATCTATATGTATAAATATAAGAAAGATATGATGAAATTCAGAGCTCTGATTTTCTGATTCCCAGTTGGTTGACCAGTCCACTGGAAGTTCTATAAGCCTGACATGATTTTTAAATACAGAGATTTCCTTTTTAAATTAAATTGGTTTTGGTGCTGTGATTGCAGTCACTAATGGCTTGGTCTTGTGCTAAGTATGATTTCCTCTGCCTGACTTTAGAGACCATTGAGGGCTGCTAGGATTCTGAGTAAACAGTTTTATTAGGAATTTAATTCTGTCGAGTGCTGAAAATCTTCTCTTCCTCCTGAATGCTGCTGAAGGTTGCTAGGCACCTCAAAGGGTTAGTGACTATCACAGCTTGCTTAGCACATGGTACTACATATGTCATTTGCAATCTCTGAGTAGAACAAACTTCTACTGCTGTCACTGTAGATTATTCTCCGTGCTTTTGGGTTGTTTTGCTGTGCTTAGAATGTGAGTGTGTCCCTCATAAAATGGTAACATTCTGTGGATGGGGACTGCTGGATCCAGCAAAAATAAATCACTGAAGACATGGGAACAGAAAAGAATTCAGATTTTTTGTATAAAAGCAATAATCCTTCTTCTGAAAAATTCATAGAAAACCTCTCCAAAACATCAAACCAGCCAATGACAAACACAGTGTGACAGCAATAATAAATCTTAATTTTCTTACTTTTTTTTTAGGCCTTGTTTTTTTCATATTGTTGATTGTGACATGTGGTTTCCCACATACTCTGTGTAATGCCAGCAGTATACAGGATGCACACAGCACAAAACAAGCAGATCCCCAAAGCCTCAGGGTATTGAACTGCCTTTTTGCTTCATGTATCCTCTTGCAGAACGACTCACAGAATGACATGCTTTACTGCGTGTCACCTTATTGCTTTATTATTAGCCTTCGTAAAGGTCAGATGGGCCTGACTCAAATTCAAGAGGAAGCAATGCTGTACAAAGTTTTCCCTTCATTGAAGGACCTGCATATTTTTCTGAGATCTGCAACAGTTTTTTTTTTTTAATATCCTGTTGAAAGCAGAGAACCATTTTCAATTCCCATTGTGGTAATCAATGAGATGTAAAATTGCAGCAGTTCCGTGCTGCCTAGAGCCTCTCCTGACAAACCTCGTTTGGTTTGTCAGAATGCATAAAGCACTCATAGGAGCGTAGCATTAGCTCTGTTTCTCTGCGATGCGAACAAGCACAGAAAGAAACCTGCTCTTAAGGAGACATTTTCATTTGCTTAAATAGCCCTGCCATGGCTGCAGTACAGCAAAATCTTCCTGTGCTATGCATATTTCTTAGGAAGGGAATCGGAACCATTAGCTAGCTGTGTGTGTGATTCAGAAAAGCAATAAACCCATGGGCTAGCTCAACAATTATTTAACTTCTGAAGTAATTCACACATGGAAAGTCAGTCAAGGTAACAGTCCAGGTATGCTGTATATGCTGTACTTATTAGCATATTTGTGATTGCTCAGGAAGGTTATGTTTGACACTGTGCTGCTGTCTGTGACCATCTGGAACTTAATATGATACAATGTAGAATTTGCATCCTTTTTTTTACACTAAAAAAAAAAAAATCTTTCACCTGAAGTAAAATAAATTTCCTAGGTACTAGCAACTCTAAGCCATTGAAAGAAGTCAGCAGTCAGGAATCCACTGAATTATGAGAATATAAATTAATTTGATAGTTCCTTAGAAACTCTTTTACAATAGGTATTTAGGAGGAAGAAATGCTCAGTGCTGGATGTTTAGGAAATATGCAGGGTATGGTCCCAGATGTTTTCCTGTGGGTGTCATTATAGATAGAGTGATTGGATAGCTTGTGGCATTAGCAACGGGTGAGAAGCTCCTTGTCTATGTCTCTGATGCCGATAACTGCAGCCATCCCTTATCAATTCCTTGGAGGTGTTTATAAAGTGTTCTGTTCTCATTCCCTCTGCTACTTAAGCAAACATCAGTTTTGTATAATGACATTTCTCTTGACTACCTTAGCTGATAAGCAAAGAGTTGAATGAATGTTTGTAAATTAGGTATTCTTTCTCTGCACTGATTATTCTTAAAGCATAGAAATTAAGGGAATTGCAAGTTTCCATCTCATTCTAGAACTGGCTTTCAGAACTATATGCCAATTTTCTTTGCTTAATTTTGATTTTTCTAATGAATAAATATGAGTAAAAATGCAGCAGCTAGCATTTCCAAGCTTTCACAAATTGTGTTAAACTTCTTGACAGGACCAACAACAATGAAGAAAGTTTAGTAATATGTGTTTCAAGTATTCCATCTACTTTAATTAGCAAGTCAACAAAATATGAGTTTTCACCTCATGACTGTATTGCACGATTTGAATTGAAGAAAACACAGACTTTGGAGATAATAACATGTAACCCCTGACAAGAGAATTGATGGAGAACTGGATATGTTGGAATCACTGTCTCCATGTGGCTGTGTCAGGAGCTTGGGTGCTGTACTCATCTGTGATGAGATTTTGGCCACAGGCTAGGGGAAATCAAGGAAAATGTGGAGAATGATCTGTATAGATGAGGTCTGAAATTCTTCATGAGAGAATTTAATATTTCTCTAAACCACTAAACCCACCATCTTAGACAAAGATGTGTCACAAATTTGATGGTCTCTGAACTCCAATTTCTGAAGTCTGATAGCAGCATAATTTGCTGGGTTTGTGAGTTTTCTTAGGGATTTTTAGTTGCTTGGGTATAATATCTGCTTCTCAAATTGGAAGTTAGACTGATTATACTGGATCTTAGCCAAAGACTAAATTTTATTTCTGAAGAATATTTTAAGAAAGGGGGAAAATCATGGGATTTTGCTACCAAATTTCAAATTTATAGGTTTTTTTGTTTGTTTGTTTGGGTTTTTTTTTTTTTTGGTTTTTTGCTTTTTAGCAAAATTGAGATTCCTTCTTTAATACATTGATACCTATTGAAATTTTGACAATGTAGATTATCATTTGAAGTTGTGCTTTGAAATGTATGCAAAGTTCCGTAACTATTTGTTTCTGGATGTGTTATTTTAATTTTTTTCTTTCCCCCCCACTCAGGAGTTCAGTATAACTGTTGTGCATTTCCTTACGTTACTGAAAACAAGCATAAAACATGGTCCAGGTTTTATTTTATACCTCGTGTCCCAAACTTGGTCCCCTGGTCATGTGTTGTGCTGCTTGACAAGTTAAGCAGTGGTGCAGCATAATTCCCTTTCCTGTGGAGAAATTGCCTCACAAGTTCCTGTACAGTCCAGCCCTGGACAACTGCAGTCACACAAGGTGTGATTATTTTTTTTTTTCTTCCTTTTTTCCTTTCCCTTATCTTGGATAAAAATGGCCTTTCATACAAAATAATATGAATGTTCAAGACAAAAATTTAAAAAGTGATAAAGTTTATAGCTTACAATAGTTTAGATAAAACTTGTAACAGTTTTTTTATTGGGAGGCTGAACATATGATAGGTCTCAGTGAGGTGTTCTCTTCATCCTTCTTGAAATATGACTAGGCAACCAAGAATACATGCAGGGGTTTTGTTAACTAAAGATTTAATTGAGCTGAAATCTCTTGAACTCTCTTCAAAAGATTTGAGTGTTCTGTTAAGAAGAACAAACTTGTTTTCTGGGTTGTAATGTTTTCTGGTTGTATTTTCCATGCTTTGAGTGTTCTGTTAAGAAGAACAAACTTGTTTTCTGGGTTGTAATGTTTTCTGGTTGTATTTTCCATGCTTTGAGTGTTCTGTTAAGAAGAACAAACTTGTTTTCTGGGTTGTAATGTTTTCTGGTTGTATTTTCCATGCTTTGAGTGTTCTGTTAAGAAGAACAAACTTGTTTTCTGGGTTGTATTTCAATATACTAATCAATATATTGTACCTAATATCCATAGATTAAGGTCTTTGTAATACTCTGGTGAGCAATGTCCCAGGCAGACTACAAAGACTACAGTTGATTGCCAAACCAGATTTAGATTACTGATATTGAAGGTACATTTTATGTGGCCTTGTTACTATAGTCATAATCCCAAATAAAGGAATCAGAATCCAGTACTATTTTCCCATGTCCAGATCACTGCCTTGTGTGCTCCCTCTTTTCCTTCTGTCCCCAGAAGTTTTGCATGGCTAGCAAGCATGATTCTGTTTCAGGGGCATGAAGTCTACCTTATCACTTCTACAAAAACCTGAAAAGAAGTTGTAGTGAGGTGGGAGTTAGTCTCTCCTCGTAGGTAACAAGCTGCAGGAAGAGAGGAAATTTGTGCCAGGGGAGGTTTAGACTGGAAAATTCTTCACAGAAGGGGTTGTCAAGCATTGGATCAGGCTGCCCAGGGAAGTGGTAAAGTCACCATCCCTGGAAGTTCAAAAGACATGTGGTTTTGGCAGCTGTGACCATGGTTTTATGGTGAACATTGTGGTGGTGCTGGTTGATGGTTAGATTTAGTGATCATAGAGGTCTTTTCCGACCTTAGTGCTATGAAATAAACTTTCTTTCTAGAAGAGCTTCAGTTCAAACTGAAGTAGAAATTGAACTGAGTATCCCTCGTTCCTTTCAAGTACTTTACCTCCTAGATTATATGCAAAAGAAGAAAATTTGCACTGCCAGTCTTTTAAATAACCAGTCTTCTTTTTTTCCCTAGGATGTGTGGGTACTCCACACTTTTAATAATATTAAATAAAATTTTATGGATTATTTCACATGCATTGCACTGTATCTAAAGAAGTAGACTAAATTTAAGTGTAGAATAAAAAAAAAAAAAAAAGGGTAAAAAGGACATTTATTCAAATTTCACCATTCTTTATTTGCAATAAAAAGGTGGTATTAATGTATAGATAATGCAGGTACAACTAATTCCCAGACCATAGAAATTAATACTTGAAATGATAAAATTCTGCTTGCACATATTTCTGAAATGCTTAACCAGATAACCTGTTTGCAAAGTCTAAGTCTGCTCTGAGACTTAATAAGGCCTACTGGATGCTAACTTTATTTGATTCCAAATTTGCATGTGAAAATGGGCACTGCATATTTTGGAGAGAAAAATGTACAAGCTGAGTTCATGTATCTTAATGAGGGTTCATAAGCTGGGCACCAATGCCCGTGGTTGTTTGTGCCATTTTCTATCAGATTGTTTCATTATGCTTGCATGGATACTTCTTTTGCATGAATACGGTTTTGACAGTTTTGGAAAACTGGAGTATTGAGCTGGAACTGATGGTATTTTTCACATCTTGGTAATCAGTGTAACAGGAAGCAAATGTTCCTGGTAGAGATGTGGTGACTATTCCCATTTTACTCTTCAGAGGGAAGAGAACTTGTTTTAAGTTGAACATAATTGCCAAAACACCTTTTTTCTAAAGGAGAAAAAAAAAATGATTTTTATGTCCTTTTCATATTTAAAGCCTCAGTTTCTTTTCCTGAAATGTTCAAATATTTTTCTTGCCTGTTTCCAGCTGTTAAAGTTGAATCATCCCATCTGAACCATCAGCATTGTACTATATGACCAATGATATATAATCAATCTGTTATTTATAGGTTTTAATTACTTTTAGCTGTATTTTTTTGGAAAAATTTTGAAAATATTATTATTAGAACAGAAATACGTCAATAATTTATGAAAAATTTGCAGATAAGAAAGCAACTCATATTTTTAACTGCTTTGATTTGTACTAGTAGACTACATTGTTGCAATAGCACTCAATGAAAATATTTTGATCTTTAATCCCTAATGGCTCTACACCAATTGTTTGGTGGGGATTTTTTCAGTTTTCAATAACAATTTAGGGATTTTTCCCTGTTCATTTGCAGGTAACAGTGCATACCACCTTCCAGCAATGCAAGACTCAGCCATTTCTACTCATTATGCTGCAGGGAATATTAGCTGTGCTTCGGTCCCTACTTGTCAGTCTCCACCTTATGTTCACCTCAAGGGTAACAATGATACGTGACTAATCACATATACTGTAAAATAAATCATGTTCTTCATTAGTATAAGACAAATCATATTCTTCAAATCTTCTGAAAGAAGTTCTTCAGCTACAAAGCAGGCACCTTTCAAAATCTTTCTTTTTGATAACTCAGGGAATAAGTTTTTTCCCATGTGCAACACCAGCAAATGATGTCACTTTCTTTCACAATACCTTGAGGGTACAAAGGGCAGAAAATAGATTAAATAAGGGGGTAGATCTTTTGCATTATTAATATAATTGGAATTTTCTGTGTTTGGAAACTCTCTGATGTGGGAAATGAATTGTGACTAGGAAGTATCCACATGAATTAGTGAGTAGGAGCATCCTGTAATTCCTTTCATGTAACAGAATTATAAAATTGTTTGGATCACAACAGATTTTGAGGGTTATTTAGTGCCAGCTGTTTGTCTTCCATGCTTTGTTTCTGAAGCTGATTTATGTAAATTCACTTCTAATTAATGATTGAAAACTCTACAAAATGATATTAAGTAGGTAAAAGATTTGTAAAATTTTGATATAAACAACATATACACCAGCAGAGGAATAGAAAATAGGAATAATTCACATAAATAATAACAATAACAATACTACTAACAGTAGAGAATTTTTGTTTTCATTTTGAAAAGAAAAAAATCAGCTGCTTTTCAAAAATAATGAATTGTGTCTTACTATGATTAAAATAGGACTCTGGAACTCAAAATTGCTTTCTGAATTTTTCTGTGGCTTTAGATCTGTTAAGACTGCCACCTTCCTTTTTTTTCTAAAGATCCTCACAGACTCCTCTAATGATATTATGCTTTGGTATAACAAAATTCCTTAAAATTATTGCTAAGCTGGAGCTACATCAGATATGCTAGTAGGGAAGGTAAATATAAGTTTAAAATTATCAGTTCAGTAGAACTCAGTACCACTCATCCTATTGCTTTGTCTACAACAGAAGTTGTTTTTCCACCTAAGATGAATTTTTTTTCTCTCTGGCCCACTCTCTGTTTCATTTCAGCCATACTGAATTTAGCACTTGATGATGTGGGCACTATTTTTTTTTTTTCTGTATTTAAAATGTTATAAAACACTATCAAATGTTCTTCAATCTCTTTTCTTTTTGTTTGTGAATTTCCCACTGTGTTATACAAACACAGCAGGGATGAAAGCTAAAACAAATGCATATTTGTGTCTACAGCACAAAAATGTGTATTTATAGATGAACAAACCAGGTCAAATCTTTCACAGTAAAAAATAAATTAAACAGCCATTTGTCAGATGAGTATCTGGAGACCATTATTACGAGTCAATAGAAATGATCTTAAAATGGGGGAAATATTGTCAGGGGAAAATATTTTTAATGACATTTTGTGTTTATAAGCACACACAGACACTCACATTAAAAAGACACCAGTCTGGTTTTCACACTGTACTGCTGCTCTGAAATGATTCACTCATGGCTTTGTATTAGTTAGGCTGAGCAAGAAAAATAGCCTAGAATATTGGTTTAACACATATTAACTCGTTTATTGATTAGGTGTACAAAAACATTTCCAATCAATAGTGTGTGAGTGAATATCTTTGCCGCAGCAGATAGAGAGAAAATTATTTTAGAATTTAGAAGGTATACCTTATTTGAACTGGTTTTGGAGAGATGGCCATGCAGAATTATGTAATCCTCATCAGCTTAACTCAAATGCAGAAATATAAAAATATTAGCATACCAGGCATATAACTATTCTTTGGTTTGTTTCCATCTGGCATTTTGAAAGAAGAAAAAGGAAAAGTGCAGTATATATAGAAAATACAGGTTTTATGCAGGAGAATAATTCTTACTCAGGGTTTAACTAAGATAAAGGATCAGGAAAAAATGTAGTTATGGCCTTGGCCATAAATAATCAGGGTTTTTGGAGGTTTGGCCAATTCTGAGGTCTAAAACAAGTTCTGTTTTTTTTAAGCACGATAAATAAAATAGAGCCCTGAAATAGCAGAATATATCAAAACCTGAAGGGAATGAAACCTAGTAAGAACACCTTTTCGAACCATCAAGGAAACACCAGTAGCTTGTTTTACTGCACAGTGAGTCAGCAGTCAGAGGTGAGATGTAGCTCCAAGTTCTTCATATTTACTGCTAGTATAGAATTTGTATGCAGACACCTTTCTTAAAGGAACTTCCTAGTATTTCCTCTTTGTATCCTGAGGTGAAAGACTTACGTGGGCATAGCACACTATGATTTTCTGTTTCATTGATTTTACTCTTGTTATTCAACATGTAAGTACCCAGAGCTCACACACATTTCTACTAACAGCTTGCAAGTGATTCAGATTTATAAATATTCACACATCCTAGGATATCCAAGACTTCAGGAGCAGGCAGATAAGGCCTTGACTCTACAAGAAACTTGTGCTCTTCTGGAATGGCAACTCAGGGCCAGACGTAGTAACAGAGTATAACAACCTCCTTTCTTTTGGCAGTTGAATGTTACCCTGTTAGTGATATTTATTAAAAATAGCAGGAACTGGGTAACTGTGTTTTCTCTTCTGCTTATTTATGTTCTTTTCTGTCATCATGGTAGCATATGTTACTATGTTTAGTCTTTCTTTAATAAATCTTCCTTTTACTGCAGCTTTTTTTCATCCCTTTGTAATCTATAAAAATATAGCTGCTTTGAGAACAATTACTAAAGCCTGGTTATAACTTCAATTAGTTTTTCTTACATAATGCCATAATGAATTGTTAGAAAATATTTAAATATTTAAGACCAAATTTTGATCAGTTACTGACCTAAGTCTGAAGTACAATCAGTGCACTTGAAATAAGGAGCTGAGTGTTGGAATAATACTATTGATTGTTTTCAAAAGGTTTCTTGCAAAAAAAATGGTGAGTTAGTTATTCAAGCAAAGATTATACTTTCATATTGATGATAATTTTCCTGTTCTCTTTTTCTCACTAAAGATTCATTTCCTTTGTAATTACCTTTTTCCAAACCCTCCCTAGAATTTCATTTTTCCGTAGTCCGTATCCAGAAACCGAAGGCATTTTGCATCTCTCTCTTTGGGAGGGAGGAAGGGAGGAAGGGAGGAAGGGAGGAAGGGAGGAAGGGAGGAAGGGAGGAAGGGAGGAAGGAAGGAAGGAAGGAAGGAAGGAAGGAAGGAAGGAAGGAAGGAAGGAAGGAAGGAGCTGTATCCAGTTAATAAATGTTTTGATGTCCAAGTTATTTTTCTGTTTGTCCNGGAAGGAAGGAAGGAAGGAAGGAAGGAAGGAAGGAAGGGAAAGGAGGGAGGGAGAATTATTTCTCTTTTTAGTATTCTTTTCTTTTGGGAGTATAAGTGCATGGCAGGTGAGGTTTTCCAGTGTAAATGTAGTAGATTTAGTACCTAATTATAATCTCTGAAATTTTGGATGGGGCTGCATGCAACTTATTTTTCCATGTACCCTGAGAAAGTTCATTTTCTCTGGTTGAATTTCCTTTGCTAGCTGCTTTATCATGGTTCAATTTTATTCATTCTGTAGAAAACCTTATTATATATTTTTTAATAAAAATGCATGAAGAAGTCTTTTTCTTAATTGTCTATTTACATGTCCTTGAACTTATTAGAAGCAGACTTCTCACAAAAGTAAGTAAGAAAATAGAGATATAAGTCTGTGGTTCTGGTACTCTTCAGTAGGTTTATTTTCAGAGAGTTTGACTTAACATTTAAAAACATATGTAATTGTGATCATACTTTGTAAGGGGAGGAAACACCACATGCTCAAGTTTTGCTATAATAATCATGCTCTGTGAAAAATGAACATACGTATGGAAACTCATTTCCAATAAGCAACTACTTAGTTTTGGATTATATTTGGAATTTATTTGTATTACAATAACTCAGAGGAGTACAGATTGAGATATTTGCTGCTAACTAGAAATTTACATTACTGTATGGAATGACAGAGGGAAAGGAACTAAAAAAATTGTACATTGTTAGCCCATGAATAGAAAAAAGAAATCCTAGATCTCTGTTTACTTCTAGTAACTTTTTTCCTCCTGTTTATTGAATAATTTTACCCATTTTAGTTTCTATGGGCATTTTCACTGTTTATAAGTTGCTCTAAAAAATGTCCCTCTTTTAACCAGCAGGTTATTTTTGAATAATTCCTATCATTCATGTTGTTGCTCTTATTTTATTTCACTGGACACCAACGTACCACCCAACCAATATACCAATATTTTATTGCCTGTTATGATATTGAAGAGATTTTTTAAAATATATTCTTTCCCTACTATTGAATTGGGAGTAAAATTTTACTGATGCATAAGTATGTGTAAACACCAAGATTTAAAAATGCTTCCATATCCTACAACCTTACAACAACCTAATCTTTATGTATGTAGCTCTGTTGGCAAGAAATTGAGTGGAATTTAGAAGATCTCTTTTCAGATTTATGTTCTGTCACAGATCCCCTGCATGTTCTTTAAGGACAAAACATAGCTAAAGGTCAACTTAATCAGAAAAAAATGGAATCAAGTGATTAAGGTATATTGAGATATCTTAAGACATATTGATTTGTTGTGTTTCAGGCTTCAGTTTGATCCAGAAGTAAATGCAAGCTCTTCCATCTGATCTCAGGGCTGGAAGTACTGAAACACAAACCCTACATCTCCACCATGTGACTGCAGGCTATGAATGCCTGGCATTTCTTTACCACATCATTTAAGAGAGCCCGTTAAGCTCTTCAGGGCATATATTTGGCCATCTCTTGCTCTCTCTCTTTTCTTTTTTTTTTTTTTTTTCCCCTTCTTTTCGATTGGAGGGGATTGCTGTGTTGATAAGGGCATAAAGTATTTGTGAAGTGCTGGTGGAATAGAACTGGCAAGAGAATAAGTATTTTCTTAATGTAGCATAAAGATATTTTCTGTGATATCCCCAATTTTGCACTTAAAATGAAGGGAAAAAAAAATAAAACAAAACAACAGAAAAACCCCTGAGGAAATAGTGTTTTCCATGCAAAGCTGATGGCTGGCTCAGGGAAAGATAGTCCATATCCTGATTCAAACTACTTATTATAACAAGCAGTCCCATCCAAACCTTCCAGATTGTCCTGCTTTGAGTCACAGACACAGCAGATCAGCTTTAATCTCCATTTCCCTTGGTTGATACTGGAACTGTTGGTGACCCAGAGCAGTAGCACAAACTGTCTTCGTGTTAAGTAAGAGCTGCAGGCTGCATGAGCACAGTAACCTTACATAAGCACCTAGGAATCCAGGATGAAAAAAAATTATCAATGAATCAAACCAACAGGCAGGGCAAGAAATACCAGTACCTATTACATCAATAGCTTCTTACAGAGACTAAACTTTTGTCTAACAGAAACTGAGATTTGCTTAGTTCCCAAGCAAAATCAAGGAGGCAGGTACCTCTTTGCAAAACTGAGGACTCTGTCCTTCACTGAGACACTGAGATGACATGTTTGGAATCCACTGTTAGAAGGAAGGAACAAACAGCTCTTTGTTTCTGTATCCTCCTTATAGACATTCTCATAAATAAATATATAAATGAAAACTCTCCAGAATTAGTATAGACTAAGAAAGCTCTGTGGAGGTTGCTAGGCAGCCAAGGCCAAAGGAAGAGAAAGCAGGGAGGTCTTTGAAATACAGAATCAGTGACTTATGGGTTTTCTGAAGTCATGATTTACTCAATTGTCTTTTGTCATAAACAAGAGACAGTAGAATTTATTTTTCTTTTGCAAATTAACAATGTTTTTAAAATATTTGAAAAATAGGCCTGTTTTATATCTCATACTGTCTGTGTTTCGGAGCTATGAAATTTTATGCATGATTATTATTTTTAATCTTTACTTATTACTGATGCAGAAATTTGATGCAGTTTATAAAGACTATAAATTGAAAACTATTTATCAAATTATTGATTTTTAAACTTTTTTTCCAATTTTAATTTTTATTGTGGTGTCCATATATGACTCTAGAAGAAGAAAGTTTCCAGTGCTGGAAGGAATGCCTTGTCTTCAAGAGGTGTGCACAGACATGTTTCATTGTCACTAATGACACTAATGACAGGAAAAGGCCTAATTTCCATCACCTTGCTATGGTGTATGATGAAGCTACTCATTACAGAAATACAGAAGTAACCACCCCCTTCCTATACTGCTAAGTCTGCAAAAATACAGGAATTTCTAACAGGCAAGACAAGGTTGTCACCTGCAAGTTTAGGTGATCACATTATTGACTAATTGCTACCTTTGAAATCTCTGTTTATATTTGTTCCTTAAAAGTCTTCTTGAAATAACTGTGCCTTCAGCAGTTCTGCCACACCTACATATATTGAGGGGGCACTGTAATCCCACAACTCCCCTCCCTTCTCAGATTTTGTGTGACAGCTCTAGATCATGGTTTAGTCTACCTGAGTTATTCTCTCTCAATGTCTTCAATTTATGTCTAGAGAAGACTTAATTGCTGCATCACAGTTTCTCAATCTGTGTTTCTTCCACAGGGTGGATGCTGTGGGGGGGTCCAGGCAGCTCTGTGGAACAGTCTCCAATGGGCTAGTAGGATGAGAAGGTCCAGGGGTAGTTTGGGAAACGAGGAGAAACATCACCTCCCAAGACGGTAAACCTACTGAAAAGGTAATTCATGTTAGGATATTGTCATGCAAGTCAGCTTTTCAGGCTCCATGGATGGAATGCATGGCAGCAAACGGGTCGGGAAGGGGAGCACAAACCTTTGTTGTTGTCTGACTCTTCGTACAGAGTACCCTGAATATCTTTCCCAAGCTTCT
The DNA here is from genome assembly GCA_013397555.1 of Urocynchramus pylzowi. NCBI lineage: Eukaryota > Metazoa > Chordata > Aves > Passeriformes > Fringillidae > Urocynchramus > Urocynchramus pylzowi. The sequence goes on from VZRH01003533.1 coordinate 529,813, forward strand.
TAAACTGTGCTGAGTTTCAATTCCCATCCTTATGTGAGAGAGAGTTTGGATGCCTACAAATATCTTACAGGGGTTTTCTTGTTTCCCTGTGGACCTGTTAGAGAATACAAATCAAAAATTTACAGTAACTTTCCAAGAAATTCCTTATAGGAATTAAAACCCTGAAAATGCCAGCTTATAAGCCATTTAACAATTTAGCGGAGTAAAATAGCTAATAGTTGAATTTTTAAAAGTACATTATCTTATTTTATTGCGTTCTTTCAATCTCACCTTAGCTTCTGTGCTTGTGGAGACTCTCCTCCTACCCTGAAGCCTTAACTATGGAAGTTTTTTGTTCTCAGCATTTCAGAAGTCCAAGAGAATGTGCAAACTAAAAATTTGTCATCCCTTGGAATAACTGTAATGCTTCCTCATTCATATTAAATGGTAGAGTTGAGCCATGAAGCATCAAAACATTTTCTGCTGTCCCAAAAGCCCAGCTATATGGTGTATTTTTGAGCCCGGTTGACTTTTCACATGTTCATGCTATACACACATTTCTTGGTTCTCAGCTAAAATTAAGTTTGCTGAACAAACAGATTTTGTTCACTCATCCTAAACCAATCATTTCCCATGGTACATTTTAAAATATCTGACAGGCTGCCTTGCTTCTTCCCTTTATTAATGTGCCTTAATGTATGCAGAGTGCAAGAAAAATAACAATGGAAAATCACACTGGTAGAAAAACAAAATGGGATTTTTGATGCAAAAGTTTTTGTAAGGATCTATTCCCACATCTCATGAGACACCAAAAAACCATAAAATATCATTTAATGGGGAAATATTTTTTCTTTGCTCGGTATAGACGTTTTGGCTGGTTGAATACTAGGTTAGGTTTTCAAATGTGTCTAGGAAATAACTTCCTTTTCTTGCTGATGAGCTCCCTCCAGCTCCCTGACATTCATTCATTAAAACAGTTCAGAGAATCCACTGCTACAATTCACAAAAATTGTCGCAGAAGAAAAGTTTCATACAAGAAAGGGAGGCCTTGCCTCCTGCACTTATACATGTGGTGATAGTTTTCAGTTTATGATCTGCTTTTCAACAACCTAGCTTCTCCAGACCTAATTTGGTTTTCTGTTATGTAGTAGAAATGTGTTTATGTGGCTTTTTTTAGTGAGGGCCCTGTAGTCTTTACAAAAAAATTGGACCAATTTGTCTTAGGTACTTTTCTGTAATCAAAAGATAGGAATAACTTGCTTATGGTTGGAACTGAGATCCAGAGGATCTGGTGTCAGTCCTTTACTGTGTTTCAAGTGTCTTGGTTGCATTTTTCTACCTGAAATGTGGGCAGACTCTCATGGAACTTCTGTAATGTTCCTTTGCTGATGCTTTAGTGACAATCCTTTCTTGAAGGGGAAAAAGGATCTTTGCCCAATAGTTAATAGGTGTCATTAAAAGAGCTTTAAACTAGATTTGAAGGGAGAAAGGGATAAAACCAGGGTCACTAGAGAAAAGCCTGGGGGTAGCATGCCAATGTTTGTGGGATGGTGTGCTAGCAGGTCCTTCAGTCTGCTCAATGATGTGCTGAGTAAACCTGAACACATTTGAAATGCCTTTATTCTAATACAGACAGCATGAGCAGCATAGTGGGGTTGACCCTGGGCAGATGCCCACCAAAGCTGCTCTATCAATCCCCTCCACAAATGGATAGGAGACAGAAAATATAAAGAACATTTAATGTGTTTTGATAAGGACTGGGAGAGATTACTCTCCAAACACCATCATGGGCAGAACAGACTCAAACTGGGGATGTTAATTGAACTTATTAGTAACAAAATCAGAGCATGATAATGAGAGGTAAAATAAATCTTAAAAACACACTCCTCCCATCCCTCCCTCATTCCCAGCCCTACCTCCTCCCATCCAGCAGTGCATGGAGATAAGGAATGAGGGTTATGACCAGGTTAACCTGGGTTGTTTCTGCCACTGCTCAGGGAGGAATCCTTCCCCTGCTCCAGTGTGGGGTCCCGCCCAAGGATGATGGTTCTCTATGAACTTCTCCATTGTAGGTCCATCCTACAGCCAACAGTTCTCCACAGACTTCTGCAATTTGAGCCACAAGAGCAAGTGCAGGATTCTCCACTGGGGACAGGTCAATGTGTTTGTACATACAAATCAGAGGAAGAGTCTGGACAGCAGCCCTGCAGAATAAGATCTGGGGAGCTGAGTCGGTGGCAAATTGAATATGCAGTACCCTGATAACCAAAAGAGCCAGCTGTATCCTGGGGTGCATCAGGCACAGCATTGTTGGTTGGTTGAAGGAGATTATTGTCTCACTCTATACTGCAGCCCCACCTTGAGTACTGAGTGCAGTTTTGGGAGCCTCAAAAGAAGCCCCAAAAATTGACTATTAGGCTCTGTCCACAGGCAATCAACATGGTGAAAAGTCCTAAGAGCAAGACTTATGAGGAACATCTAAGGTCACTTGGTTTGCTCAGCCTGGAGAAGAGAAGGCTGGGGTGACCCCATTGCAGTCTAGAACTTCCTTGTGGGGGCAGCAAAGGGGAAGGTGCTGATCTCCTCTTTCTAGTGTCCAGCAACAAGACACAAGGAAATGGAGTAAAAGCTCCACCAGGGGAACTTCAGATTGGAGGTTCCTCATCCAGTAGGTGGTTGGTCACTGGCACGGGCTCCCCCAGGGAAATGGTCATGGTGCAAAGCCTGAGAGAGTTCAAGGAACATCTGGATGATGCTGTTAGTCACATGATTTAGTTTTAGGTAGTGCTGTGAGAAACAGGGATTTGGACTTGATGATCATTTCAATGTCAAATATTCTATGATTCTATGGCTTCAACCTCAATGCCACAGAGAATCATTTGGATTTCAGGCTTTAAACTGGGAAAAGACGTTACAACCTCTCAAGAAAAATAGAGAAAGAAATTGAAACTAGAGGGGATGACATTGTGATATCTTCATCTGCAACATATTAAGTGAAGGTTGAACTTCTCCACTCTTAAGACTGCCTGAGAATTAGGACAACTGTCTAGAAATAGGAATTGATGTTTTAGTCTCTGATTCCCTACTTAAATTGTGTTTCATGTGAACTATTCTTGAAATGCCATATTGACTGAAGGTAGGAGAAGATAAGAGTGCTGTTTTAATATAACTTGAGATCTTGATGTTAAAAGGTAATTTATATTTTCAGTAAGAGGCTTTCATCTTCATTGGACTCTAGTTATATTAATCTGATATCAGTACTAAGTATATATCCTTGAATTCTGACCAGATTCTGCTTCTGATGTGAATGACAAATGTTTCACATTGTCCTAGCAAATAGAGCTCTTTCTGTGCATTTCTTTGTCTGTTCAGTTTACAAGTGGCTGCATTTTGCTGGTCTGTTTGATCAATATTTTCTTTTGGTACATTTTAAGATGAATGGTTCTGAATTTTCAATCACTATGCCCCTTTCAGGGTATTTAGAGTAAAGTCATAGTAGTCAGTGCAGGGTTTTGTTTTGTTTCCTGTTTTGTAACAGCTGAGAAAACAGTTGTCTTCCATGATTATGAAAAAGTCCAAAACTTTCAAATTAAGTGAAGTGTATATAGCTTCAGAATTAATTATGTTCTTAAACATAATGAAAATCTCCATTTGAAAATGAGGCATGCCCCAGAGTTCAAAACAGAACAGAAGAAATGAGATATTCAAATCAAAACAGAAGTTCTTTTCACCTAACAAATCCCATAGCCGTATTTAGAACAAAGCTTGTCTCTTGAATGTCTGTGTGGGCAAAACTAGCTCTACACAGCTGGAGATTAATAAGACTACAGTCACAAAGCATGAGCATGCAAAACTGGCAGGGCCCCTTGCTAGCAGGGAAGAAAGCACCAAGAGATCTCGAGGGTTTTGTCTTAGAAGAAAGAACCCTTAGACAGAGCCAAAGTCAATACCTCTTAAAGAGTCAAATAGAGACAGGACAGCAGCAATTCCTTCAATATTTCACAAAAGGGCTAAAGACTGTGACATGACAAGGATAGACCATTGGATCTCTGAAATGATCTTAGAAATCAAATATGAAAGAGATGAGCTACCAGACAGCCTTCACCTGCATTACTGAATGCCATTTAAATTACTCTCTCCACAGCTGATAACACTGTTTACAATAGTTTTCTTATGTTTCATATTCTTTTTGTTTAAACTTACTATGTGAAATTCTTCTTTCATTAGAAAATGGTTGAAAATCTGGTCCCCTTCATGTGTCAATGATTCAGTTTACTGAATGATGATTCAGTTTACTGAATAATGATCTCAATTTACTTCTTTTTTTCCCTTATCTCTGTAGGGTTGGTCTTTGTTCAGCTGCCATTTTTTTTTCTCTTATTTTTTCTCTGGTTTTATGTAATTTCTTTCCAATTATACTCCTCTTAGTTTGATAAATTATGATTTCCCTTTTTCAGTTCTGAAGTTCTGTTGTGATAGGTAGCAGAAAAATGGTCATCTGGTACAGAAGGAGAGCAGTTTGTGGTATTTACTCTTTGTAAGACTGGATGTTCAGGTACCGTCCTCCGAATATTGTGATTCCTGTACTGTTCCAGAATTATGTCCTGCAATTTTTAACATTTCCTTTAATGGAAATTTTGCTTTGACCACAGTAAAATAAAACTGGGTGTGGAAGAGTTGATCTGAATACCAAATAGAATTTTTTTTTTTCCCCTTATTCCCTTGACATATTGGGGATTTGGAAAACATTAGTTGTTGATTTGGCAACATAAAATTGATAGATAACAAAAGATCAGCTTCAAACTGCTTTAAACTTTTACTTGCAAAAGAGAACATATTAAAGCAGGGTGAAGGAGAGGGAAAGAATTTACTCTCAAATGCATCAAGTAGATCACTTTTTATTGAGGTGATATTTGCATCTGCTGTAGAAGGTGAGATCTCTGTGAAAAATTGTTAACATCATAGAAATCAGATGCATACCATCTTTTGTTTGTATCCAGTGTCTGATGTAATATTTATCATTAAGCTATGGAAATCTGAAAGATTGAAGAACTGAAGATTCTGGATTAGGCAATATGACTATTAACAAAGCAAATGAATACACCTTACATACACAAGGTATCTGACTGCAGCTAGAACTTCCCAGGACATTTAAATCTACCCAAATAATCTACCCAAATAATCTACTCAAAGTAGCTGGGATGGAAGTTATTCTTGTGGAACCTCATAAAGTGAGGGGAAAGGACAGAATTCATGTCCATATGGCCTTTGAGCAAGAGTACATTGAAAGAAATGTGCATGAGGGATGTGAATGAAACATAATTGTAAGGTTAGATTAGAACAGTGGTTTATGGTGGGTTTGGGGTTCATTTTTATCTAATGCTCTGTTTGCTTACTTTACATAAAGCCTTAATCTCAAATTTTGCTTGGTATAACTTTTTTCTATGCAAGCCTTTCTTATGTTGGGGAGCAAGATGCATCACAGTGAGACAGTAGGGCTGTCTGCGGGCTGGAGGTAAAAGATCAGAGGAATATGTGTGCAGTGGAAAAGGAGCTGCACCTCGAGACACGAGGGCTGAGAGTGCTTCCTGCTGCTCTGTTAAGCATCATTATGGGAACTGTGAATGCCAAGTATCAGCCTTTGGGAAGGAATTCCCTCTGGCAGAACAGTTCTCGGTTCCTCCTGCTTAGAAGCAGATGGCAAAGAGGAAGCCCACATCACCAGGCAGACCTGGGTATTCTGTGCCTCTGTAGGCTGAAGATTGCTTTAATCCAGTAAGTCATTGTTCATTTCAGTCATACAGATATTTGAACTCACTTAGAAAAACCTGAAAATTATTTTGAGGGTAATCCCTGCACTTTTTATATAAAGCAAATGAGCAGTACAAAAAAAGCTGATTTAATACCACATGGAACATAGCAGCTAACAGAACTAAACTGTGAATATGTTTCTAATATATGGCAGCATTCCTTCATATTGGCCAAGTTGATTATTATACTTTGTCCTAATATTGTTTCTAATAGTTTTCTAACATTCTTATGTTATGGCAATGCCTTTGATATTTTATGAAAAGAGCTGTTTCTGCCCAAAATAAAAGACAGGTCTATATCATTCAGATGCTGCAATGAGGGAAGCAATACATTTAATCCAGTTGATTTACAGCGATTGACTTTTATTATTTTTAAAACTTTTTTACTGGGACGAATACAAGAGTATTTAGCTTCAGAGTCATTCACTGCTTTAGAGATACATGAAGTAGCACTCTGTACACAACGAGCCTTTGATGAATATGGAAAAATACGCTACATCAGGACAAAAATGACAGCACACTGGTTAATTTATTTAATAACCAAGTAGCACAGACATGCTCAACTTCTCTGAATATTGCATTCAAAAATGTGATTCTATAGCAAAATTTCATGTTTAGAAGCAGTATAAGTGAAAATGAGTAGATAATTTATCTTTGCAACTTCTGTTTGATCATTACTCCAGTTTTACAAAGAAGACACAGAGATGCAACATTAAGAAAGTTGTGAAGGGTAGAACCTCTTCCCTACTGACTTTGATCTGGAAATCTGGGCCATTTTCCCCACTGAAAGATCCACTGATCTTTGAATTTATTATTGTGTATCTTTATAGCTCTTTGAGGATCTGAGATGCTACAATTGAAAATTACCTTAACATGTCTAAACAGAGAAAAGCTGTCTTAGTTATGGACATTGCATAGAGAGAAGCAAGGATGGTCCTGTTTCCAGTTCCATACACTACCTTAAAAATAAAGCAGTACTTTTTATACCAAGGGATCAATTGCTAAACTAAAAAATATTCAGTTGCATAAGTATCCCTATTTAGTTTTGCTAGGAATACTAAAGTTTTTGGCAACATGCAGTCCACTATGTTTTGAGTTATAAGCAAAGATATTCCTGTTTCTCCTGTCCTGATCTCTTCTAAGCATATAATAAGCATTGCAACTAGGTGCTGCATTCCACAATAATAGTTCGTGTTGCCAAATATCAACTAGTGACAAATCTGGGAGCCACCATAATCCATTCCTTTGCTGCAGCTAAAAGTTAAATTTAAAATTACCAGTATGAGGAAGAAGGGCTCTATAAGTAGAAATTGTCAAATTGTCATTTGATACTGAATTGCTGATAATTTAGAAATGTAATTTCATTAAAAAAAAAAAAAAAGAAAACAGGCATCATGGTCCAAAAAGACAAAAGTGAGAAAAAGGAGGCTTGCACTCTGAATTGGATTGATCTGTGTTAGCAATAACAAATTCAAACTGCATATAAACTTTGTGCATCCTGGGTGGTTGCAGAGTCAAATCAATGATCATTCCTGCTTGCATCAAATTTTTTATTTACCTGATTAGCAGCAAAAGAGTAGAAAATATGGCTTTAGGTATTTGTGCGAAGCAATGACACCATTGCTTTGCCTGAGCTATGTCAGAGTCAAGTGATCAGAAGGTGACAGTTGATGAATCTCTTGAGCAGTGGCTCAAAATCAAGTGATGGTTTGCATCCTTTCTTAATTCCATGTTTGTGAAGTATGGTTTCGTTGCTATTTTCTTCTGTAACACTCTCAGGCTTTTTTCCTTCTAATGGTTCTGTTCAGACAAAATGCCACCAGAAATTTATTTCTGCTGACCTTTCCACTGTCCCAGTATAACAGGCTGATGAGATTCAAATAACAGCTGAAGCCTAATAAGAAAATCTGCATAAACAAGATGTACAGCCATTCACAATATATTTTTTTTTATATATTTTTATTTTCTATTTTTGCTTGATTAAAAATCAGGATATGACTAAGGTTTTTTAAGGTGAAAAAATAAGTCAGATTTTCATGGGGTTTAATCTGATGCTTGAGAAATGTAAAGCTAATCTTCTATTTAGGAGAGCTTTGCTTGAATTTATTGGCATGCATCTTCCGTTCTACTTTGCTAAATGTGTTCTTCAGCTTCCTTCATTTATGGATATGGAATATTAGACATTACTTGTCTTACTTGACAAAGTTTCATATTCACTGAGCCAAGTGTGAAAATAGAATTTTCTATAGTAGAGTCTAAAGTGGAATTTGGTGAGAATTTTGGAGTTAAAAATGTAAACTATGCTGTCTACAGAATGAAATAACAAGGAGAGTTTAGGCCACCAAACTTAGAACTGACTTTCTTAAAAAAAAATTCTAGTTTCTCATAGGATATCACATTATTCATCCCTCTATTTTCAAATTATTAATAAAATCAAGGAACATTTAAAAACTAACTTAGGGATCACTCATATGAGAAAATTTTGTTATTATAATGAAGGTTATACCTTCCATTTTTAATCTCAGAAACAGATTTCATCATGTTTTTCAAGGCATTTGCTACTTTTGACCTCTGAAATCATCACAGAACAAACAAGAGAATAGGAAAAAGTGAACATTTTCAGAATATAGTGGACTATGGTAAACATAGCCTGATTTGAAACCTCTTAATTCTCATGGAAAGACACTCTCTGACTTTCAAAAGGAATGTTGGAGCTTTGCCTTTAGAATATATTGCTTGTCCATTCAGGTATGTGAAGATATATACACATGTGAATTTTTGTTTATTTTGCTTTCATGCTAGCTTGGACAGAAAATTCCTGGGTGTTGATTAAATTGTATATATGGATTTTGATGATTTTCACATTGCTACAGATAAAGGATAAACTTCAGAAGTGTTGTAATCAAGTGAAATGAAATATAGGGCTGGCTAATTTAGAATGCAGAAGAGCTGGGGTTTTGCTACAATACTTAAGTTTTATTTGGAAAAAAAAAATAATAAATTATGTCGGTTAAGAGGGAAATTTCAGAGCTGTTGACATATGGTGCTTAGAACCATACCTGCCACTATGTCATTTCAAAGGCATCACAGTTATTATCTCCAGTGCCCTGCAGAGGAAAAGGACAAATTCAGTCTTGTTATTATACATTATGTTTTTCACATAAAAAAAGCCTTGAAAAGCCTTGAAAAGGCTCCATATTCTCTAGTTACGCCTATGAATTTAGTGCATGTAAGAAATTACATTGAACTGGATATGTAGACAACTGTGTTGATCCTTACCCTTCTCTATATATATTTATTAATTATTTTGAGCATTAAAATGAAACTAAATTTATGAGGTTTGTAAAACGTATTAATGGTAAGTTAATTTAGATTTCTTAGCATTATTATTTTACTCAAATTTTAACCATTTTTAATGATTTTTGCTGTGTTACTGCTATGAAAATTTCTGTAAAAGTGTGCATGCACAGTCCACTAACAGCTCTAGTTTTTACTTTCTTCATTTTCTGAACGAGAATTTTGCCATAATTCACCTTCTTTGTTTCTCTACTTCAAAAGAAATGTAGAGAACATATGTAAGAAATGTAGAGTACATATGTAAGGATTGCTATTGTAGAAAATCCTTTATATTTCCAGTGAAATGTGGGAGGGATAGAATGGTTACACTGCGTATATCAATATAAATATTATTATATTATTCTTAAGTGTGTGATCATGTTTTAATCATTCCTTCCCTTACATTCACCATCCATTCAGACCTTGCCTCATTCATTGCAGAGGATGACTTGAAAAAGGAGCTGCAAAGACATTTTGGGATATTTTTTTGTATGCTTGTCTTCGCAATTGAAAGAAATTTTTTTTTTTGGTTTTTTTTTGTATTTTTCAGTTAAAGCACATTGCTCATGTTTTAGATATAATTCAATTTTCCCTGCTAATATTAGGAATTTAAAATTCTTTAATTCTTTCACTACATACTCATAACTCCCACTATAAACAGCTGGAGATCTGCACATGGAGGGGAAGCGGACTATTGAGTTGAGATCAGCAGTGCATCTGAGAAAGGAGGGATCTTCCATAGACCTGATTTTTTTCCTCTAACAGTAGGTAGTACAAAAAGAAGAGATGTCAAGGACTAAATACTCCAGATGCCCTGGCTTGTGCTGCTATTTGCATATTTTACACTCCATCAGTTTCTCTCCAAAAGAAAGAGGTATGCATTTATAATATGACATTTGCTTTAACTTGGTATTGTTTATATAAGCTAAAAGGAAAATTGATTAGCTTTCCATTTCTTTCCTCCTGCAACTCTGAAGAGATGCTTTTGGTCTCCTTTGATGTACTCTTACTCTGCATTTAATCAATGCTTCTGTATTCGCTTTGTCTTGTAGTTCTATCCTTGCAGTCTTCAAGAGCCTCATCATCTTTAGTTCTTTTAAAAACCTCATGGAAAACAATGAAAACAATTCTTCTTGGAAACAATTCTACCATCATCTTATTGATTTTTTCTGCATTAAAATGATGATTTTTAATTTTTTTTTATATTGCTGACTCACCCCGTCCTTCTCTACTCCAGATATGTACGGTGGTTTCCGTACACCCTCTGGCATTCTGTCTTCCAGACTGGTGTTCTAGTTAGTAATCAGTCCTTGTCCTTGTGTCCTCTAGTTCAATTTCTACTCCACCCTGTCAGAGTAGCACATTTTGCTTAAGTTTATTCTGTCCGGGCTGTTTGCCCCTATGACTGTTAATGGGGTTGCACGACGAAATACAAAGATCTATTTTAAACCTATTCTGCCTTTACAGGAAGGCTAGTTATTAACCTGAGAGTTGTAACCCTCTTTGCCAGAAATCTCTGCAGTGAGTGGAATTGTACCAGCACAACTAAATGCGTGTTCAGGGGATGGAAACCTGGCTGGGGACACAGGAGGCAGGATCTTCCAGAGAAAGACATAGTTGCCAAGAGAAATGGCTGTGGAACAATGGTCTATTCCCTTGCCATCTCTCCTCAGATCTTTTACTTTATTGATTACATTTAGCTAACTTTCTCTGAAAGTTAAAGACCCTCTCAGCTCATCTGTTTTGGCGTGATCTCTACTAATCAGTATTAACAGATCCCCCCAGGACAGGGGAGTGAAAAACAAGTGCACTTATTGACTTCTTGATTTTGGAGGAGCTGAACTGTTTCCAGCAATTAAAGGTAATTTGAGTTTTCTGGGAAGTGTAAAAATTGGAGTAAGTAATAATAGTGTCTCTTATTTCACAGCCCTGCAGGGACTGAGCTGTTGCTCACTGATAGCTCTCTTTTTTAACCTTTGTGTGACCTTCAAGGGATTTATGACTCACAGTCAGAGAAAACCGTACTAATCTGTGCCCTACTTGGTCTCAGATGTCACCTTTCTGTGAATAAAATGTGTCATCTGCTCTTTTATGCCTCTGCTCCTTTGGAGCACAATCAGGAGAAATGCAACATGGAGTATTGGTATTACTAGGAGATTTATGGCAGGAATGTTAAGCTATGCATGCACAGAACTTAAGTAGTTCAAGTTTACTAGACACAAGTAGGTAGGAGCCAAGCACGTGAGATCCAATCAGACAGAACCTCAGGACAAGGAATGACAAGTGATGACATAAAGATGGTGCCTTCTTACCTAGTTTTTGCTCTTAGCTATCTTTACAGTCTGTTTTAGTGACAGAGATATGTGTTTCATAAAATTGTGCCAAACCTGTGTTGCTACAGGAGGAGCTGGCTCCTGTTCCACTGTAAGGATTGTGACTTGTCAGGAATTTTATATTTGGGGAGGATGATGTAAGGTGCTGAAAACTGTTGGGCTTGGTTTCCAATCTAGAGTTTGGGATCATTTCACTTACAAAGAATAGGTATTCTTCTCCATCAGTGGACAAAATAGACTGCAGTTTCTCCCTCTCTTTAATTTTTTTTTTTAATTTTAATTTTTATTGTTTGGTTGGTTTGCTTTGCTTTGTTTTTACTTTTATTACCTTCTGAGGGATATAGACTTAAAAGCTTGCTTAATTTTTTTCTCATTATCTTTTTGGAGCTGATGTCAATCTGGCTTCATCTCTAATGCTCTTGCTGTTATTGCTTATCAAAGTAAATTATTAGTAAATTTTAAGCTTTTTCAGGTGAAGCAAGACATTCCTCAATATCAGGGTGTGGGCTTGGTATGATGAAATAAAATAATTTTCTGATTTTTCTAAAAATATTTTACTGATTTTTTTTCAAGTTTATAGCAGGGTAAAATTTGATACTTACGTGATATCACTATAATTTGAAATTAGTTCAATTGTGCAGTATTTGCCTTCTCCATTCTAAAGAATGCAAGGGATTCTTTTCTTATGTTTTATTTCCTAGTTTCTTTTCTGTCATTGTATTCATTCATATAATATGTTCACATAACAAATGAATTTGACAATTTTGGCTACTACAATCCATATGATGTGGAAAGTGTTCCAATATAACATAGAGGGAACAGGAGAGAAGCCCAAGAAAATCAGACAGAAAGTTTAAACCTTAAACCAAAGTCAGCTCCTACAGGGCACTGTACCACACCAACACATCCCTCATCTTTTAACTACAGTTCATGTGCTTTTCTGTTAAATACCTGTTTTTATGAGCCCCAGAGCATTCCCAGAAGTTTTATTGTACCACTTCAAGTAATAACTGATACTATGAGAGTCTAAGTACTTTTATGTTCTGTTTCAAGTTGTGAGGCTTTTGGGGTGACCAGTGCTTTCCAATATTTGGATCTCTAGCATAGTGCTGCAATTGAAACTTTTATGTCTGAAGGCTTAGGTATTTGGCATATTTTAAGTGTAAGAGAAAAAAACTAGCTGCATTTTGAAACCAAGATTATAGAAAAATATTTTCAAATAATCTTTGCAAATGCACTTCATTCTCTTTGGTTATAGTGCCTATTACACTCTGAGCTCAGAAAATACCTGGACATGTACATAAATGAGAAGTTAATCAGTAGTGCTACTTTACTCATGATCCTCACATGTAAAAAGCTGACTATTGGGGAGCTGGAGCCTCTAAGATGAATGATGAAAAAATAAGAGGTAGTATTTAAAAATACTGTGGTTTGCCTTTTTATTTTCTTTTGGATGAAACAAGAAAAGCTAATGTGGAAACTTTGATTTGATATTATTGTCTTAGTGGTAACTTGCTTTAATGTGTGTCTTCAAATAGTGCAGTGTTTTGAAGAGGAACTATGACCAGACTTGTGTGGACAATAAGCAACAAGTGATCAATGGTGGATATCTAGAATTGAAAAGAATGGGAAAGGTGGCAAGCAGAAGAAAGCAAGATAGACATCTGTATTGTTTGTTAAAGAGCTCTGTGGTAATCAAGTTTTAGAGATTTGTAATTTTAAAATTTTAGCTGCTTTCTTAAGTGATATATGCAGTGTGGGAGATGCAGTTACATTGCTGCAAGCAAAGCTGCAGCAGAAATATATGCTGTAGATAAGTATTTAAAATGACAGTGGGACGTGCATAGAAGAAACCTGACAAGTTGTGAAAATTGGAACTATATCACTCTATCACTTCTTCCATGATATTCTGGGAACTATGTTAAAAGGAAGCAGGAATAATCCTAATGAAACATGATCTCTTCTCTATTCCAAACTACTATAAACTGAATCTGACTGGTTACTGCACTGGTGTCATTTTTTAATCCAATGTAATGGATTCCAGCACTTGTCTGGGAAGCTGTTGAAATCCCCCATTATTGCAACCTATGCCATCTTTTCATCTGCCTCTTTGGCATTTCAATTATCATCTCCACCTCATTTTACCTCTTGTGATCAGGTGGATATCTAGCACATTTCTACTATGAAAATGACAGTTCACATTAGGCTGTTGTCTCAGTTGATAATTAAATTACACTTCAGAGGAAAAGCTTATTATTTATTTTTCATGTTTTCCAGGCTCAGTATGCTCATTGCTCCTCACTGAGTTTTGATCCTTTATTGCACTTACTTTTAAATATGTGATGGTCAAAACCCTCTTTCATGGATAGAACATATATTTCTTACTGTCTCTTTCATAAAAGAAATTTGAAGTCTCAGCTCACAGTCTTTAAGGGAATTGAGGGGCCCAATTTGTTCATTTACCACTGTTTTGTATATACACTCTTGGGTATGTCACTTAAGCTGCCCAAATTTAATGGTGTTTAAAATGAATACCATAAATGTAATTCACTGGATTATTATGAATCCTTTGAAAAACCCTTTGAAGTTCCCATTTATAAGGTGCTTTGTAAATATGCAATAGTCATAGCAATAAGTTTATTTTATTTCCTATGCTTCAGCCCAATATCATATGGATTTGGGAATGCTACTTTGTTTTATTCTCTCTGTACATAGGGCTTCCCATTGTGGGTCATAACTAAGTTCTTTCACTTCTCAGATGCACCTCTAAGTAATGATTGTTTCTTGTGCATGGATGTATCAAAGGGAATTTTGAAGATTTATTATTCATACTCCATATGAATCACCGGAGTCCTTCATTCTAAAATAAGCCTCTTGAAAAATGTAGATTGTTTTCCTTTCAACCTTGTCTGCAGTTTAGAAGCATGCAGGGAAAATGTGCTGTTTACAGGTGAGAGGTATATCCTGCACTGAGAGTCTTAAAGAGGCCTGAACATGTGGACTCTTAATAATACTGTTTGGTACCATAAAATATTACCCCACAGCACTGCAGGTGGGGCCTCACCAGGGCAGAGGGGCAGAATCTCCCCCCTTGCCCTGCTGGCCACACTGCTTGGGATGCAGCCCAGGATATGTTTGACTTTCTGGGATGCAAGCACACATCTCTGGGTCTTGTTCAGCTTTTCATCCACCAGTAGCCTCAGCCCTTCTCAGCAGGGCTGCTCTCAATCCTTTCATCCCCCAGCATGTATTGACACCAGGGGTTGCCCTGACCCAGGTGCCAGAGCTTCCACTTGGCCTTATTAAACTTCATGAGCTACATATGGGAGCACTTCTGCAGCAAATTGTCGATTTCAAATTCCTTTCTATATTAAAATCTAGCTCACTTTCGTATGTGACAAGAATTTTATGTCATGATGTAGGTGCATGTCACACGTAAGTAAAAACATGGCTGTATTAAATATTTTTAAGATCCAGATTAAAGAATGGCATCCTCGTCCTGTGTTAGAGCAAAACACTGCATTTTATTTATATCTTATTTAGACTTCTAGATCACCTTATTTTCAAATTATTCCTCTAGCAAGTTCAGGAGAATGAAGAACTAGGACAATTTAACAGCTGAAGTGGCTTTTCAGAAAATTGCCAAGTTATTGGCATCACTGACAATTTGCCTGGCACTGTTATATCTAATGCAAGATGACTAACTTCATTAAGGCTGAACTATTAGCTGTAGGAGGGGCAGACAACTCAGGCAATAGTTCTTTACCCAATTATTGCTTAATCACTTCTATTTATTGGCCGAGAAAGGATTAAATAATATTTATCCATACAAATATAGTTGACACCAATTTATGTGAGTTTATAAAACTAAAAGAACAGAATAGCAAGAACCTTTGTAATATGCCTGAGAACAATATTAGCATTACTTGAGTTTAGGGAGTAAAATGGGGAAAATATTAATAAACTGTCAGATAATAACACTTGTAATTCTATAGTAAGAATTATTCTGCAGGTCTTCCACATGCCTTTACAAATATTGGAAACACAGCATCTGCAAACTCTAATTATATCCTCACTGCTCCACTGAGAGTTAACATTTTTAACCCTGATGAAAAGTCATGTAACAGGTTTGGGTTTCTTTTAATAAAATTTTGAACTCTCTCTTAATCCTGGAAAAAAAAACAAAACCTCAGAACAAGCAGCACATAGTCTTTTTTTTCCTGTATTTATATTTAATTTGCAATAAACGTTAACTTACGTAACTATATAAAACATTGAGATAAGTTTATAACATGATCAAAGTAAGTATGAATTCATGAAGTCTAAAATTTAAGAAGCATTTTATAGCAGATGAGAATAAATTCTAAAATTTGATTTTTATCCTTTATCTATATAGTCTCAAATAAAAAATTGCTACTTGCAGGTGAAGTTGAGTTTTATTGCAGGAATATAGTAGGGATTGATTTTGACATGGGGTTCATATGATAGTTTCACACATTGTTGTTGCCTTTGTTGTTGGAGGGATATATGTGATATTAAAGTTTTGAATACTTTTCTCAGTTTCCTGTAATTTAGGAAGCAATCAGTCAAAGAATAAAAAGAGATTGATTTTATTGTATCAAGGCTCTCATTTCTGAAAGTGCTTATGTAACAACATCTCTAAAAGGTGCTGATGTCTGGGCTTAGGCAAAAGCAACTGTTTCCAAAATTCTGACCCTGGTAAATTATGTGAAAGCCCATAGGGATTTAGAGACATTAGAGGTATTGTAGCTTGAACCTTGATCTTTTGCATCTTTCTTCTAATAGCTCTACATTAAATAAAAAGGATTTTTTTTAATGGAAAAATACTGTTGAAGAGATGATGGATATTAAAAAAACAGAGGACATGAAGAAACACCATGCAATTGGTAGTTTAATTCCTAAGTCTTTCAGCTCTGCTTTTATTATTCTCTGTATTTAAATATTAATAAAGTCTGTGCTACTTAACCAAAGTCATTCGTATCATCTCACTAGCCTACATTGAATCAAGGCAGAATGAACTCCAGGTCTCTAAGTGAGCAGGAGATAACAATGCAGCATGACACAGAAATGATTGAATTTGCCAGCAGTGTTTGTGCAATGCTTGCTAATTTACAAGGGCGTTTTCAAGTGATTCAGTAGCTGGGATTCCTTGGGGGCAGTTCTCTTGGGCACTGAAACTGAATCAACATTTAAATGGTTTTACTTTTGGAGTAGATTAGAAAAATCAAAAGTAAATATATTTTTAAATATATACTTAATACAGCAACTGCAAATCATGCAAGGATCATTTGCTTTTTGAAAGGAAACTGTTCTAATTTGGCTGAGCATTTTGCACTGTATTTGTTAAAACCATGAAGAAATGTAAAATGCAGGTTGCTGGAATAAGATGTCCAAGTACTCACTGATCTGGATGAATCAACTCCCCTTTTAGTAAATAATGAATCTGCTGTTGAGGAAATAAATCGAGCTGTAATCGAGCTGAATTCAGAGATCTGAATTCTCCCTGTTTTGCCACTGATGTGCCTGTGCCAAGGCATCCCACCTTCCCCTGCTTGAGGTCCACTTTGTCTAGAAACAGGAGATGCAATGACCCCTTTCAAAAGAACATCCAAGTAAACAATTTTGAAATCGCAATGTGTTATTTTCATAACTTAGGTGTTCCCTCCAACCTCTAGGAACTCCTTTTGTTATTTTCCTTTGTTACATCCCCCAGATGTTTTAAAATATGACTATTAATGTTCTGCTGCAGTGCCCAAATTTCAGTAGCAGAGCATAAAGAGGACTGCCTTGCTCCTGTAAATGTACTTTTTCTGTGTACTTGCAGGCTGCTAGACATTTGCCATGTTGGTGCAATAAATACCTGTGCTAACTTGAATGCTGTAACATCTAATAAAGACAGAATTTCAGGGCTAGATGTCTCTTTTCATAACAGGAAGGAAGATGACATTTTGGCAAAGACATAGAGTGTGAGCAAGAAACAAATCTGCTCTTGCCTTCTTGATTTCCTGTACGTTATTGGAAGTCTAGAAAAAGTCAAATCAAAAGTCATTTTAATTAGACAATGACTTTGGTAAGTTGTTGGCTTCAATGAAACTGCTCAGACTTCATTTTTGCTAGTTGCCACCCATGGGTCTATATTAACTCTTTTTTTAAAAAAATCCTTCTCACTCTGTATAACATGATATTATAAATAGCATATTTATGGAGTACTTGGTGATTAAATGTTTTTTCTCTTACAAAATCTCTGGAAGGAAAGTTATAAAATTCAGTTCCAGAAGCCTCTAGGGAGATAGAAACTCCAAAATGGCAATCCTTTGTAATCAAAGTGAGAAAAATCTATTTTTCTCTTTGGCTTTTTTTCTAATGAACTCTTGAGATTTTAAACATTGCAAAAGAGGTTCCTGGAACAAGCAAAGTTGCTGATTGCCTACAGTAGCACACTAGAGAATTCAGAAAAACATAGATGTTTCCTCTGTCTCATATATAGCAAAACGTTTGAAAGTTAAGCCATTGTTCTTGCTAAAGAAGTAGTTCAGGTTCTGGGGTGTGAAGACTGTTACTTGACTCTTAATGTTGGTGTTACTGCCTATTTCACATGCTCTTCCAATTCCTTGAATTTTCCTTGACTGCCCTAATTGTGAAGTAAAGACAAATTCTCATAGTGTCCTTTGGCTGAATCTGCATCAGGCCCCTCAGCTTCTGCCAGTCTAAAGACATTAAAACTTTACAGGTTTACCCAATGAAGCTCCTTCCCCAAATCTGTGAAACAGCAGGCAAATTCTGTCACTGAACTAATGCTTCCTTTTGCTAGGCTATTATCTAGAGAAAAGCTGCAAGATTTTAATTTTTTTGAATCTTTTATTTCACATACTTATTAACATATGGGTTTTGGGTTTGGATGATTGGTTTGGGGGTTTTGGTTGCTTTTTTTTTTTGTGTTTAGGCAAAACGAGTTGGTTCATCTCCTTGTACAAATTACTCAAAAGTAAAACTAAGGAACTGAAAGGACTGCTGGGAATTGAGTAGCACTGATGATTAATGTCCTGCTGCCTCTGAAAACTGCAAGTCAGATATGAAATTTCTTTGATAACAAAACTGGAATTTCATATTTTACTTCATATACATATTCAAACTTATAGTAATATATGTGCATGCTTTCTTCCTGACATGCACATGAAATTTCCATCAAATTTTTTGTTGGTTGCTGAAATGCTTTCAATTAAAAGGGTTCTGTTGTAATTTCTGTTGCTGTAACAGCCTTTTGAGCTTATGAACTGACATTGGATTTGACAGGAAACTCAGACACAGTGGCTAGATATACCCACAATGGTTAAAATTCAAATCAGTCTATGTCAGTCATGTTTGGGGAGCTCGTAGTAAACATCTTGAACTAAACTCAGAAGGAAGGCGGCTTAAATCCAGCTGATGTGCTTCTCAGGATCAATTACAATGTTTGTGAATATAATTATGGAATGTGAATATAATTATTATATTATAGAGCTCCTGAAGTCTGGCTTGACTGCAAAATCTGTTTAAAAACGTAGGCTTTTAATTTTTCTTTTTTTCTTCTATCCTTACCTCCTATTCTCTTCACACTGAAGTGAATTTCATTAGATCTTTACTTTGGAACCTGCTTTTATTTATTTCAGGCTTATAAAACCATATCTTCTATTTCTGGTTTCGGCTTCAAGGGCATAGTGTGAGAACCATTATACTTAGACTTATGGAAACACTTCTATATGAATTATAACTGGAGATTTCTGCTCTACCCAGGGAAATGGCTGCAAATGTCCTCTTTGGCAGAAGACATTTCTCTCTGTTGGAGGTTATTGCTATGTATCTTTCACAGTAGTGAGAAGTTTAAAAATATTAAAAAAATTAGGGAATACTTGGCAGCAGTGTATGATCATAATTAGCAGCTAATTTCTTCCATTTTGAAGATGCCACTCTATAAAATAATGGGGAAACTGTGCTGGCTCCAGGGCAATGTACACTGCAGCAGTGTACAACTGGTCACTAACCAGGAGTGACACCAGGCAGAGCCATGCTTTAGAGTTTTTATCCACATCATTAAACAACTGGAGTTTTGCCCACAAGTCTGAGCATAAGACTGATGCTGGAGAGCTTGGGTCATAAATGTGCTCTTGATTTTTTTCATGGGATTAGACAAATAATCTTGCCTCTGTTCTCACTTTTAAGGTTAATTTTGGGTTAAGATTCTCTCAGCATTACCGCCATGATTTACACTTCCAGATGTTACTGCAATAAAAGCAATACCTATGATGAAAAATATAGTTCACCTTTGCATAAACATTGAGTGCAAAATATACATTAGCCTTGATTGAATAGATCAGCCTTCAGTCAGTAAGACCTACCTATTATTCAGATAGATCTAAGAATATATTTAATGTGTCTCCAACCCATGTTATCAGTCTAGACTGTTAAATCTTTCCTCAAAGGATACAGTTGCTGTTTTTTTCTTGTAGTAGGAAAAAGTGTGGAGTTTTCCCCGATCTCCTTTTCTTTTTAGATGAGTCATTGCCATTAGCAGATTTATAGAGATTAGTCAGCTATTTGTTTTTATTTCAAAATGGGGATAGGCCATAATGAAAAAGAAAACACTACTGGCTTTAGAGCTAAGGGAGAGCACAAGGCAGTTTGTGTAAATCTCATTGCAACTCATTGCTTCTAAACAATAGAAAGGAGGGGATTTATTGAACGCTAGAGATGTAGCAGATCTATCTGTCTGGCCTTGACTGTGGAACCATGAAGAAGACCTTTCACTTAGGTCATTCAGCCCAGATTTTACACTAGCTTCAAATGTGCTGAGTCAAGACTGTAGGAGCTGAGCAAGCTTGGCAAGAGCAGTCATGTGAAGCAGAGCTTATTGCTAAGACTCAGGCATTTCCAAACCACAGTCTTACATATCCAGGGCAACATAAGACATGCAGCCAATTCTCTCGGCTAGGCTCCCTGGAAAATCTTAGCTTTAGTGTAATTAAGCAGCATAGTGAGCTCCATTCGCCTTGATGGTGTGAGTCTCACACACCTTGCTGACAGTTTCACTGTGTTGCTGCATTATGTCTCTACTTTGATTAGGCCCAGATACATTTAATTAGCAGGTTGTTTGATCAATTAGATAATGAACCCTAAAGTCACCTTCTTGCTTAGATGTGCTTTGAAAAACAATTTTAATCTTAGTGACAGATCCTCAAGAAAGAAAAGAGGAGAAACCAATGTAATTAAAATGTGAGTGCACAAAAATGCCTATATGACTCTGGAGCATGAAACTAAAATTACTTTGAACTCTAAAACATAGAAGACATTGAGTTCAATGAATGTAAACTCCAAGGTTTTCCACTGAGTTATCATTTGATTATGTCTATGATGAATAGGAGAAAGATATTTGAAAGTGTCCTTGCTCCCACTTCATTGATTTCTCTAACATCACAGTTGGGCTAATACTGAGTCAAAATTTAATGAAGTTTAGTGCTTATGCAGCACTTTCATAAAATGCTCCTGAGTTTGTAATGAATAGTAGTAGGTAAAAAAACAAAAATAATAAAAAAAGCCCAACCCAACTGAAACCAAAAATCCTATGATTTTACTAGCAAAATTCTGACACAGTGGGATGGAAAGAGATGGAAGATCGCCTTCAAACAATCAGAAATTGCCTCAACTGTTTTGAGTATGTGAAATTTGGAATAAGGATGTATCAAGGTTCATCTTGGCTTGTGAGATTATGAGCAGGCCACATTATGCTATGCAATAAAAATAAATGATAGGGGAAAAACTGGGTTTTCAGGGACTGGCTTCTCTCCATATCTTTAGGTTTTGCTTTGCTTTAGGTTTTGCTTTTGCTTTAGGTTTTGCTTTTGCTTTTGCAATTTCAGCTTTTTCATTTGGAAGATGTTCTACCATATTGAATCTTGGCGTATAAGTAAAGAATTAGTATTTAATGCAAAATAAGTTGCAGTGGCAATGAACATGTCAATTCTTTAACAGCTACAGTGACTATATTAAGGGTCCAAAAACTGATCAAATTCTACTGCTGGCACCAAAATTTTGGCCAAATACATAATCAAGGTACAAAGCATGATTTTTTTTTCTTTTTCCAAAGTGATTTAGGAGGTAGAAACAATCCAGAAGGTGTGGGAATGAGAAACAAGAATTTGTGTGTGCTCATACAAATGTGTGCGCATTTGGAATATATGTGTCCATAACGTTCTTGAGTCAAATATTTCTGTTTGTTGTGCTTTCTTGTCATGAGTGCTAACTTTGAAGCCCACTTAGTATGGAAAGGAATCCACTGTTTTCTATTCATCTAATTTTGTTGTGTATCATTGGCAGTATGTAAGCTGTTCAAAACCAGGAAAATGAAGTATTTCTGTCTGCATTCCTGGTAAATAGTGAGGAATCTTGTTATTACTTAAGTATTTTGTTTGTACTGTGGTAGAGCATGGTGTATTGTCTAGTAGAGTTCCACTGGAAATACTTGATAGAATTTTTCTTTCAGATTTCTAGCCCATCTGTAGAATTGTTTATTATTTTGCTATGTTATTGGAAAACACCTTCACTGACTCAACAAATTTATACACTGCTTGAATTAAGAGAGATATCTGGAAGTTTTTGATTCTTATTTTTTAAATATTGGACTTAAAGAAATCATAAATGTAACTAGCTGGTCCTAACAGCATTAAAACATCCCACTCCAAATGCAGATATCAATCCAATAAGAACAGGGTTAATTATCTTCTCTTGGCTCCAACTGCCATCAATGCTAAGTATTTAAGAGATTTTTTTTCTTGAACATCATTCACACTTTGTGAGATGTGTTCTGCCTTTTCTTTTTTGGGCTCTAGTCAAACACTTGTTTTCATATTTAAGTCCCAAATTCATGCAGAAAAGCAAAATTGTAAACCTCCCCATGTCTAACAAAGTCAGTTTTATGTGTTTATTCTTTCCATTTTCTTCTCATATCAGTGTCCTACCCCTTTTTCATTTCTGTAGGAGGTCTCTCACTTGGACAATTAGTCCTTTGAAACATCAGATCAATATATTTCTTATAATGCATGATATTGTTAATATTTCTGGTTTCCAGCTACCTAATAGGAACACAAGAATGGTCTTTCCAAGTCAGACCAAAGGTCCATGTATTTCAGAATATTTTTCCTGTAGTGGCACACAGTAGATATACAGGAAAGATTTTACTAAAAGAACAAAACAATAATAATGATGATGATGTTGTTGTTGATGATAATAATAATAATAATGTTGAATTTATTTACTCTCTAGTATTTTCAACTTAAAACTTTGTTGGGATGTTATTTTGTGATACTTTTGATAGTTTGTCATTCTGCTAGCTTGTCTCCGTGTATCAGTTTTTGATGCAAGGTCACCTGGCTCACTGCTTTTAACATGATGAATGCTTCAATATAAGGGTGGTAATACTGGCCCAGGTTTTCTTTTTCTATAAGGAATTATATGAACATGCCAAAGACCTAGAGCTTATCAACTTTTTTTATTTACTCCCTCGTTAGATATTCGTCAGTCTCCAACTCTTTTCAGTTCAGATTAATTTCTGAGCTTGGAGTAGATTTATATTTAATAATTCCTATTGGTTTACTCTTCCAAAACCTTGCCTAGCATCCATTTCTGGATAACTACCTGCTTTCTTAAAAAAAAAAAAATTATTTTTGTGTCGTGATCTATATACTTTTTATTTTCTAATGCTTGTATAGAGAGATGCAGCAAAACCTGGATACAGTACTCCAGGTGAGGCCTCACCAGGGCTGAGCAGATGAGCAAGATCATCTCTCCCAGCCTCCTGGAAATGCTCTTCTTAATGTGCCCTAGGATCTCATGGCATTCTTGGCCACAAGGGCACTGCTGGCTGTGGACAACTTGTTTTCCACCANTGATGAAGCAGGTAAACCAGGCTGGGCCCAGTATTGAACCCTGGGGACACCACCAGTGACAGGGCTCCAGCCAGACCCTGTGCTGCTGATCATGACCCTCAGGGATCTGCCACTCAGCCAGTTCTCAATCCACCTCACTGGCCTTTAATCCAGCTCACACTTCCTGTGCCTACCTATGACAATATTACAGGAGACAGTGTCAAAAGCCTTGTGGAAGTAATGCATTTAAAGAGGGAATGGCAAAGCTTTTGCTTTCTATTTTTTCCCTAATAATTCCTGATGTTAATATGCTTTTTTGACTCCTATAAAATTGTTTTTGTAGAGTTAACCACTGTCACATCACAATCCTCCTCTACACAGCTGTTTCCCTGCCTTACAGAATGCATTTATCTGAATTGTCCTCACCATCCTCTGACCATTCTGTTCTTCCTACATGTGCCTACCTCTTTCTGCAGCAAAACTGTATGGATGATGAAAGTCTTTACCTCAAAAATAAATAATAAGATGAAAAGAAATTAATTGCAGAATAAACTTCACAAATTCCTTGTGTCCTAGGAAGTCTAAGATACTGTTTCAAGCAAACTAAAGTGAGAAAAATAGCTAAAACATTAAGGTTCCTGAGCTGCTCTGGAAACCTGTGTTCTTTCTTACATAAGCTTAGGTGCAAAGATGAGCAACAAGAATTTTGGAGATTTAGGTTAGGCCAGAACTTCAAAGGAACAAGCTCCAGGACCAGCAGGTCCCTCACTCCACAGCAGGCATACAGATGGTCTTAGCTAATATCTCTAAATAGGGCTGACAAGCTTTCTGGACTTCCCACTCCACTAGAAGCTCTGACAAATTTGTTTTATTGCCAAGGATTTTGTAAAAAAAAGTCTTGTAAAACTCCTGACCAGTCTTATTATTCAGCCCACTAAGCATAAAATCAAATCTAGGAGGTGACCATTAACTCTCAGGGAAGTCTGCCTTTATTTTATTGAAAACAGAAGAAAACAGTGGATATTTACACATGGACTGTAGCAATTTCTGCAGCAAATTCCAATATATACCTGTGGCCAGTAGTCATTTTCAAGAGCAGAAAGTATCATATCTGACTGTAGGATGGTAAAATAATTTGACATTTAAAAATAATACCTCATTATAAATCGTAAGAATTGTCAATAGCAGCACAATGACTCACTAAAGCAGGTAACTCATTATCATGACCTAAATAGAAAAGAAGTAGGAATGACTGTGTTAAAAAGAAAAGATTAAGGCATCCTGAGGAAGGGCAAACAATAGCAGCTGAGTTTGAGGAGGTCTATATAGAAACATTCATATTTTTAAATGTTAAGCTAATTTATTACTCTTCATGCAATAATAAAGCCTAACCACAGGACATACATGAATTTTGAACTCTGCCTTGTGTGTAGAGCATCCTGGGAAACATGCTTGCTCACACAGTGTTACTAATAATAGCATAAATTATTAAAGCAGACAGAATTTTTATAGCTAATGCATGTGCGCTGTGCACTCTGCACTGCAGACAATGAATAAACACCAATAAGGTTTTGTTTCTGCAGTTCATGTGCCAACATAATGCTGTTATTTGTGATCAGAGCTTTGCAAGAAAATGTTAAAATAGAAAGAAAAAAAGGTGAAAAAGAGGAAAATAATCCCTTGTGTTTAAATTAAATTTTCTGTTGACAGTACATTCCAGTAATAGTTGTTTCTTTAATGGAAAATATAAATAACTAAAGAACACACATTTAAATATGTGTCAAATGGCTTTAATAATCTCATTCTTGAGATTGACATCGCTCTTCAAGATCTTTCTAATAAACAAAAACTAATTTTTGTATGTAGGAAAAAAATACATTTTTAACAGATCTTAAGCTCTAGAGAGATATATGAAAACAAGTAATTTAAAAAATTACTTTGTATTTGAG
Source organism: Urocynchramus pylzowi (assembly GCA_013397555.1). Classification (NCBI taxonomy): domain Eukaryota; kingdom Metazoa; phylum Chordata; class Aves; order Passeriformes; family Fringillidae; genus Urocynchramus; species Urocynchramus pylzowi. The sequence continues at coordinate 555,138 of VZRH01003533.1, forward strand.
CTGAAAAGACAGGGATCTAGGAGATATGAAAAATAGTTTTGTCAATAATTTCTGTACCTTGCTATCTTTTTGAACACTTAAATCTTATTTGTAGCCACCATCAATAAAACAACTTTAAAATACAATTTGAGCATGCTATATTCAGGCACTTGAGTTTACTTTCGAAGAGTCAGCTTTAGAACAATTAATAGCATAATATTTGGGAACTGGTCATTGCTTTTAATGAAGTCAAGCTAGGTGGGGTAAGTGTAAATTTGTACAAATGCTAGGTAAGTTAGAAAATATAGAAACAGACTTTGACAGCTGTGGTCTTAAGAATTTTGTGATAGTTTTCTGCACTTCTTGTATAACACATTTTGCTGAATATTTCTAATTCTTTTTAAAGGATATTGCTGATGCAAATGAAGTTGCAATGCATTCACTCATGTTTTATCCTTATGCATATACATACTTAGTTTTAAGTGTGGCGCAGAAGGAAATGCCATAGATTTATTTTTGAGCTGTGGTCATGGGAGTTTTAATTGCTTCTTTATGTGAAAAGCTTTTCGTCAACAACTCTGGAACATGCCTTGTCCTCTAATTACTCTTTCTGCAAAAAATTATCCATGCTCAGAGTTTCTCTGACTGCCTTTATCCTCATTACTCTCTGCCCACTTTTAGAGTATGAATAGCTATCAGTACGTGATTTTTCTTTCATATCCTGCCAAGGGAGGTCTCTACTGTGCACAGCAATGTGTTGGTGATTTAAAAGAATCCTTCTCTGCAGGAAGCAATAATACTAGAAATGATTTAAACAAAACCTAAAATGTCACCTTAGACTAATGAAATTCCTTCATCAAGCAACCCAGAGTTGACACTTCTGTGAGATCCTTTAAAACTCAGATTAAGAAGAGAGTATTAAACTTGAAATGACAGAAAACAAAACCAGCTCTGTTTCCCCTGGAAATAGTTGAGAACAGTATGTTGATTATTCTCAGACAAGCTGATTTCACAGGCAGTGACCCTAACTCAGCATAAAGAACAGCTAACAACATGGCTTTAGATGGCTGGCTATGTTATCTGTTGTTCGTCATTTAAAAAATGAAATAGCCGTCTGTCTTGGAGCTGGCCCATCTGTAGCTACACTCATATGTCCCCTCATATGCAGGGAGACAGTTGAGGAACTGCCTTACTGGCTCAACCTAGAGATTATTTTCTTCCACTTTTCCCATCCCTGAGAGTAGGCAGTACAAGTGCTCTAGTGGAAAAATATAGAATTCCTTGACAGATGGCAGTTATAAAATAACCTGTGTGTAATGGAGTTTTCTTTAAAATTCATCTCAATAAATAGATCAATGTGTGCTGTGAATTGCAGGGCTTTGTCACTCTTTTATTCAGTTCAGTAAAGTTGTGTGTTTAAACGTCTTGAGATATTCACAATACCAGCAAACACCCATTGACCCCCACATTTAAATCTAGACAAGCCTCTACCCTGGTGATACCACTTGGTGAATAGCAGAGACCAGCTGCTTTTTGGGGAGGGCATCGGTGTTTATAGGGGTTCCTTGGTTTTAGTGGAGTGCAGATGTGAGAGCACAGCACTGGGGAACTGTTTCTAAGAGCTGCAGCTTTCCTGAATAAGGACTTTTACATGTCCTATAGGGACACTCTGGTATCACTTCACAACACTACATTTGGCTGCACAAGACTGCAAGAAAAAGACATTCATAACATTTAGGCTGAATCCTGAGGTTGGAATCTTCAGCTTCTTTTAGGATCAATTAGAAATGGGAACTTAACTCAGATAGTCTCTGCACACACCACCATTTCCCTCTCAGCTGCTCAGCTGCATGTGAGAGCTTAGAAGTAATTTTGCCTTGGGCACAGAGCCAGTCACTGCAACACTGAAAGAAGTGATAGTTCAGGGCTGCTCTTTTACATCTTTTCATCACTGCTGAGTGTTGTTTTACTTTCCTCATTTCAGAAAGAAACCCATCATCCATCCAGTGTGTGGGCTGTCAGCAGCTCCCTCGCGCTCTCATTTTCTGCTGCGGCACAGCCCGACGGGGACTGCTGGCCATCCACGACGTTCCCACAGCCCGCCTGCTCTGCCCCCAGCTTTCCAGCCTCCCTTGCCTGCAGTGTGTGCCCATAAACTCCCCCTGCAGACACAGCACTGCACGCAGTGTGATCGGCATGGCAGCAGCCGCAGTTATCTAGAGAGATGTCTGCTTCCTGCAGGGAGAGATTTTACCATATTGGATCCAGTCACACAACCATGACATCCAGCATCTTGCTTTAAGCAATGACCAGTACCTGATGTTTCAAATGAAGCTGAAAGCACCTAACAATGTAACTGGAGAATTGTGTGTGGCAGAAGGGAAGCGTTTATTTGACTGGCTCTGGGTGCCTATGGAATTGAAAATCCAGCTACTTCCATAATAAACCATAAAGCCGTGACTCCCTTCTGTGTCTGGAGCTGGACTTAGGAGCACTTTAGGAATAATGACAAGTTGTCTTTAATTGGTCTGGGGAAAAAACATAGTGAGAGCCAGAGATGACATCTGCAGCACAGACTTGGAGAAAAAGGTATTTTCTATCTACTAGAATTTACAGGCAAGTTGGAATTTTCCTGGCCAAACTAACAAAACCATTGACTGACATGCTGCTAAAACTAGCACACGGTGCTGTTAACACTGGTTCATTATATTTTATTGCTGATTGCAGGGCTGCTGGTATGGAACATTGTGTTCAGATAAAGCCCCTCTGAAGCACCAATGTGAAATAGGGGAGCCCTGATAACTGTACAAATTAAGATACCATTAATGGGTTATAAAAGCACAGCCCATCCACAGCTGCTTTCAGAAACTGATAGTGATTTCCCTGTGCTAGTGATCAGGTAATTTTTAAAACATGTGATCTTTGCTGATTTTTATTGACTGTGATAATTTTGATTGAATTGTTTATGCTGGCAGTGATAATAAGACTAAAATGTTCTATTTAACGTAATTTGATTTTCAAGCTTTCAGAAGGACTAAAACCATGGGTGACAAATTTTTAGATGAAATCTTTGATCATGCAGGGTTTTAGGAGGTCATCGTAGTGTGTGCTGAATCCCAGCTGCAGTGAGCTGCACATCTCTGTTATGCTGCTGGATGTGTTTTCAAATGAAACACTTAATCCAGCACCTATAGTAATTTTGAAGGATATAAGGGTACCAATTGCACCATAAGAACTGTTTTTTTAAAAAGAGACAGGTCTTCAACAAAGGAAGATTTCCCATGTGAATCCATCTTAGAAACCTTGGGGTGAATTTTAGACAGACGACACAGATCTGTTCCTTTGTTGATAGACTTGTTTCCTTATGCTGTTAAATCCAAAGGATAAACTAGAATTAAAAATTTAATGTAATTAGAACACTGAGCTATCAACTTTTTTTTTTTTTTTAAAAAGTGGGGGTTTTAGTCACATAAGAACATATATTTGCCAATTCAACAAGACACATTAGAAGGAGATTTTGAGTAATTCTGGGGACTGGAACGTAATTCTCTCATGTTTGTGTCTGGCCCAACACAGACACCACTAATTAAAGGAATGCTCTTTTGGTTCACTGTGCAGAGATTAGCTTCATTTCAGTGAAGGCAAAATCTTGGGTCCTGATTTAAAAATAGGTATTGCAGACATTCCACAGAGGAAAGCTCGTTGAAATGTCTCCTTGGGTACATGCAGTTCCCTGCATTTGTGCTTAGTAGTAGAGCATAATTAGATTTCAAATTAATGGATCACGTGACTATCCTCAAACAAGGCTAGGCTAGGGTGAGTCAGTGGGCAAGTGAGTTAATTTCCTCTTTTGAGATCTTAATTCCAGTCCCCATCTCTTTTTAAGTATGTGTCTCTATGAAATATATATATTTTAGTATGTTTATATATTCACCTCTCAGCTAACAACAGAATAGACAGTCAGCTGGGCTAACATCTTTGGCAGTATGAAACAGCACTTGTAAATGTCATGATTTGTCTGGAAGCCCAAGCCACAAACAACTATCTGAGGAACTGGTCTCAGCAGCTTTAAGGCATGATTATTCTTTGAAATAGAAAATGGTAACGAAGACACTCATCTTCCCATTTCATTACCTCTCCCCAGAAGCAATTCAGTTTCATTTGCATGGCACAATATTCAGGATGTTGAATCCTAGTCTCTCAGGACTGTCTCAAAGGACTGGTAATGGTTTCAGATCCTCTGCATAAACATCCACTGCATATTATAATTCTGTACTTTCTCCACTCCATAATTTTTTTCTTATTTCTGTCTGGAGTACACACACTAATAAAAGGGGTGGATGACCCTAAATTAGGGATAGAGGACATCAAAACATGGCTCTCTTTCTAGCTTAGAAATAGATGGTATGTGTATTACTCAACTGAACCCAATAGAAGAAGGCTTTTAAAACTCCAGGAAATTTACTATGAACAATGCAAAACCAAGTTGCAAAGAGTAGCTCTGCCTCAGGTCCTCAAAATTAGGTAGGTTCCTTACTCCTACTTTAGGAATTAAAGATTTGATAATCCTGAAGCGTGCTGGCTTCAGTCCTTTAAATCTCCGTGTATTTGTGCTTATCTCTAAATGACTCACAAGAAAATACATATGAGGGAGAGAGAACATGATGTAGCATTTAACAGGCATGAAAAGAAAAGAGATCTTCTACAAATTGAACAGGGCTGCATTACTTTTCTTTTTAAAACATAGGGAGGGTAATGAACCTCTTGTGGGAAGAAAGTATTTTTCTAATTATTTTACTGGGGCCAGTATTTCCTCCCCAGAACCTAACTAAAATTATTTCTTTTAGATAGTGGTTGGGGGTTTTATCCATCTTGTAGGATGGATAAAACTCTCTTGTAAAGTCTGTAGAAATTAAATTCTTTAGATTTTTATCCCCAGGCTCTGCAAAAAGTATTTCCAGGCTTTTGAATAGTTTATTATCATCAAAACTACTGTGTACATTTCATGGTATTGCATAACAGGTTATTGTTCAGTAGGTTCTGTTGGCAGTAGTTTTGGACAAGGGGAGGAGATGAAGTAAAACATTTTTAAAAAATAAAAAGAAAGCAGCTTATTAAGAAGATATGTTTTCTAATTATTTTTTTTCTCACAAGTCCTATGTTTTTTGAATTATTTACCTATTTACCACTTAAGTTATAACAGATGGTCAGAGGACTAATTGACCATAAATCAATAATTCTATTTCATTTATAATTACAAAGCAGTATTTTTCATGTTTAGTTTGCTTGTGTGCAACCTTTTCAGTTGGTTTTTCACACCGCATGAGTCAGTGGCACTAATGAGCCAGATATGGTGGTAGTAATTAGCTGAAATGAGCTTCTTGATTTTTTCCCCCCCTCTGATTTCTTTTTATTATTTTTTTTTTTTTAAATCTGACCCTTTATTGAGAAAGACTCTATAACTCTATGATCTTGAATCAGGAAGCTACTCTGCTGAGTTTCAAGATCAAGTCAGCTTTAGCTCAGACTGAGTAATGACCCCAACAGCATATTTTAGCAGCAGGGTATAAATTTATAATCCTCAGTATTGCAGCACACAAGTTCTGCTACAAGTGCCCCATTAGCTGTGGCACAGGACATAGTTCTCTTCAACTAAGAGTTGCAACTAATGGCAAATGTCACATACACCACCAGGCTTTATTGTGAATGACAAAGGGGCAGGGTAAAAAATGCCTCCACTGCTTACAAAAGTCAAGTTTGAATTCTGTTTTTCTATAACAGGTTTAAGATTAACTTGTGAAGACTGATCTTTCAGATATATCAGTTATCTGATATGACATGTAGGGAAGGAAGTATAGGGGGGAAAAGTCCCTGAAAGACTGACTTTTTTGGACAAATGCTACTTTCCTTTCCAGCAAACCTTCTACCCTATGAAGTGAGTATGATTTTTTTTCCCCTATACTAACATTTTGAGTGATACTGTAAAGTATATCAACATTGCACTTTTAAATGCATTTTGGACAATAAACTATAGGTCTTATACCACAGAACAATTTTTGAAGTTCATTCTCTTGGCAAAACCTTTTTGCATTTTCCTGGTTTTGCAGCCAGCTTCTTTAAGTAAAAGAAAAACAGTAGCTCATACCTGTAAGAAAGAAATCGGCATCAAAGATAATGGCTACTTTTTTTCTAATACAGTCCTGATTGTTTTATACCTTTTTTTCTAACTCAACTGAAGTGCTATGAGGTCTCACTATGATCAAACATTGAAAATAATGAAAGGCTGTTACCTTGTCCAATTGTTAACTCATGTTTAAGATAAATCTGTAAATTTAAACAGAAAGGTGATATTTCTGCATATTGCATAAGAGAGTGTAATACTGTTAAGGGGTATGACATTTGCCTGAAGGGACCAGCAATGTCGAAGAAACATTCCAACTTTTTCTCTCAAGTCCTCTTAATCACTTCCTTGGTCAATGGTACAGGAGTTATTCTTGAGTGAGGTGACTGGGCAAATAGGAGAGATGAAGTGATTTGTTTTGTTTCTGCAGTTCAAAACAGCTGATTATTTAGTACCAGTTGATGAAAGTATATGAAAGGTGTATTTAATATTATTGTGAAAACAACATTGTTTACACTAAAAAAGAAAACTTGAACTTGGGACTTTTGATTCTGAATTTTTGGTAATTTTGGCATGGCTTTGGCAAGTCATAATTCATCAGAAGAGGAGTGAAAATGGAATTTAAATTTAAGTACTTATAATCTAAACCTTTTAATGTCTTCATTCCAGAGGAAAGACTCCCATGCATATCAAACACTGAATTCCTCACAGCTACAGCTGTCATCCACATCTACTAGGAACCTCACCTTGTTTATTCCTTGTGACAGAAATCCAATTGTCATTGCAAAGGACAGAGACAGAAATTGTTGTAGAGGATCTTTGTGACCCTGGTGTTGATTAAGTGGAAACACTTTGGAGAAATACTGCATTAAATATAATTTCTATAAGAATATAATGAATTAATTAGCAGACAAATATTAAAAAAAACTGATCTTCATTCTTGCTCATTAACAGTGAACAAAGAGAGATGGTATCCTTTGTTGTTATTGTTGCTTTTCTTAAATGTATGTACCTTAAATGCCTGAACCAGTATTTGGGCAAAAATGTTGGATCAGGAGTTTGAGAAACTATTTAAATGGATACAGTGAGACAGAGCCTGTGCCAGTGAAGCTGCACTGATATATACAAGCTGTGGATCTGGCCTATGAATTTTATTTTTGACAGTAACCACTATTACAGCACAGTCAGGAGTTTCTACAGGCATTCTTCATGACATAGAGCACTGGCTCAGCATCCATAACTAATTTGGTGTTGAATGAAGCAATCGCTATGCACTGAATTGATATTGAAACTTCCCATTGAGAGAACATTCCAAAAATAGCAAAATTCAGCATGTGTTCAGAAAAAAAGGACCTTTACTCAGGAGCATAAAAAGTCAGGTCATTTTAGTTGTAGTATGAAGTATGGATCTTTGAATTTTATTCATGCTTTTGATGATTGTGCTACTATATAATGGGCAGAGTGGCATGGCCAAGGATCATTGGATTGAAAATGGAATTGGTCATTATTCCTTGCAGTCTGCAAGGAAGGTGAAGCAAAGCCCAGTTCAAAATCCTTGAATCAACAGTCTGAAGATCAGAATTTCACAAGGACAGCAGTAGTTCTGTACCAACTTCCAGGTATCCTGTCTGCTGTTTTTGCATTGTCTGTTGAATTGTACAAAATACAATTTTGTATTGCTCAGCAATGACTAATAGAATTCCTCTCATTTCCTAGTATGTTCTTACTTTGCCTTTTGGTAAAAATGGGGAGATAAAGAATAACATTGAAAAGCAACTGAATATGGTCTAGTCAATTGGTCTGCATTTGTCACTCTTAAGTATGACTTGTTAAATTTCATTTTGAGAAATGAAGCTGTATTTAGTATAAATGTGAGGGATCCTGGTGAGGAGAAAAGCACCCCAAACCATTAAAAGAAAAAAATCTTTTCTTTTTGCTGCTTTATAATTTTAAACTTACTTAGCAATTTGTGCTACACTTAAGGAAAAAAAGAAATTGCTGACAACTTGGACATCAGACTGCAGGTAAATTAAATTTTAAAATAAGGATTTAGTATTCTTTACGAAGGAGAAATTAATTTTGTTAGTTCTTAGAAGACCCTTAATTAAATTGAAAGGTGCCTTACTATGCTACTTGTATACATTAAGGAGGAACTATTAAGCTGTTTTGCTGACTTTAGTATGCTGAAGTCTTGCTGGGTTGCTTTGTGGAGCTGCAGAAAATGTTCCCTCTTTAAACAGCTGTAAAGTATTATGAAAAGATTTTAATATAACTTTGCTCTATTCTTGTGGTTACCTATAGAGTGGATTTTGAATTCTGGTATTTGCCACAGAACATTAATTTTTTTACCTGTTTTAGTAAGAAATGTTGCTCAGGGCACTCTGGACAGCAGATATTGAATGTTAATAGATCCCATCAAACGATGGTTACTCTCTGAGGAAGAGATAAGATAATTCATGGCTGTTTCCCAAGTTATCTCTCACACTCTGTCTCACTCAGGACAAATGCCAGGGAAAAGACACTGTCTGGAACATGCTTCTGCAAATACTGATAGAAAGATTATCAGTGTGCTTAGCTTACTGTTAGCTAAAGGATGTAGGGTGCCAGTCTCTTCCCATTGGGTATCTAGCTTTGTGTCTCTCCTAGAAAGGTTCCATTGCATCTGCTGAACAAAATGGAAAGTTACAAGAAGCTATTTTGTCAAATTTGTAAAAGCAGATTGTTCTCCCAATCTAATTCTGCAGCAGTGTTCTAGTGCTGTTCTGACAGAAATAACTGTTCTTTAACATGATAGAGGTGAATGAGAAATCCACTCCACTTGGAGTCAAATCCTTTTCCAAATATGTATTTTCCAAAACACTAGTCAAGTTTACCCTAATTACTTTATGTCAAATTTGAGCATAGATATATAGCCCACTTTTCTAAAGTTTTCCTTTGATTTCAGTTGAAGACAGCAGCCTTCAGTATTTCTTGATATAACATGGTAAACTATAAAAAACCTGCTACGAGTCTCTCCAGAAATACTTAGGTTTCAGTGGGAAATAAAGTAACTGTGATAGATAGATAGATGATTGATAGATGGATAGATAGATAGATGATAGATAGATAGATAGATAGATAGATAGATAGATAGATAGATAGATAGATAGATGGATGTTGTTTTTCAATGGAGGATTTAAAACACAGGGCAACACCTAAATAAAAATTATATATAACTCTAAGCTATTGCCATCTATTAGTCAATGTAAAACCTCTTAAATTTCATGTACACCTGACAATATTTTAAAGGAGGAGATAAGAGCCTCTCTTTCCTTGATGTGGATTATGTCTGCTGGTTTTATTTCATAATTTTGATTGCAAACCTATAATTTATATCAATAAGGAAAAAAAAAAAAAGAGAAAAAAATACCTCATTATTCAGAAAAAGGAAAGTTTATTTCTTGAGAACTAAAACAAGGTCTATTTTTAAGGTATGATTGCTATTCTTCAAGCGTTCCACAATCAGAATTCTTTATTTCATGGTTAAAACAGTTAGTTTAGTCTTTAGCATTCTAAGCCTACTTTATAAAAGCTCCATTTTCATTGCAGTTGGCTGTCTGAATCTCTTGATATTCATAAACCCATGAAATGATAGAATGGTTTGGGTTGGATGGGACCTTAAAGATCATCCAGTCCAACCCCCTCTGCTGTGGGCAGAGACATCTACTAGACCAGGTTACTCAAAGCCCCATCCAGCCTGGCCTTGAACAACTCCAGGAATGGAGCATCCACAACTTCTCTGGGCAACCTGTTCCAGTGCCTCACAGTAAAGAATTTCTTCCTGATATCTGAGATCTATGTCTGCCTTCTTTCATTTTAAAGCCACTTTCTCACATTCTATTACTGCATGCCCCTCTCCAGCTTTCTTGTATGCCCATTTAGGTATTGGAAGGCTGCTCTAAGGTCTCCCAAGAAAGCTTATTTTTTCAAGAATGGATGAGTCTAGTTTAGAGGGTACCAAGGATCACAACCTTCAACTGGAATAAAAATAATCTGGTTTAATTGACTTGAATGAAACAACTCCAGTTTATCCCATCTGGGAAATTGGACTAAGTTCAGAAAATTTCCTAGAATTACAGAGAAAAATGTTGCCTTCACTCTACTGAAAAGAAAAAAAAATTATAAAGAGCAGCCACAGGAAAGTGTTATGTATATCACTTTCTTTTCCCTATATATTTTTTTTCCCATCATTCCCTCCCAGCTAGTCATAGCTTAGATTTAGATCTATGGCTGCAGTGTTAGAGGAAATTCTTAAATCTGTGCATGTTCCTTATCTCTGACACACAGCAGCTGTCCTGTCTTCCATGAAATCCTTCTGAGATTTAGATCCCAGTTCAGAAATCAGGTCTAGTAAAGGAAATCTCTGTGCTTCTATGTGAAGAATGTGAGACAGAACACCCTGAAGTCTTTGCTGGTTCTAGTTGCTGTGATTACATTTTGTCACTTTCTGAGCTTTCTTAAGTACTGAACATATGAACAGCAGTATGAAGAGAGAAATTAAGGCACTTTTCTGAAGATGCTTGAACCCAAGTTTTAAAAGCATTCTTGCAGATCAAAGGCAGACAATGACAGACAATTACTTGGTAATAGCTGCCATTAGGCATTCTTGCACAAGTGGATAAATCTAGAAATAGGCAAAGAACTGTATTCGCCTATAGGCAGATAGCAAAATCCACTCTACAGTTAATTGTGTAATCTTCCAGTCTAAATGGTCCACTATGTAATGCAGGTCTGGGAATATAAATAATACAGCGTTGGGGATATAAATGCTGTGTATCATTGATATTTAAATGCCAATTAGCACTTTATTTATCATTGCTTTTAGTAGCTCACGTCTACATGGAAGTGGTGTGAAATACTCTGGTGGGAGAGTGTCCGATGATGCCAAAAGTCTTCAGATACTTCACAGGAGGACTGCATTATCCATGTGCATTATAAGTGCTTACATGGGTGCCTGCTAATGACACCTTGGAAATATTTCATGTCCTTGTCCTCATGCATCTTTCTGGAGTAGCAAGAAGAATACACAAGAATCCAGAAAATAATTTTGAGCCAAAGAGAACTAGATATGTTAGCACTTTTGTCCTTCAACTGTATTTTTGAGGTGCTCAGACTAGAGGAACGGCTAGAATTCAAAAATTCAGAAAGTACTTTCTTGATAGAAAACAAACAAGTGGCTTTTTAAAAATAGTGTTGAGGTATCTTTAGGTGTATTAGGTATAGCTTTGCATGTAGAAATGCATGAGTTTGAATGAAAACTTTACTGGCTATGTTGTGGTTTTTTATTATCTTTAACTATTGACCAGATCATGTGTTGCCTATAGTAACTCTGTATCTTTCAATCAACAGAATGAAAAAAATAACCTAAATGCAATGCTTGGGTCTTTATCAGTAATGTTCTCCTTTTCTGGAAGCTATTTGTTACCATAAGGTATGACAGCTGCTTTAAATCAGCTGCATTAATATATTGACATTTTAAAATATTGTAGTGCTGGGGTTTTTTTTATAGCCAACTTTCATATATAGGAACTCTTTTTTAGCTGTCTCAGTTACTATTTTTCCTTTTATATTCTGTGACAGTTTTAATTAAATGAAAATTACGTTTTCATATCCCTGAAAACTATACTAAAAGAATGTCATCAAAGCCCTAGTGCTTACATCGGCAATAATCTGCAATTGGCACTATATAACAAATTCTTATTGATATATGGCATGGAGTCCTGACTTCACTGAAACCAAATGCAAAACTCCCTTTGGTTTCTGTAGGAGTAAATTTTTACCTATGATTGTCTCTCATGGAACTAGTTAAAAATGCAAGTGTGTGGTGAGCTCATGCACATAGAATACTGTGTCAGCATTTAAGAGTCTGAACAGCTGAACAAGCAGGCAGCACTGCTGATACTGGGCATTAGAGCCTGTTGGTAACTTGGAGTAGATACACAGCACTGTAGTGAAAATTATCATCTGCCAAAGTATTATAAGCTATCTTTCTTGGATATGATGTGACTTTCACATAGGTGTAATAATATTTTGAATTTGGCCAGTGATTTTGACAAGCAGGCTATAAGGAGCCTGTGTGGAGAAGATATTCTATTAAATAAATGTGTATTCATCAATTTTAAAACCATGTCTATGTGAAAAGTAATCTATTATTTTTCTCTATAAGACTTCCTGTAGTATGAAATTCCAGAGAGATAACATCTATTCTATCTTTATAATTTATGATTCTTGGATTTATAGGTTATCCGGAGAAAAAATAGAATAACTCTCATAATTTGCCACATTTTCTCACAAATTCCTTTAATGTCTTGGATTTTCACCAGGCTTCATTCAATGCTCTCTTTGTTAATCCTAACTTGCCTGGCAGATATGTATTATCAATTCTTGAATAAGATGACATTCTGAAAAGATATGCACTGTCTTGGATACCTCAAGAAAATGCATTGGGATGGATGAGAAGGGATTTTGCTAGTGTCATATTTCAGCACATATAGAAACACAATGCTCCAATATTAAGTTACTCCAGAATGAATTTAACATTTGAATACAATTTAAAACTGGTTAAAATAAAAATATATAATTATTTTATTTTGTCATGTTAAAGTGGTTGACACAGCTATAAAACTGGACCTAGTTCTTTCTCATTATTTTTGCTTCCAGTTCCTGACTGAGCTAAGCTAGCTAAAGGATGTTTATTCCCTGTTAAGGTAAAATCCAAATGTCCTCTTGTATATGCATGTGTGACCCTATGATTATGCTTTACAAAGACATTTGGGGGTTAATGAACTAATTATTGGAATCTAGAAATTAAAACTTTAGTAATTGGTCACTTTAGAGTGAAACTGTTTTTGAAACATTATCTTTCAACAGTACTGTTGAAACAACAACACATGAAACAACATGAGTCCTTTACCAGGTCAAAACCATGTGTTTGTTAGAGAAGAATTGATACTTGAGAGAATATAGCTGACGAAAACGAGGTTTGTAGAGTGTATATCAGTCTGACCTCATGCCAGGGAAGGTCACAGAGCAGATTACCTTGAATGCCATCACACAGCATGTATAGGACAGCCAAGGGATCTGGCCCAGCCAGGATGGATTTTGGAAAGACAGGTCTTGCTAATCTGATCTCCTTCTGTTACAAGGTGACCCACCTAGTGGATGCGGGAAGGGCTGTGGATGTTGTCCTCCTGGAATTTAGTAAAGCCTTTGGCACTGTCTTCTGCAGCATTTTCCTAGCATCCCCTGGTGTGGACAGGTGAACACTTCATTGGGTAAAAACCTGGCTGGGTAGCTGGGCATGGAGAGTGGTGCTGAATGGAGTTAAATCCAGTTGGTCTTCCCTTTCCTTCTTTAGCTAGTGAGGCTAGTTCTCTGAAGGTGAACTGTTGTTCTTTTTCAAGGGCTTTACATTTTCTTGGTTGGGTGGCTCCAAATTATAATGAATGTCACATTTTGTCCCATACAATCCTATGGAAGGAATTTTCTTTCAGTTTTATCATTGTAGTAATTTTTTAATTATCATTGTTGTAAGGATTGGACTGTGTCTCAAGTGATCCAGACTGATGTCTCTGCTTTGTTGTATGGGTGGAAGACATGTCCAATGAGTTTCAAGTAGGAGTAGCATTATGAATTGCAGTTTAAAACTCCCAAAGTATTTCTTCAGATTTGCCATCTGTAGTGTCAACAATTTGCAGCAGATACTTGATAATACATGTATTGCATCTGGCCAGTGTGGAGGGTGAAGCTCATGTTTGCAAAGTGTCTTATATACACATCCTAAATTTTGGTAACTGATTTAATCCATTATTGACTCATTTTCTTCAGCTATAAACAAGAATAATATTACCTGTCTTTTCCCTGGAGGCCTTGTGTGGGTGTGTTTATGTTTGACATCTAATTATGGCAATCCAGTGAATGACGGATTGATGCCAAAAATTCCCATTGTGTGCAAAGGGCCCTGGAGTCACTACATTCAAGCAATTCCCAATAACAGAACTCTCAGGTCAAAGTTTGTTGTTCAGATCCAGGAAAATGCTTGTAAGTGGTTGTTATAATCCCCCTGAGTCACCACATAGTTTCACTCTTAATTTTATTTCACTAGCTGCCTCCTAAATTGAATTGAAACATTCTCCCACTTGTGATATTTAAAGGTGTACAAATGCTGTGCACAAGAGAACCTGTGACCTGTTCATTGCCCAGCAGTGATAGAGCTTGTAATAATGTGCATGCTATTCTGGCTGTACTGCACTTTGGTAACACCTAGGGTTTAATTGAAATACACCCTGACACTGGTTTTGTTCATGAAGCATAGAATGGACATAATTACTATGAGTCTACTGAGAGATATTATGGCAAAATGTCGGATTACTAATTTTGGCTTCTCACTCTCTTTGGGGAAAAAAAAAAATCACAGATTTCAGTTAAAAACAATGTGCTGCAGTTTCATAGAAGTCCTAAAACAAGTAATTTTCCAAAAAATTAACTTCTTATATTTCTCTGTACCTATTTTTTCTTTCAAAACACTATCACAGTAGGATAATTGCATTGCCCCTAACAGTTTCATATTCCTTCATAATTAAATAAACAGCTTGTAAATTGCAGACCACAAAGTGCCTGTGTTCCACTCTTACCTTAAGGGGTTTCCATAGTTACAAGGACAAGAAGTTTAACCATCATTTGCCAGACTCAAGGCTATTTGCAGCCTTAACTTTTTAACTCATGTCTCTTTTTCTCTTTGTTGCTTTGTTTATTAACAGGATGAGGGAGTAATTTGGACTCAGTTAGCCACTACAAATGCAATGATGCAAAATGGACTCTGGTGCTTTAGTGTGTTGTTAGCTGGGTATGTTTTTCCCAGAGGGTATTTTGAAATAATACATATTAACAATACAGCCTATGGTTATCAAGGTTATGAAATACCTACCGAGCGCTTCTCCAACTCAGCATCAAATAATTTAGCACTTTAAAAAGGAAAACAGGAAAACACTGTTCTTGACACATCATCATGGCATAGAAGTATTTAGGCAGATACCTATTGTAAATCATACTGCAAAAAATTGATACAGGTTTTCCATGGCTGCTTTAATATAATTTCCTTTTATCCCTCAGTCTCCTCTGTTTTACATAATAAAAAGTGCATTTGGAAAAACTGCAGTTATTATTGTACAAACTAGATCTTTTCGTGCCACTGAAATGGACAATTATCTGATTTGCTAATATCAAAGTAATCTTCAAATATTTTAAAATTACTTTGGTTTTTACCAGGGTATCTCTGTTGCCAAACTGTAGAGAAGTATAGAAAACTGTTAATGCATTACATGTTCATCAAACTAAAATATATTTGTCTTCTTATCTATGTTATCTGCTGAGATCCAGAGCTCAGCAAAGCTCAGAGGATGATGTGTATGTGTGACAAGATTATTCAGAATTACCACATTCAGTAGACAAGTGCAAATATTGTAATTTAGGAAATTATGTTTTGGAGTTTACAAACTAGATTCCAATTTTCTAAGGTTAGGATGAAACTTTCTTAAGTGCAGGTACATACTCTAATTGTTGTTTGTTAGTTTGTTTCTCTTCATTATACCGGCTACATTTGTATTTGCATTCTTAGGTTGTTCTGACCTGACATTTCCCAGATCTGTTTTTATCATTTGTGAGTAGAGAGAAAATTCTGAAAGTAATCAGGGCTAATACCTTGGATTCCATGAGCCTTGCATTTTCGCCTTTCCATTTTTGAAAAGACACAAACTTTAATATTACATAAAGTAATAGATTTTTTACCTACCAGTTTGAAATATTCTATTACATTTTTTTAAAAGTATGTAAATTTACAATTTAATGTTTCCATGTATAAAAATTGACAATATTCTACCAGACCAAAACCAGTTTGTTCAAAATAAAGTATCATTGTACTATGTTTAAATAAATGTTCAATCACTTCTAAAACCAAGAAATACTATAGTATTTCAAAAAGTGACCCCAGTATGACAGGACTAAAACCTACACTGTTTTGGACCAGTGCTTTTGAACAGCATACAGTTTTTATTAAGGGCTTTTTGGGTGCTAATTTTGTTGTGGTTCTCAAATGCCTTCCTAACATGGATCTGTGATTTTAGTTTGAAAATGAATGAAAAGAGAATTAAGAAAGCATAGTTATAGAAATAGTGCAGTTTAATTATTGCTCACTGAGATATTTCTGCCATAAGAGAGGGAAATCTTGAAGGTGCTTTTTTGACTTCCTCTTATATCATGGCTGGCACATGAGGTACCGTGACAGACATCCGTAATTAAGAGAATTTTATTATCAGGCTATTGTAAAATTTCTATTGTTCAGATTCCTGTTTCCCCCTACATAAATATCTGTCCAGAAGGAGATATAAGATGAAACAAACAACAAAATGACAGAGAAAATGTATTTAATCAACTGAATTAGTGAAGCAAAATGGAACTTCAGTAACCCATGGGGATCAGTGATGAGGTAGAAAACCTTTTTACCTTTATATAATTGGTTTGAATCAAGCCCAAGTCAATACAGAACAAAAGTTCCTAATGTCTATACAGGGTCTCAAGAAAATGAATCCAAATTAACTTTGAAAAGGGACTAGCTAAACTACATTACATCCTTTTATGGACACTCTTAATTGAAGTTACAGTGGCTTTGATTCAATTTAGCTTAAATTAAATTCTAAATAAGAATGCCCACACTAAGATTTAATGCAATAGAATTAACCCACTTAAAAGTTAATTCCAATTAAAATTCTAGAATGTTTCTGGGTGCACGAGAACCAAGCTGTATTGTGGTGGCTTTTATGAAAGAATTTTAGCTCTTTGTGAATGGTTCATAGATTGCTCCTATTCATACCACTGTGAACAAACTGAACAGAGAAGTTACGATTGTTTTGTCCTCATCACCCTTGGAGAGACTCCCTGGAGTGACAACTAGGGAGAGAACAACAAAGTAATATAATTCCTCTTAAGATATCTGTGTTTGTCCTAAAGAAATATTCATTGCATATCATCTGATATTTTCTATGATTTTCCTGTGAAATTAGTTTTACTGAGGATACAAACTGCCAATGATTCTTAAGAGTAAAATTATATTTATAAATAAAGAGAAATATCAGACCGATTGAGATTCAAACACTGTGAAATATCTAAATTTCTAGCTAAAATGCAAATATTTTTACTTGGACCAATGTGCACTCAAATTCTCATTTTTAAAAGGTGTATTTCATGTTCATTTCTTTTTCCTGATGTTAAAGAGAAAAATTTAAACCTTAGGAAGAAATGAGAGAGGAAACATGAAATCATGCTGGTAAATGAGGTGGGTGAAATAAAGCTGTTTTCTGTATAACAAAATGAAAGACAAGAGGAAAAAGGCAGACTGGGTCAAACTCACCCTTGATTGAACTCCCCTGAAATCAGTGGTGATTCAGGAGGATTGAATGTGTCCAATCACATTTAGGTCTTTCAGATCAGTGTCTTAGTGATTCAGTTGAGTCTTGAAAGGCTTGCAGGAGAGAACTGGGAAGTATCTATGGTACAGCAATATCCACTCTGCCTCCTACACTTAAATGCTTCAAGGAGCCACAGAACAATGTCCCAGAGCAAAACAGTGAAACATGCAAAGATGAGAATAATTTGCATTGTGAGTGTTTTGATTTGTCTGGTCTCATGAGTAATCAGTTTGCCTTGCAGGGCTGTCTATCTAGCCTGCTTTGGCCTCCACTGTATTTAACTAAAAATAAAATAAAAAACAAATAGATAAAAACTGCTGGGTTTTGAAACCTCACAGGATTTTACACATTATTGCAATGGCTCCCTTAACTGTTGTTAAGACTTTTAAAGTCCTGCAGCAGTGAAAAGGGGAAACAGATTTTTAACAATGTAAATAAAGGTACCCAGTTCTATAGTCATAGACGTGTGGTTTCATTGTAGACCAATCTGTTCTAAAAAAGCCAAGCACCTATAACAGGAGTCAATCCATGAAGAAATAAAAAATAAGATTAGGAAAAGAAAGATATGAGATCTACTGTGAACCTTTTCACTGATTTTGCATGATGATGTGTTGTAGTTGTCTGTTAAGAGTACAGCACATGTTCTTTGTTAGTGACAAAAGCATCCCATGGAAAAAGAGAATGGTGTCATTTTACTGTGTAGGGGCAGGGAACAGCATGCAAACTGCTTGCACTGCTCTTGAACTGAGAGCTCAAGTCCTTGAGGGTTCAGCCAGGTGGAAAGGTATTTCCAGAGAGAAAAGAGGGGGAGGTGAGGTGGGCAGGAGATTATGGTGAGTGAATCCCTGGCAATGTGGTTCCATTGGCCCAACCCTGCACAGCCATATGGGGACACACATGTGAGGCTGCTGGAGCATTTGCAGAGCAGATGTTGGTAGAGCATTTCTGACCCCCATGGAACTCCCTGCCCACAGTTCAGTCTCTCTTCTGGGACGAAGGCTAACCCTCATGTGCTTCAGTACTTTGTGGAGTTAAAGCATATTGTGTGCGTGTCTTTACACTGAAATTCCCTTGGCTGCTTCTGCTGCCATTGCTGCCAAAAGGGGATCAGTCTCAGGCCCTTGGAGCATTCAGAGTTCCTGAAAAGAGAGTCAAAAGAGTTACTTCTGCATAAGGTCATCCTGGGATTTGGACCTATTTTTACTGCTGTACTCCAAGTTCTGTTCCATACAGAAACTATTTTCAATTCTCTGGTGCTGATGCTACCGGAAGAGACTTCCCAGCATAATTAGCTGCTTGACACACCTAGCTTCTCTTCACATGCTTGGAAATCTGCTGTTTAATTTGCAACTGTAGAGTGGCTTGTTCTCTGAAAAAATGCAGATATCATTGCAAAGGGTTTTTCTCTCAGAAAACCTCTTTAAAAGGGTGTGAGGTGCAGCATACGTAACTGTGCTATATAGTGAAGCAAAGATACATTTTCTGAATGCATCCACATATTTGTCAATGTGAAAAAAATTGAAAAAAGTGATTTGAATACTTCTCATCCTGAAATTTTCTGGGAAAGGCTGAGCAAGAGTTTTTGTGATTTAACAATTCTTCAGCTGAGACTTAACTATGATGTATTTGTGATGATGTGATAGTTTACTGTGATAGTTTAAACACTTGATACTTGATAAATTCTGTCTATATTTTCAATGCAGCACATATAACATCACATTTCAATTTTTTTCATGGCAGTGGTACAGCGTGAACCAAAGTGTGCTAGATCATACTGTATCTTAAACCATATATTGGGATAAAGCCATGGCCTTTGCACTGCACAGCTCTGCTGCTGAGGCAGTTATTCATAGACCCACAGACAAGACAGAAAGCAAAGCATGAGTTGCCAACAGCAACTAAACTGCCAGTGATCCAGCTAAGGGTCACGGGAGCTTGGGGAAATATCTTTGCCACCTGCCATACCTCATTAGGCAGATCTTTGGAAATGGTGTGGAAGTTCTCTTTTGTTATCAAAGACCCCCATTACAGGAAAATCCTTCAGCAACCAGAGGGAGCACAGTCACTTTCTCCTGGAAGTATAGCAAAGGGAGAACAAAGCACATCAGACCCAAGAACTAATTACAAAAAAAAAAAAAA
>VZRH01003533.1:574918-615806 GCA_013397555.1 Urocynchramus pylzowi
AAAAAAAAAAAATTGTAGAACGCAACTCACCTCTGCATATACATTTGGCAAAGTTACATTCAATTGGGTAACTATGTCATCCTTCAGGCTGTCCTTAAGGAAAGTTGACTGTGCATAGCTGCAGAGGTAGATTAGCTCTGTCATTCAGTGCTTCATCTTCTGCACTGGATCTTAAGAGGGCACTGCTTTTAGCTCAGAGAAAAATGTGTAGTACATGGAGAGTAACAGAGAGTCAGATAAGCTATAGAGAGGAGAGCATGCATATAAAATGTAAATTTCCAAAAAGATTTTTTTATTTCTGTGAAAAAAGAAAACAAAATTAACAGCTCTCCATATATGTCTGGGAATGTCTCCATGGCCATAAAGAGAATATACATTACTGTGCTATAAAAACAGATGATATATGCTGTGGTAATTAGAGCAGTGCCACAGACAGACTTAAGGCCATGTTTGGAAACACATTTGATAATTGTACTGTGTCTGGGGAACCGACTGTGCAGTAAGGAAATTCTTAACATTTTAAACTAAATTTTTAGTCTATACAGCAGAGGGCACTAGTGATATTGAATTGACCGAAGAGTTGCTATTTTGGTACTAGAAAAATGAAAAAAAATTTACTTAGAAGACAAAGAGGTGTCAACAAAGACTAAAGAAGCTGGTTGATGGTCTGTGTTCCATGTGTGGGCTTGTAAAGCTAAACTTTCAGGTGTCTCTAGTATAAATAGGAATTGAATAGCAAATTACTCTAGTACAGAGCTCCAGATGGATCTTTATGTAAAGCCCATTAAAATATTTTCATAACACCCTTCAAGGCTTTAAATTAATTTTCCACTGTGATTTTATGCTGGCTAATTTTTTTTTCAGGGTATTTCCAAGATATTTATGATTTAAAATTGCCCTGATATGAAATATCTGCACCAAGACTTCCTGAATATTTAAGCTCTGAGCTCTGGAAAACAACCAGTATAACAGAAAGGATCTTTTTACTACATTCTTCCAGCCACCAGGAATCTTTACTGCCGTATGTCAGCCTCATGCAAACCCCAGTAGCCAGAGGTGAGGACTAGCAAGGTAATACCTAGTATATTTTCTGCTGGTCATGGTCACTTTTTTGGATCATCATCTCCCCTGTACTTTAGAAGCACCAAGACCACTTAGTGTGGTCTTGTCCTGAAAACCGCATTTTGCTTCCTGTATTACCAAAGAACAGGGGAAAAAGTCAAGTAATACAAATAAGTCCAAAGTTAAATCAAATGGTGGCTGCAAAAGCTAAGATTTGCTCTCACTGCCTCCTGGAAAATGTTGCAGAGGGATGGCAGCATAGCTATTCTGTACTTATATATTAAGCAAGATGCGGCTTAGACACAGAAAGATCAAACATTCCAATACACATGAAAACATATCTAGAACTTTGTATTCACATATCACAAAATGGTAATGCTGTCTTCAAAATTATAGACTCAGAGAAGCTATCAATTAGTCAGTTACCAAACTTGTATTTGAAGTATGCACAGATTTGAATTTTACAGAAACCTGATGGTGTCAGATTTCCCTGGAGGTCTTTGATAGATGGTTGTACTGAAGCATATGTTTGATTGAGACATCCCTAGCACAGAACTAGGGAGAACAGTAAATGTAAAAGCCACAGGCGATTTTGGCCTTCAGTTCAAGGAAAAAACTGTTCTATGTGAATGATTCATTGTTTCAGTAAATAACCAAAAAGAGGAAGGATATAGGGAATTAATCTTAAGAAGATAAAAGTATTTCTTTCAAAAAACTCTTTGCAACAGAGACATGGAAACATTTTGGTTTGGGTCAGACAACATTTACTGATCAGTTTCATAACTGGATAATTTATTTGTTGTAATGATGTACTGAAGTAAAATGACTTTTTTTCCCCATGGAATGTATGTGTAGTGATTAAAAGGGAAGATTTTCTGGATGAAGAACTAGATAAAGGAAATGTTGGGAGATATCCTCAGGTTCAAGTAATTGGAACAGGAGGGAAGTGCTTTGGAGTACTTGCAGCATGGTTTGGGATCATGAGCTTCATGGAGACTAGAAAAGAGCAGCTGAAAGGACTTGGTGCATACACAGCCTGATGTTGAGGGTGCTTGCTCTCCCATGGCCTTTCTTATTTCTCTGTACTTTTTTGTTCTACAAATGTTGTAGTTTTCCTGGTTCTTCAGGGAATCCAGGATACAGGATTGAGACCAGACAATCACAAAAAGAAAGGTAGAGAAACTATATGACATCCTACAAAGCTGGCCTTTAATACTGAATTGGTCTGAGAAGATTCCTGTGCCTGTGCAAGCCCCACATGCTGCCTGTGCCCCTCCAGCCTTGTACACAAGGATAACTGGCAGCTCTGAAGGCAGACATAGCAGGATGAGTTCTCATCCCAGTTTCAGTGAAGACAAAAATATTGCACCAATGCAATGGTAAAATAATTAGTTTGTTGTGTTTCTGTGTCTGTTTTATTACTTGTTAATGGAATTAATTATTCAGTCCAAGTCCTTAGGGTATAAGTTTTAGAAGAATTTTGAAAATGAGAAAAGAAAAACAAATGACTGCATCAAAAAAAAAAAAAAAAAAAATTAAAAAGGTAGCAAGAATGCTAATATAATCACAGTAACTATCACAGATGATCGTTAATTACTATTCAGCAGCAAAATTCATGGATCACAGGTCTTAACTAAGAACCCTAAAATTGATATTAGGCTCTAATAGAATTCTTTTGACCACAACGGCAGGTTTTTCTTCATAACTGTAAGAAAGATGGGAAATATGGCCTTTTCCCCTGCTTTTTGAATATAGTTTTACTGCAGTTGGAATTTTGCAAGTGAACTTGAATTTTAGTGGTTAGAGTGTTTCTCCATACATCCTGTTCAGTGCCTCTGAAGAGATAAGTGACCTTGTGAGCCTGCAGTGAAAAGGAAGGTGTGTAGAGCAGCAACCCCTCATCTAGTCTAGTTCATTATCCTAAACCCATGAAGCTGATGTTCAGGAGTGCAGCTGTTGGCAGAGGGAAGGGATGGAGGGGTGGGAGGAGTAACATCTAACACTACAGCCACAGGGTTCTCCAGAGCCATGGGACAGAAGTGTAAACTTTAGAGAGAGAAGTTAAGTGACTTGCTCAAGGTTGCAAAACACATTAGTTTCATGAATCTTTCATAACAAGAATGATGTTTTATAAATAGCACATATAGAGAGATCAAACATACAGATACAGCCCAGACTTTCTAGTTTCCTTCACAGTTTTTTACCATTATATTGGCTTTCTCTGCAGTAAATTATTAAAAATGAGATGAGAACATTTGCTAGCTCTGAACCCTTATAACAGGTTTTTTAAAAATGCAGAAATGAATTCTTAAAAACACATTGTCTGAATATATAATTAGAAAAAAAAGTGTTTCATTAAATGAATTGCTGTGAGATGAAAGTTAATATATTTTCCTGGTTTGGTGGGTTTTTTTGGGTTTTTTTGTGTGTGTTTTTGTGGTTTTTTGGGTTTTTTGGAGGGTGTTGTTTTGTTTTGTTTTGTTTTGTTTTTTTTTTAACGAAAGATCTCTATTTTTTACAAAAAATGAATCAGTTTGGAGCCTGGAGTGGAAAACCATTGCCTTATGGTATTTTGTTTTACTGAATATATATGTACTATCCATCTGGGTGCTCTGGGTTATAAATATGCTTTAAGCTTGCTGTAATTTCTAAGACTTCACTTTTGGCTGATTTATAAGAAATTTCATTAATCTCGGCAACAGAGGAATCTTGAACTGAGCAGCAGATTGAAAATGAACCAAAGGCTGGGGACTATAAAAACTGCCACACATGAATCAGTACTGAAGTTCCTAAAATGGTAATGATCATTTGTAATGTGAAGGTCTTTTTTCCCTTTGCAGTAAGAATTTTTTGAGTGTTTTTTCCAAGGTGCCAATGAAACTGCCAACCCTGCAGCTACAGGGATATTTTTCAGCATTTAAATAAATAGCTATTCTCATTTCTGTGCTCAGTACACATTTGCTAATGAGTGTTTCTCTGCTGCTGGTGCCAAACAAAAGAATTGAAGGAGACATATTATTAAATTGGATGATGCTCAATATGCTTCTTTATTTTAATTTTTTTTGTTGTTTTTTTAATTCTTATAGGCAAGTTCTTGCCCTGTCATCTGCATGACACTCAGTTTTAGAGACTTCTAGTTAAACTCTGATTCAGGAATTATGTTTGTATAGAAGAGATTTTTACCTATACCAGAAACTTGCTTCTCATATAATCTGTTCTCTTGCAATGTGTAAAAAAGTTTAACACTTTGAATACTCTGATAATTCCTATCTTAGTAGATTCCTATGTGACTAAATTTTGCCTTTTGAGATACTTGCCCTTTCTTTCAACTCTCCCCTGAGTTACATTTCTTTTAGGTATTCATTGTGATTGAACTTCTTATCTGCCATCCACCTACATACACTGTACATTGGAATGTGCAAGAGAACTAATGTATGGCTATTTCTTATCACTTTGCTAGTTTCAGCTGACATACATATCTGTACAGAAAAATAATATTAGAAATTCTATACCTGTTCTCTTTATCGAATTTCAAGAAACTGGTAGAGTTGACTAAAAGGACTTGAGAAGCCTTTGTTGAGAGAACACAATTATTTGAGATTAATTTAATGTTCTTCTCCTTTCTTCCTTTCTTTCAGACAATTCAAACTCCAGAAGGACCAACACCAAATAAATTATGAATGTTGAACAAGATGACCTTACATCCACAGCAGATAATGATAGGTCCTAGGTTTAACAGGGCCCTATTTGACCCCCTGCTTGTGGTGCTGTTGGCTCTTCAGCTTCTTGTGGTAGCTGGTCTAGTGAGGGCTCAAACTTGCCCTTCTGTCTGCTCCTGCAGCAACCAGTTCAGTAAAGTGATTTGTGTACGGAAAAATCTTAGAGACGTGCCAGACGGCATCTCCACCAACACCCGGCTACTCAATCTCCATGAGAACCAGATTCAAATAATTAAAGTGAATAGCTTCAAGCATCTGAGGCACCTAGAAATCCTGCAGCTCAGCAGGAATCACATCAGAACAATTGAAATAGGGGCTTTCAATGGTCTGGCCAATCTCAACACTTTGGAACTCTTTGACAATCGTCTGACCACTATCCCAAATGGGGCTTTTGTATACCTATCAAAACTGAAGGAACTGTGGTTGAGAAACAACCCCATTGAGAGCATCCCTTCTTATGCTTTTAACAGAATCCCTTCTCTCCGGAGGTTGGATTTGGGGGAATTGAAAAGGCTTTCATACATCTCAGAAGGTGCCTTTGAAGGTCTGTCCAACTTGAGGTATTTGAACCTTGCCATGTGCAATCTTCGAGAGATTCCTAACCTTACTCCGCTTGTAAAACTGGATGAGTTAGATCTTTCTGGGAATCACCTGACTGCCATCCGGCCAGGTTCTTTCCAAGGGTTAATGCATCTTCAGAAATTGTGGATGATACAGTCCCAGATTCAAGTGATAGAAAGGAATGCTTTTGATAACCTTCAGTCACTTGTAGAGATCAACCTGGCACACAACAATCTAACACTACTGCCTCATGACCTGTTCACACCGCTCCGCCTAGAAAGGATCCACTTGCATCACAATCCTTGGAACTGCAACTGTGATATCCTTTGGCTGAGCTGGTGGATTAAAGACAAGGCACCCTCCAACACTGCATGCTGTGCCCGTTGCCACACGCCCCCCAGTTTAAAAGGAAGGTACATTGGTGAGCTGGACCTGAATTACTTCACATGTTATGCTCCAGTCATAGTAGAGCCACCAGCAGACCTCAACGTCACAGAAGGCATGGCTGCAGAGATGAAATGCCGGGCATCAACCTCCCTGACCTCTGTATCTTGGATTACTCCAAATGGATCTGTAATGACGCATGGGGCATACAGAGTTAGGATTGCTGTGCTCAGTGATGGCACATTAAATTTTACAAAGGTAACTGTGCAAGACACGGGTTTGTACACATGCATGGTGAGTAACTCTGTTGGGAATACCACGGCTTCCGCCACGCTGAATGTGACCGCCCTGGATAACCCTGGTTACACGTACTTTTCAACCGTCACGGTAGAGACTGTGGAACCTTCTCAGGATGAGGCACAGACCACAGAGCAGGTTGGGCCCACACCAGTTACCAACTGGGAAACCATTAACATGACAACCTCACTCACTCCACAGAGCACAAGATCAACAGAAAAAACGTTCACCATTCCTGTGACGGACGCAAACAACGGGATCCCAGGAATAGATGAGGTTATGAAGACTACCAAAATCATAATTGGTTGTTTTGTGGCTATCACTCTCATGGCTGCTGTGATGCTGGTAATTTTCTACAAAATGAGGAAACAGCATCACCGGCAGAACCATCATGCTCCAACACGGACTGTAGAGATCATTAATGTGGATGATGAGCTTACAGGTGACACACCCATAGAGAGTCATTTGCCCATGCCAGCAATAGAGCATGAGCACTTAAATCACTATAACTCTTATAAATCTCCTTTCAACCACACAACAACAGTTAACACAATAAATTCAATACACAGTTCAGTGCATGAACCGTTATTGATCCGAATGAACTCGAAAGACAATGTTCAAGAGACTCAAATCTAAAACATTTATGACATTAAGGGGTGGGGTGGGGGGACTACAAAAGATGGTTTATAAAACAAATGACACAAATGACTGGGCTAAATCTACTGTTTCAAAAGTGTCTTTACAAAGAAAAAGAAATTTATTTATTAAAAATTCTATTGTGATCTAAAGCAGACAAAATTATGTGTATTCCTCAAAACCTGTTTTTGCTGCAGTTATTTACCCTCCTCGTTCCCGTTTTCCTGCCCAACCTACCCTGACTCCCATTTGCCATATTTTTCATAGGAGATCTTGATTCCCTAAAAGAACTGATCTAGGAAATTTTGTAAGAATTCTGTTACACTTTGGGAATTTTTATGGTGAATTCTAGTGGTGAGATTCGGTCTATTTTGTCACTTTCTCTTTCTTCTTTTGTTTTCTCATGCCCTTTATGAAATTATTCAACAGAGAATGGAGTAATAACAGTAACTTTGCAAGTGAGAAAAACAAGTAAGCCTTTTTTTTCTCCATGTAATGATTTGCTCTGTATTTACTGAAAACACCATTCTGTGAAAAAAATGGAAAAAAAAGTAAAAAAAAAATCAAACCAAAAATTAATTTACTTGTGAAAGCCTATAAAACCCATGATCTTTTAAGCAATTCTAGAATCAGAATTTGTAGTTCAAACACTAAACTAAGATTATAAATAAAATATTGGTTTTTTTCTGTACTTGGATATAGCTCATTCTTAGTGTGGCTTTAAACATCAAAAGTTTGTTAAAATTCTTATGATAATCTGCTCTGATGGTCCAAAACACAATCACTTTAAAGAGAATATTAAACCATTTTGGATCATTACTGAAGGATATCACAGTTTTCATTTTTGTTTATGAAAACAACATACTGGCAAACAAGGGTTTTTGATTTCTAACGCAAGATTGAGATCATTCCTTCTTATGGTGTTTGCAATTATCTCTATTATATCACAAGATGCTTTTCACAATGCCAGAAAAGTTTTGCAAGGAACGTCAGTTGTCTCTGAATTTATTAGACAAAACTGAAAACTTTTTTCTGTTTTTTATTATTTATAACTGTCAATAAGAAAATTCATCTTTATATCAAAGCTAGTGGTTTCCAGTTCAGTTGTTCTGGGACTTCTAGGCACAAATATGGAAGAAGCTTAGCCATAATAATACCTGTAATAAGAGCTGTATCCCTATGTGCAAAATCAAATCAACATGCTGTTCATGGAGTAAATCACAGGAAGAAATCTGAGGATTTGGGTTTAAATAATAGAAAGAGCAAAGTCAGACAAATCAGAGGATATTTTAAATTACTGTAATTTTCTTTACAATTAGGCTCCCTGTAGAGTACCCAGTTTCCATTAATTTAAACTCAGACTCATATACCAATGGGAAATGCACATTCTTTGCCTTTCTGTTCATATACATTCTCTGGATTTAGCTTATTGGTATAGGACTGGCGTATACTGTGCTTGCTGAAAGCTAAAAGGAAGGCATTCCATAAGAAAACCCACTCCAGGACACTGTGTTCTTCCAAGCAGAAGTTCTGCCAAATTCAACTGTATGCATTGGCAGCTGAACAGAAACATTTTAAAATTATTCAAATTAGGAAAAAAAAGGAATCTTATATATGATTTCTGAATGCCTTTTCACCTGTTTTCTTTCTTAACCACCCTTACTGAGGGCTTCTGGGGCCTTGTGCTGGGTAAATAAAATTCTTCGCAAAATCTGTTTGGATCTTTCTAGTATGGAACAGCATGCAGGATGAAGACCCCACTGAAAAATATACTTCTATTCTGAAAGTTTAAGATGGGATTCCGGTAGGTTGAGAAGGTAAATATCTCCTGTTGTGTTCACAATTCTCAAGGTTGCAAGTGAATGTTGTAGTACAAAGGCCTGATTTAAAGAGGACACAGTGGAGGTAGGTGACAATGAATCACACCCTGCAAGGAGTCTGATAAGTATAATACCGAATGAAACCCAAAGATCTACAACAATCTCTAAGAAATATTTGGCAAGGCATTATCCTTTGATGTGCTACATGAAAAATAATAGCTACTCAAAGGGAATTTTAAAAGAGGGCAAAGATGGTCCTGAATGTAAAATGTTACAGCTGTGATTCTTAGGTTTGCCTGTTTCTTCAAGGTGCAATTGAGTATTTAATTGGTAATTTCTTTTAAGCATTGTGATAGATTCTGTACAAAACAACTGCAGTTACACATTCCTATGTGTTCTTTGCCCACCCGGCTAGGAACAGTCTGTCCACGGCCAATGCTAATCTGAAAATTGAAAAAAATTCTATTCAGGAAACCTAAATCTGGACTATTAAATCTGTAATTAATGGCTTTATGTTAACAAATTATGGCTACTTTAACCAATATTTATGAAAGCAGTTACGGTCAACATGGTTTGATGAACACATAGTATTTTACTAACCCCCAAAGTAGATTAGTAGGCAGCCTATAAGAAAACAGGTATAGTTATTGTCAAGTGCAACACTGGATCAGTGACAAACTTTGATCCTTTTTGCAGTAATACAAATACTATCAGTGACTGTTTTAAACAGTATATTCATTCTTACTGAGTGTTAATCCAGTTTTATTGACTAATCAAAAAACCAGATATTCCTGCTTGCTCATAATAATCATAAAGGAAAAGCATTGGGGTGTGTTTGGTCGGGTAAGTATATGTCTGTTACATGTCAGTCACATTAGTTATGATTTTCCCATCGTGTTCCCTATCCTTGGAACCACAGATATTTCTGATTCCTTCTTACTTCTAAAAAACACTCAGTACTTTTGCAGGTGAATTAAATACCAGAGTTAGAAAATATCACAGTTTAAATTATGAACTGAGCTCTGTAATAAAGTGAAAGGAGGGCCGTGCTCTCTTGTTTTGATGCTCAAATCACATGCCAGTGCCTCCTGTTACTGCTCCAGAGACACTATGTTAAGAAAGAAGCCTCTATCTCCATACAGAACATATAACTGACATAACAGACATAACTGTATAACAGAACATGTATAACAGAACATAACTGACAGAAAGTTCTAATGACATTTCTCTTGCAGGTGACCACATTGCATGTGATGTAAAGCAATTGTGAAAAAAAAATTGTGTTCTTGATTATGATCTATAACTTTCTAGTGGATTTATGAGAAATGATGAATTGTTCTTCAGTTTATTTGATGGAGTTTGAAGATGTTTATCTGCTGTCCTGTACAAACAGAAATTGCAAAGCATTTTCTTTCTGGAATTTTCATCAAGTCTTGCGAACCTTGCCATATGCAGAAATAACACATGTAAAAGCAAACCAAGTCAGTTCCATTCAATTCATCATAGAAGATGGACATTTTATTTTCCTTCCAAAAGGGCTAAATGTATGAAAAGTAATAGATTCATTGTATTTTTTGCTAAAATATTCTAACACATTAAAAATTATGTTTAATCGTTTCAAGATTCCCTGTCCCCACTGGCACAGATCGATCACAGAATTAGAGAAAAGACAAGTAAATTAATATTGTACTTTGTTATGCCAACTTTGTAGTCTTATGAAAATGTTTCATAACAGCTGTTACAAGCTTTTATATGTCAGATATGGCCATTAGTGTCGTCTTTTCAATGAAGGGCATGGAAAATCTCTTCAACTTTTTCACCCCTATCTAAAGGTTATGTCCCATTTTTACATGACCTAAATACATAATTTTTGAAATTCTCACTGGTTTTTTAAGTCCAGGAGTTGAAGGTCCAAGAAATGTTAGGAGCTACCTCGCAATTTCATAACAAAAGAAGTAAATGAAGAAATAATTTATCCTTATCTTCTAGATGTAATAAATGCAGTTAGGCTTTAGTGCCTGAGTTTCTGTTTTTCTTAGTAGAACAATTTAATTTATCTTTTTCTCATTTGTGCAGGTGTTGCCAAGAAAAATCTCATTTCTAAAATTTGATCTGCAGTTAGTCCAAAGGTGGTGGTGGACATTTTATTACAGAGTTGATATTATATATTAGTATTATAAAAAACTAACTCATGGAGCCACCACTACTGACATAGCAGAGGTTCATCAGCAGGGGATGGGCTTTGGGAAATTCTGGGAAACCTACCAGGTAAATCTGCAATTCCTGTTGGCCCTGGAACTTCACTTATGGTGGTGCCCTGTGAGAACACTGTGGCTGTGTCTAGCTGATGGATGGAAGAGCACAACAAGAGATTTGGGTTGGGAATAACTTCATCAACTGCTCCCCACTTAAAGGCATAGATGCAACAGTAATCAGCATAACAGCTAATAGCTCAGGTCCAGACTTGCAGTGCATTATTAGAAATGAGGAAAATTTCTTTTTATTTGTTTACCACATTTAATCACAAGTAGGTTGCAAGGCTTAATGCACATTAAACAATGGAAAACTTGAAGAATAAAAAGAGGTATGGATTTACAGTGTGAGTTTTACACAAATGTCAAAAAAAATCATGCTTTGAAAAAATATGAATGTTGGTTTGATTGACTCTAGGATAGGTTTTTCAGTATTAACTCTATTAAGACAGCCTCAAGCTTCATCAAGGGAAATATAGGTTGGATATTAGGAAGTTTCCTACAGAAAGAGTGATAAAGTTCTGGATTGGTCTGCCCAGAGAGGTGGTGTAGTCACCATTCCTGGATGTGTTTAAGAAAAGATTGGATGTGGCACTCAGTGCCATGGTTTAGTTGAGGTGTTAGGGCATGGGTTGGACTCGATGATCTTTAAGGTCTCCTCCAACATAATCATTCTGTGAATTCTGTGAAGACAAATGAGATCTGTACTTTACCAGTTACATGCTATTTATTTCAATAAGAATAAACCATGATTTTGTTAGGTGAGAAATGTGTAAGGAAAAATTTAGTTTAATTTGTCTTCATTGTACTCCTTGCTCTCATGTTTATAACATACACCCAGATTGTCTGGTAATCAGAGTGCTCTCCAAAGGGCCAAATCAGTGAATTCTGACTGACTTTCATAAGAGACAAATCTTTCATATAGTGTAACTCCAGTGAGGTATGAAATTTTGCAGTGAGGAAGAGACTGAATTGATTACATCATCAGATGATTTTATGGTCATCTTTTGTAAAATAAGAAAGAGAAAAATAGTTTGTCCTTTTTGAGAACTTAGAAAAGAAAGTATTTTGTTAAGATGGAAATTCTTAGCAGAAAAAAACCCAACAACAAGCCAGAATAAAGTAGAATATTTTTGGACTGGAAAGGAGCAGTAAGATGCAATGTTTAAAGCAAGAAGTGGGAGCGATTTATCTCAGATAATCTTTACATATTTTCTAACAGCACAATTTGCAAACTCAACAATTAGTTACTTTTTTTTGTGTATCATGCAGCTTCTGCAAGGATTCTAACTGCTTTATCCATGCTTTCCTTTTTTTTTTCCTTGCATTTTGCAGTACACGTATGATAAAATTTGGACTTTCAACTCCACAAGAAGTTCTCACATAGAGTATGAAAGGAAATTCTCTTAAATCATCCAAACTCCATTTATTGGAGGTGCATGTCTGGTACTCTCTGGGGCTTTTTACAATCTACTTGAAATGGCTTGTGCAGTGAGAGATTCCTTAGTTTCTTCTATTCTCTGCTATTATAGCAATATATGATTAATATCTTAGTTTGCAAAAGTTTTTGCACGGATTATATTTTCATCAAATTTAAAACATAAACTGCAATTTTATTTTATTTTAGTAAAACATTTTGAACTCTATTGACTTGAAAAACACTTCTGTTCCTTTCACAGCAGCTCAGTTAAATGCAACTAAATTCCAAAATTAAAAAAAAAAAAAAAGAAGAAAAATTAAAAAAGAGAAACTATCTTGGAATGCTCTGCATACAGATGGGTCTGTATAAGTGTATTATTTAAAAATTGATTCTACAGGTGAGCTTAAAGGAATAAATGAAGAAATTTATAAAAAATAAAATATGGGAGAATAAATGAGCCAAGAGAGAATGTAGTAAAACGGAACTGGAGTTAGTGGACCACAGAATTAATCCAACCCCTATAACTAATTTAATTCCATAAGATGTAATTAAATTTGATTCAATTTGCTCATTTAATTCCTCAAAAGGACAGTTAGTTGTCTAAAAAAAGGAGGTGGAAAGATGAGTTCTGTTTTTGTCAGCACCCATGTGATATTGAGTAGGTTTTCCCTTTCCTTGCCCTCCTGGGCTTGCCATTGCTGTTGAGCTGTTCAATTACCATTTTCTGAAATTGCCTTCCTGAGGCACCCACCAGTCCAGCCTGTGTTGGGAGTGAGATCCAATGTCAGTGAGACAAAGACAGCCCAGTGTTGTGCTCCTAAGCAGGGCCCCTGCAGTACTTAGTGTTTAAGTTCACTAATTCCTAAACAACTCATTCCTATCTGATAATGCAAAGTAGTTTCATAAATAATACATAAGTTTTGAATATTGTATAGAAGATTAAGGTTGTTGATCACATGCCATGCATTAATTAACTATCTTCCACACTGAGTCTTTTTTTTTTCTTTTTTTTTCCCTGTTGGAATATATGTTTCTTTGTGATGAAGAAAGATCAAAATCAAGAATTTGATGAAATTTTAAAGACTTGAAAGACTTATCAATGCTGTTGAATATTAAGACTATAAAAGGATTATGAATTGTATAAAACTACATTTAAGAAAAAAAAAAGACACTAAATAGCAATGCTCTAAAATTTGTAGAAAGCAAATGCCTAAACAAAGTCATCATGGCCTGAATAAAACAGAGGAATTGACAACTTCCATGGCTTTTGCTAAAACTTCCTTGACAGAGATTGTTCTGTTGTCCTATTTTTATTTTTAAAATAAATTCTATTTCTTATGTCAGGAGTGTTTCCATCAGGATGGACATGAGTAATTATTGTTGGAAATATTGTCCCCTCCTGTTTCTATCTGGAGAAACACTGTCTCTAGATGTTTATTTTTTCAACTCCCCGCTGATTTCTGACACTCCTGTGGGGAAGCAATCAATTCTGTACTGCAAAAAAAGCTTTTGTCCACCTAGCACAACAATAACCTAATAAAGGGCTGAACCTAGCAATGAAGTATAAAATAAAATGCAGTGGTAATGGTGAGGGAAGTGTCCTGAGAAAATAAACATTACAGGAGGAGAAAAAATATATTGAAAAGATGAAGGAAGTTGAGGGAGAGTGTGAAGCTATTCTTTCCTTCTCATTTTGTACATTGTGTTCCTTGGTATAGCTGGATCATAGTTGAACCCATTGATGAATTGATTTTAAATACATCACACTGGAAACTCTTTTAGGGATTATTTTAAAAGTAATAAAAGCAACATTCCTTAGACTTGTGTAGGTCAAAAAAAGTCACAGGGAGCTATTTAAGTTGTTATGATGTTCTACTAGGACACTTAAAGATTACTGTAGCAAGAGATTTAAGTTGGAATTCTGAAAAATAAACTGTTAATACTTTACAAGGAGAAAATAATTTCCCAAAAGAAAAAGTAGCAATTTGCATTCTGGGAGAATCCAATTGGCAATTTCTGCATGTACGCATACATTTAGCATTAACTTCTGCTGATTTTGAAATTGGATTTATAAAAATCAACCTGAAAGAATCACTGGAATGCATAGAATGGACAAAGATGGCAGTAGTGAAATAATTCATTTAGTAGAACGCCCCATTTTCATCCTTTGAAGTTATTTTCATTAATACAATATTTATCATTGGGAACTAAGAAGGAGCTTACATTTTTTCCTCTTTATCTCCTCAAATGGGGATAACATTTTAGGCTGTCTAATAAAACTGGTATTAGAATTTTGGGGAAAAAAAAATGAAAGATGCCTTGTGAAACACGTGGTAATTTTGTCGCATGTTTTTGTTTTGTTTTGTTTTAAGTTGCTTTTTCTTCTTTACAAAATAATGAAGGAAATTATAAAATAGAAAAATTGTCTCTATGATGAAATTTTGGCAGGCACAAAATACCCTTATTCTTTTCATGCAAGATTTGTATGTCCCTACGGTTTTCTTAATTTCATTCTAGTTTGCTGGCACAAAAGGGTAGGAAGTCCAAATAAGTCTTCCTTATAACTTTTTTCATGATTCTTTAGGTTATGAATGTGCTGTTTTCTTTCACTAATCAAAATAATATTAAATGGATTTTATTATGTTTCAGATTAGAAGACTTCTCCTTTGTTACTATTTACAGTTTCAATTTTTTTTCTGTACCTTCAGTTTTCACTCAGCATATATTTTAATCAAAAAGCTGAGTCTTTTTAATTGTTTATTTTCTCCATGATGCAGGGTTGTAGGATGTTGTGTTTCATACCAAACTTCCTGGTAGAATCTGGTCTCATTCAGTACCCTCATATCATTTTCTGGTTGTACCACTCTCTATCTGTAATTGAGAGTCAGCCTCTGCTGTCTTCAGGAATTTTTCCTCCACACAAACTCAAAATAAAAGAAAGTGCAGAACAGTATGACTGCCCAGCACTTGTTTCAAGGCTTAGCAGCACCACATGGTAAATTCAAACTTTCCAGGTTTCTGTGGCAGTTGTGGTTTGGCTGCTGGATGTCAGCAGAACAGCCTGACTGGACTGAGGTAATTAATCTCTTGTGCATGTCTTGACACAGGAAGATGTTACCTCTGAAGAGGAGAAGAATTATACTCTGTCTCCTCTAAAGTGTCTTTTACAACCCAACTGAAAAAAAAAGCTGTTTGGTTTTTTGGTTGTTTTGAGGGTGGTTTTTATTTCTTTTTTTTTTTTTTCTTTTTTTAAATCTGTTTTTTAATTTAAAAATTCAGAAATCTATTGGAAGTTTAGATTACTGTGACCATAATTCATGCATGGTTGGTGGAGGTGCCACCAGACTGTCATTTAGCTGATATCACTGAAGGATTGGATCAGCCTACTTCTAAATGGATTTTCCTTATGCTGATCACAGATAATTACAGGTCTTTTTTTAAATGCCTTTTAAGTACTGATAGCACAGATATGGAAGCACATTGCTAGGAATGATGCCAAAATTTTACAGTTGTGCAAATCCATCACATCTAATCCACTGGTACTGGTCTGTTGCTTTAGTTTAATTTTAAAGTTGTGATCTGACATGTGTTGCTATATTGGTTCAGTAAGGGAAATTATTTTGTTCTTTTAAAATGTTAATTAAGTCCTAGGAGAATTGATGGGATGAGAACCAAGTATTTCACATTGCTTTGCTGTGACAGTGTTGCAGCTTTGATTTTAAGGGTATACCAGAAGCACATGAGAAGTGTTCATCTCTTCCAAGTCTCCTGGGACAGATGCAGTTCTCTGTCTGGGCATTTACTCTAAGATATAAACTCTATCAGACACATACCAGACACATTGCAAATAGGCCACAAGATATTCATCATGGGGTAGTAAGTATTGATACCTCTTGCTTCTGAGTTTGGCCTTGGGTTAAATATCTATATCTTCATTTAAGTTTCCATCAAGTGCTCTATCTTAGTGCAGCTGCAAAGTGTTTGATAGCTGACAGCCTGTCTGCAGGGTAAATTGTACAGAATTAAAAGTGTCATCACTATATGTCTGTTGTTCAGACACAAACTGCTCTCTCTCCATCCTCTATGGAAACTTCCAATAATCTTGTTTCTCTGCAATCCTAATTGACACAATTAATTCTTTTTATCCCATTTCATTTCTCAGGCTGTTTCCAAGTAATGGCACAAGTTATGGCAAGAAGAAGGAAGCTGGTGATTTTACTTCCAGAACATATGTGCATCCAGATAATCAGAGAATCACAGAATGGCTTGGATTGGAAGGGAACTTATAAATCATCGAGACCTATAGATCATCTAGTTCCACAGGCAGGGGCAATATTTGAGCAAAGTGCCCATGAAAAACAGTACTACGAGAAACAGATCAGTCAAGACACAAAATATTGGAAACAAATATAACTCCATTATTTCTTCTGCTGTAGACACACACACACACACACACACACACACAAATATATACACACATAAATATACACACACAAACCCACTCCTTTTATGCTTTTCATCAGGTCTGGTCTGGAAAGCAACACAGATGCTGGGGAGATGCAGTGCACTTCTCTTTGGGTGGTTGGGCTGCCCACTGGCATCTGTGGCAGAGGAGGAAAATAAGACAAAGAGGTTTTCACCAAAGGTAAAAGTTCTGGTGTGGACAGGGTCTCCCTATCACTGAGGTAAGAGCTGACCCCATGTATACAGTGCAGTGAGTCTGGAGGATCGACTCTATTACACAAAAAAATGGTTCCTTATTTATAAACAGTGGGAAAGAGTACTCAGGTTTATATATCTGAACGTGGGAGAAAGTGAATATCTCTTTCTGTAGTAATTCTAGTTTTGCCACTGGTCTTTGTAATCAATATGTAAAAACACCTCATTTCGCTTTTTGTAGCAATTTCCTCGTTTAGGAAATGTGTTGGAAAACACAGAAAGGAAAAGCAGTGTGAATATTGGGTCATTACTGCTGCTGCTCTCTTTGCTGGGGTTGGATTATTTTTCTTTTCTTTTGTGTTTCTCAAGCATTAAAAGCTCCTCTCTGAGAATTTCAAGTGGAAGGGTCAATGAGTCACTGTCTCCAAGTAAAACTAATACAGGATTTTATGGTATGATTTTATGGTATTTAAAGGATATGGCATCTGTGCCTGCTGTGCACCTGTGACATCACCGCCAAAGGCATTGACAGTACAGTCAAATGGAGTGAGATGTGAGCAAATAGTGGAACACCCTTGTTTCTCTTGTAGATTTCTCAAACATTAGCTTTGAAAGAAAGGGCAAAGCAATCAGTGATTCCATCCTCTAGTAAGAAAGTGAAGGGATACAGGAAAGGTACAGGCACACATGCATGAAGCAATCAGAAGAGACTCAGAGATGGGGGATATATTTCATTTGGGAAAAGTTGTAGGAAATATCTTCTCTATTCCTCAGAAAAAAGCTTCTCTTGAATAAGTAAGCTTTTGCAGATTGTTGTGGGTATTTTTTTTTGCCCTTTAAGAGCACATATAGGCTTACCTGTTTCAATCTTATCTTAAATATGGTCTGTGAAGTGTTCCCTCTTCAAGAAAATTGATTCAACTAAAGGGCAGAAAGCCTTTATGGGAAGGAAACAACACATTAAACTAGAACTTAACTCTGTCTTGTGAACTGAGCAGATATTCATGCTGATAGGGGTAAGGAGGAATTGCCGTCATTCACTGCTTTGCTACATCTTTCCACGGGAGTCTTTCAGACAGTTTACAAATACTTGTTCACAATTTCCCTCCTCCTCAGCTGTCAGAGGGATGCTGCAATGAAGGCTGGGTTGTTTCCTCCCGATGTGAAGTGAGTGTGGTGAGCACCTGGGGCGGGAGGGGCTCCTCTGCCGGGGCTTTTCCCCAGGACATATTTGGGTACATTTTGGGAGGGGAGGCTTTGGCAGCTCATGGATGGGAGGAGAAACAAGCCTGCTGAGACCCTACAGGAATGTTGAGCTGAGCTGTGCCCTTCTATGATGGAAAACCAGATTTGCCAGGAACTCACAGATGTTGTGGAGTTTGCAGCTAGCAGTGAGTTGAGTGAAGGGCACAGTGAGCAAGGGGAAACAAATTGATTTGTAAATAATTCTAGTATCAGCTCTGTTTCCTTTTATCTGTTTAGACAACAAATTATTTTAGTATATACGAAGATATTTAAAAGTCTCTTACTTCTGTATCTTAAATAATTTTTCTAGATCTTTGGGCTCAGTGTGGGCTCAGAGCAAAGCTAAAAATAAACTCTTTTCTTTTTTTCCAAAGTAGAATGGCTAAGAGTAAAAGAGCAGTATAAACGCTGAAGAGAATGAGTGATTATGAAAGTTGTTTGTATTTAAAATATTTTTAACATCTTAGCTTAATAGTAAATTATTATCAGCAGTAGAGTCACTGAGTAAATCTTACATAACCAGCACAGCTTAAACATTTTAAATGTATTTCTTTACCTGATGATTAAGCCTCATTGCTACTACCTGCTACTACCAGCAAATTGT
Organism: Urocynchramus pylzowi; assembly: GCA_013397555.1. Classification (NCBI taxonomy): domain Eukaryota; kingdom Metazoa; phylum Chordata; class Aves; order Passeriformes; family Fringillidae; genus Urocynchramus; species Urocynchramus pylzowi. Next base: position 593,578 of record VZRH01003533.1, read on the forward strand.
CCTAATATCAAGTAGATGTAATGAGGCAAACTTTTACATTACAACAGTAAAATTATTTATTTTCTCAGACCAGCATATGATAAAAATCTGATGTGGATATGAGGGGGAAATTTGACTTATTGTCTTCTGATATTGTTCATTTCCAGGAGCAGGAGAAAGGGAAGTTATATTCTGTAGCTCCTTATTTCACTAACAAAAAAACCCCAAAAAAACCTAACCCAGAAAAAAATCTGGGGACTAGTGATGTCCTCCAAAGTGCCACAAGTTTTCCTGGTTCTAAAATAATTTTCCCATGGCAAAGTATAAAAATTTCCAGACAATGTCATTGAAGAAAAATAATTTTGAACTGACGAAAAGTTACTAAAAAGTATTTGCATCAGTGTCTCAGTTCTTAATTTAGGAGAAATGGGTTGTATGGTTAAAAAATACTATTTTTTTTTTTTTTTGCCATCATGAATGATTGTCTAGAAGAATAATATATTAGCAAATATGGTTTTGTTGTTGTCATTGTCTATGTGAGTTGAGAAAGAAATAACAATGACAAATGTGGGTAAGAATAGAACTTATTTTTGCAGTGTTTATTTTTTGAGATAAATGAAAAGTTTCATGTGATTTTACAAAACATCTGAGAGGACTTATTTTCATTATAGTTATGGTTTTCTGGGGATTTTGCTGACTTAAGAGCATTCCGAAGTAATTTTTTTTTTTTTTTTGGTTAAAAAAACCTTTTAATGAAAAACTGTCCATGAAGGAGACTGAGAGTTGTCAGTGATTACTGAACTGTGTAACTTCATTACAACTATAAAATACAAGGAGAAAGCCTTATCTTGCAGGAAGCCAGAGAGAATAGGTTGTAGAAGGGTTTGGGGGCAAGCTGTGCAGCTGGTCTGATGCAAAGGAGAGAGCTGTCAGGGGCTGCAGGCTGTAGGCTGCTGGGATAGGTGATCTCATTAAGCATGTCTGATGTAATCACTCTGTTCATGCTGCTTTGCTGCTTGGTGCTGGACAGTGAATTTGTACTTTAAAAGAGTCACAGTTTGAGATTCATGATATGTAACAATACCAAAGCTGTTCAGTGAATGTCTGAGGTCCTGCCTTTTTTCCCTTTCCTTGGTGGTTGCCCAGGCCTGTGATGCTGGGTCACATTGGTTTTGCCTTCAAATGAAGCTCTGCATATCCTGAGGTGTAAATGGTGCTGGGGGGAATGCTGAGAGGGCAGATCCTGTGACTACGGGAAAGACACAAAGAGCAGGTCCTGGAATGGAGTGGGATGCACATCTTAGAAAGCTAGAAAATGTACCTCTCTACAGAGAAAAGGAAATCAGATTTGATGGAAAAGGAAACTAGTAAAGGAGAAGGATGAGATCTGTCCCTTCTTCCTATATCTAATGGGTCTTGTGTTCTAAAACACCTGTAGAATTGTACCACCTGATATAATATTGATACTTCATTTAAAAGAGTCCAAATCAAAATGTTATCATCTGTTAACTGCTACAACTGGCTTAAACTATTATAGAAGACTAAGACAAGTCTTAATGAAAGAACCTCAAATACTTGGTAGATGAAGCTGAGTATTCTAACTTGGTAACTGTAGTGTGACATCAGTCAATTTCATTTGAATTCAGTGCCTCAGGACTGATTGTGAAGGCTGTATAAATAAATTTTATGCTATCAAGAATGTGCTCCTCTTAGTGTAACTATCATCTGTCTTCTAGCCTTCTCCAGCAACTTTCTTGTCCGTAGGATTTATTAAGTTCTTTGCATAGCTTTCACAGTATCGTAATAAATTAACAAAATGTCCACAACTCAAAGTCTTAGATTAAAACCAAAACAAAACAAAGAAGAAAACCTACCCAAAAGTACTCCAAACCTCTGTGTGTATATGTGAAAAGCACACAGAAAACTCTGTATGTGTGAGAAAAGCAAAACACTGGAGTTTAAGCGACTTCTGATGTAGTTATATCCAGAGAGCAGACAAGATGCTTGCAAAAACAATAAATGCTCTATACCTTCCCCCTACACCCCCAGGTAATATTTATTTTGTGAAAAGATTTTCCCTTAAAAAGCACAACCTACTCTGGGTTATGTAGCCAGGCCTTTGGAAATCAGAATCTGGCTGCTCAGGCAACCATGACCACATTTTAAATTGCTTGATTATTTGTCCATGGGGGATGACCGTTTTATTGCCTGAAATAACACAATTATGTTGCATCTCTCAATGCAATGACTGTCAAAAAGAGTAGATAAAGAAATAGACTGAGCTAGTTTTGAGTATATTTTGGACAGTAATTATTTGAGGATACAAACAGGGATTGTGAGGTAATACCCAAGAGACTGGAAATCTCACTTCTGAATAAACTGTATTTTAAATGTGTTCAAGCTTCTAAGATTATTAACCCACTTTTGTGCTGTAAGCCATGTAGTCTAGAAGTGATTAAATTGCACCCCTTTGTCAATGAATCCATTCCACTACAATGTGGAAGAAAGAGCGTAACTCACCCATCAGAGAATGTTTGTAACAAAAAATAATTGAATTGTGCTGTTCCTGAACTGTGTTGCAAAGAGCCACTTTCACTTCCCACTGAAATTCTGTAAATTAAATCTGTACCTTTATTTGAATACATAAGAGTGTTATACCTTCTCTTTTATAATGGCTGTATAATAATTTCCAGCAATAAAACCAGGGTGACTTTGAAGTCTAGGTAGTAAGATGCATGCCTTGTATATTGGAACTGGCTCCCCTTCATCTTTTTGAGTTTTCAATTTACTTTTCCTCCTTGTGCTGCAAGTAGTTTGCAATTGAAATTTGAAGGAAAGTAGTGCCATACCAGGTCTGTGATGAGGACTGTTCTGAAATTCCACAGGTGCTGTGTAGTGTACAGGAAGGTTACCAGTGGTCAATTTGGCATGGGACTGTTACCTACAAAGAGTTTAGGAAAATTATTCTTTAACGGCAGAAAATAAATTTTTTTGGAGTGTGGACCTATCACAGGTAAACTTTGAAAATTGCTACCCTTTGCAAAAAATAGCTTACAGTTTGTTCTCTAATAGTTTGATCTGTTAATTATAAAATTAGCAAATAAGGAATTATAGAAGAGAGAGTGGTTCCACAAAGTATACACCTTTGATCTGCAACAAAGATTCTGGTTCCTTAAGTTACTAGTGTTTGGGTGTTCATTGTTTTGTTTCTTTTTCCAATGCATCCCACTCTCAAATCCCAGTTTTGCTATATATACATATCAGAATATATATATGTAAGAATATGTATGTATATGAGAATAGAAATATAGATATATATATGCATGTATTCTTGCATATTTATAAATGCCTTTGTGCATCTTTAGTTTCCTGAAGCTAAAATAGCTTGAAGTGTTTGTGATTAGAGCTGCCCAAATTAGAAAGTTGACTGCAGAGCGCGGCTTCCATATGTACGTGAGAACAAATATGAATATGATATATTACATAGAAAAGCAGCATAATATTGGGAAGGAACAAGGAAATAGAACAAGCAACAGCAGACAAATTGAAAAGAAACCCTGATAGGACTGCTGCATTCAGGTGGTTAATATGGACAGATTGCTAACCTAACCTTGAAGAGGAACTAGGGTAAAAATGAACTCAAGCAAAAATTTTTAAAGGTATGCAATTTGTTAACTCCATTTTCTGCAGTATGAAGTTGCACTATGGGAGAGGGTAGATAGAATTCTGCAGAAGGTGATGAGATCCAACAGCATGAAATCATGTCAGGTGTCCCACTTCTTCCAGGAAGCAAGTAAAACTTGGAGATGGATAAAAGGCCCATGGAAGCCAACAATCTCCAGAGTGAGGTATCTTTTATTTAACTGATTAAAACTGGAGGAGTGGGTCTAACACAGTAACTTTTTGTTTTAACATAAGATTAATAACTTATTAGGAAGTTTGGCTTTATAATGAAGATAAATGATGAGTTGATTTTCATTGCAAATGTAAATTTGCCTCCCACAATACAGACTTTACAGACTTTTTTCGAAGTGTTTTTTTTTTTTTCAGTTGTCAGTTTGTGACCAAAATTATTAGTATTAGAGTCTTCTAATGAAGAGTACTGTTATGAAGAGCGTTCACACAGATTTCATTTCTTGTAATATATGTTTATTTGATTTGAGGTTGATGACTGAGCCTCTTTGGGAGGAGGCTGAATGTGATATATACATGTGTGTGCGGAACTCCATTTATAAATGTCTTCAATGAAATCAAAAATAGTTTTATCAACATTCTTTTCTCTCATATGCAGCATGTGGACCGAATAACATTTTTCTTTTAATAAGCCTATAAAGCTTTTGGGGCAAATCTGTAGTCCTTTCTGACAAAGTGAGCTCAAATTTTTAAGTGTAAATGAAAAAAAAAAGTAAGAAAAAAAAAAATCTTGGGCTTATTTGTTCTTTCTGAAAGCATACTCTTGGGAGAAAACAAGTACTTTCAAATATCATTATAGAAGCAATGAAAAAGATGTAATATTTATGTATCTTAATGGCCTGATGAGAGCTGAATCATGCTGAAGGTTGTGCCAACTCTTTCATATATCGTAAAGCAAAATGTTGAGTCCCATGCAAAATTCATCCCATGTTGACTCTTTTAAAGCTTATCAGGAATTTTTAGTGGTAGGATTGTTTTATTTGTTTTTCATTTGTTTTGGTTTAATTTTTTTGTTGTCAATGGAAAGCAGTTCTTCTTACAGTTTTTCTTTGGAGCCAACACAGAAAAAAGTAAACAAAGGCATATGAAATTGTCTTGCAGGATATTTGCTTTCAAAGGCAAATTCTGCTACTATTTAAAGTCACTTTCACTGAGCTAAAAATAAGTCTCCAGCTTTGAACAATCCACTGAACAGTTTTCAAGCTTTTTCTATCAAGAGTTCTTAAATCCTATTATTTTTTTCTGCACAATTCTACTAGTGAATGGCTTCAGTTTAAAGGAACATATCATTCGGGCTTAACCCTTAGTGTGAAATAGAAAATATTCTCTTTCACATAAATTCTTTTTCAGAAAGTGTACTCTAGGATGCAGCATTTTACAAACTTGACTCCTAGCTATGACAGGTACTATCAGTGTTTTACTGGAAATTGATGGAAGTTTTTGGTTAACTATAGTAGGGTTTGACCATTTTATAGGTTTTCCAGTTCTTTACCATGCAAATAAAATGCTTCTCTCTTCTGATTTATTGAACTTATTCTTCAAGGTTAATTCTGTTCTCTAAGAACTATGCAGTCATTTAAAATCAGTCACTTTTTTTGAAAATATCCTGGGTTGAGGTGTACAATCATTCACATTCATGGGCTTTATGGAAACAGGAATCAGTGATATATTGTTTAGATCAGGTTTTCTTTGTTTGAAAAAAAAAAATTAAATAGAAACTCAAGTTATGATGCAGTTACCATGTTGACACAGTGCTTGTCACATCCTCTTGGCAGATTTCTGTGTTTTCTCCACTAGAGTTAGGAACACCTGTGCTGATGTGAGTCCCAAGCATGAGAAAAGTTTGTTACATACATGAATAATCCTTTCCATATTTGCATCGCTCTTCACATTGTCATTTGAGCAAAACCTTCCCCTGGGGATTGCTGGAGCTGTGTTTGATGCTTAGTGCTAAAACAGGCAATACTAAAAGATGACCAAGTCTGCTCAGAATGAAGCAATGGGTGCTATGTCTTGGCACAAGGACTTTCTAGATGTTATGCTGTTGCTCTCTGTTTGATATTTTGATGGTGATAGAGATTTCTGTGTGCTAATTCTCAGAAAATCAGGTTTGAGTATGTCTACTGACCTCACAGGAGTTGCATTTCAGGATCTAATCCAAACATCTCAATTGTGATTCCAGAAAAATTACTCACCACTCTTCCCACTGTACATTTTTGGTTTAAATTTTGCTCTGTTCTTCTATTTCTATTAAATAATAAAGCAGATCATGGAGCATCATAAAAAGCTGGATAGGCATTCATGTCTATTATGAGTACCTGCAATTATACACCTCCAGGGTAAGAGAACTTTGCATCACAATCCCCTTGACAATTGCAATCATCTAGACAGAGTATAGTTTACATTATTCCCAGACGAGTATTTCCTACTCAGGGTCATATCTGAATCACAAAGAAGCAATTCAAATTATATTCAAGGGTGGGAGAAAATATAGTGGAGGAGGGGGGAGCTATACTTGATTGGTTGGTTGTTTTCTTAGGTAAACAGAGAATTCTGTTCCTGCTGTTAATTAATGACACTGAGGACTTAAAGATGGTAGAGTCAAGAAAATCACATGCTATGGTGTATTTAAAATGCAATATGTTGAAAAGTAAGTTTTTATGCTAAATTATGTGATCAGATTTCTGGGGGTTAAAAATATTTGCTGTTGTCAGTTGTGCAGGAAGATTATTTTAGCTCCTTATAGCAATTTCAACAGCTAGGAAGCATGCACATCATCCTGAGCACAGGACCTGTAAAGCAGTTGCTTATTGTTTGGCATCATTACAATTTACATGATACAAACAATGCAGTGGACTCAGGTGGAGCATCATTACTTTTTTCCCCAGTTCCTGATTATTGTGTCATGTTTTAAGTGCTAATTTGTGTTTTAGAAGAATTCTGTCACTGATGCTCTTCTCAGGAAACAGAGAAAAGAGGTCTCAGAGAGATCTTTCTTTTCTCAGGTCAGAGAAAAGAAATGGAGTCAAAGCGAATTTCTTATAAAGAGATGTGATGTTAAAGTGATGGGATGTAGCAAAACCCAGGTGACTGGGTGAGCAGTGTTATTTTATCACCTCTTATGACATCTGTGATTTGCAGGAAGCTGTCTAATTTGCACTGTCATATGATTTTCTAATGTTTCTCTATGAAAGAGCAAGGGGGTAACCTTGGACTATTAGTCTATTAGAAAATTTATCTTTTAAAGGAAATGCCTCAAGTAGATCATTGAAGACTGGGGCAGTCAAGAGTCTCCAGGCTTTCAGGTGCTGTCAAATAGAAAGTTCAATGGCAAGTGCTGTAGAAGGAAAGTCAGACTTAGTTTTGAAGGGAGCTCTTCTGTGGTAAGGAAGAAGATAATGAACATGATACAAGTCTACCTTGTCCAATTGAGTAACTGAATTGCTGTAAAATACTCCTTTTGGCAGTTATAGAGAGGTTAACAAACTCCGACATTGGCATTATAACTCTTTGTGGCTATACCATGAAGGCAAAAACATGCTGTAACCAGATTTGGTGTGGGAGGTTGATGTACACATGTGAGTCTTTTTTTGTTTTGTTTTCTCAAAGGTACATACACATTCATAATTTCAGTATTTCCACAATAATCTGAGATATGCTTACATGAAAGAACGAAGAAGATATATAAACAAACATATGTACTTATTTATGTTCTGTTGCTTCATCTGAAGTCTTAAAACATGTTTGACATATCAGTTATGGAATAGCACACTGTTCATAATGGCCCTTTGAAATTCTGAGAAGGTACATCATGTTCAGATAGGAGATAATGCAATTTTTCAGCAGATGGTAACAGTTGATATCCCTGTGGAATATGTGGAAAAGGCACCATGGCTCTGTTCTGACAAAAAGACTGCCTTGGTGGCCAGCAATGGACACATACACACACAACCTTGAAATGTAATTTTACCAGCAGAGTCTTATGGCGAATTCTGATTTCTGTATTTGTTAGTTAACAAATTACTGAAGTTCATGCCCAAACCCAAAAGCCTGCTTTGGGCTGGCTTATGAAATCCTTCTGGTTACCTAGCAACAAGCAGGAAGTGGGGGAGCAGGAGGGCTCTGAGGAAATACACATCAGCAATAGTGCCAGTTCAGCAAAGCAGACTTTATATAGGTTGCTGGATTTATATGGGTATCTCTGCTAAATTAATATAGTTAGTGAAATGCAATAACTGTCAGTTGTGACGTGGCCTGACAGTAGCATCTCCTCACATGACCCTGCCAGAGTGGCAGCTTCCATGCCCAATATATTCTCAGATCTTTGGAAAAAGAATAAAATATCAGTAGGAGGATAGCAAAGCAGAACAGAATAGAGTATTAGACTGGAGATTAATTGGCTCTTATCAAATATGCAAGGTTCTATTTTTCTCATGCCCTGTAAAAGTACTGTCTCGTACAGAGGAAAAAAAGTTCAATTTTCAGTTTCTGTCTGCACTAAAAATATCAAATATACTTCCCAAGGATTTCAGTATGCATTCATCCATTGACATATTTTTGACTTTTGTGCCTGAAAGGGAAAAAACCCTAAAAAACCACAAACTACTGATTCAGTTGTTGTTTATGAAATAAATTCTGATGTTAATATGTCCAGTAACATTATATTCCAATATTTTGAGTTTGAGCATATTGATGGGAAAGTGGAGAGAGAAATAGTTATAGTAGAGTCTCAGGAAACAACATATTAAATGTTCCTGTTTATAAATCCATTCAGTAAACATAGGATAATAAGGTTACATTTTAATATCTGCTCTTTGTATATCCCTTGTAAAAACCTCAGGACAGGGGTCTTTCCTTACCATTTTTTTCAGAGATCCATAACACAGAAGAATCCTATTCTTGATTAAGTAAAGATTTATAAGAATTCAGTGCTAGGAAGAATGTAACTGTTCTTATTTTAAAAATTACACTTGATATTTTCAACGAAAAAATACAAAATGCTTGAAGTTCTAATTCTGAAAAATGTACTAATTCACTGACATTGGTCAGAGCTTTTCTTAGGGTAAAACGCAAAGAAGAAGCTGAGCTAGTGTAGTCATTATCCATAATCAGGAAAAAGCTAATTTCTCCATTGAATTTGAAGTGCTTTAAAGTGGGTGCAGGCTATTGGTTTGGGGGTGGATTTTTTTGTGGGTCACTGGGGCTTTTTTCTACAAACAAGAAAACAAACTTGGATCTCATTCTGAAAACCTGTGATGCTGCTGATACCATCTTTGAGTCTTTGCTTTCTGTAGGACCTGTCATTTTCCTCTATTCCCTTGTATAAAGTGTATGAGAGAAATTCCTCTTCACTGCAGTAATGGATCCCACTGCTTAAACATTTACAACTTCATCACTATAAAATGTTTGACGGTTATTATAAACTATTTAATGAGATGTCATAAACTACAGATACAAGTGATCCCCTCTAATCCTCCTCAGAACCATCCTCCTTAGCCCTCTGCTGTAAAACATTAAAAGCCTTCTTTGTTATGTGTTAATTGGTATTAATGGGGTTAATCTTTGCAAAGTAGAGATTATCTTGCTATAGTCAGACATTCGAGGGAGAACTTAATTAACCGAAGGCAAAAAAAATATGGAAATATAGAAAGACTTGCATACTGATGCAGTTCCATAGTCACACATGAAGATGTTGGGCTGCATTCTTCATTTTCAGAAACAGGTCTCAAAACCAGAGCTGTACAGTCATCATAGAAACAGAGAATGGTTTGGGTTGGAAGGGACCTTAAATGTCCCAATTCCAGCCCCCCTGCCATGGGCACGGACACTTTCCGCCACACCAGGTTGCTCAAACCCCCATCCAGCCTGGCCTTGGACATTTCTAATCTAAATCCAGCATCTAATCTTTCAATTTAAAGCCATTCCCCCTTGTCTTATCACTATATGTCCCTCTCCACTGACAGTCCCTGCACTCCAGCAAGAGGGATATATTGAGTGGAACACTGATTTTTTTTTTTTTTTTTATTTCATTTTGCTGTCTTCATAATTTCTTAAAATTTATGAGGTGAGATTTCCTGTCTTACAAAAGGAAAAGGAAAAGACAGAAAATAAGCTGTGTTATTTGTATAATTATTCAGTCTGCTAGATAAATATGATAATAGAAGACCCAGAAAAGTTTATCCTATCAGAAGTGAAAATACAATTTAATTGAACACAAGTAAATACAGAATGGGATTTGTTTTCAAAATAGGTATATTTGCTGGTGAGAGATTGCCTGGTTACAAAAGGAGAGGCAGTGATTGTAGACTATTGCATAGTAAAAAACTGTTCCACACACACTTGTGCTTTGTTGGGGTCTTTTCTTGCACAATCTTCATAGTTTCACTATTCATTATCTGTAGGTTAAGATTATCTGTCATCTTCACATCATTAACATCTGCATTCTCTTTTTTAAGATCTACAGTCTCTGGTGACTGGAGTTTTAAAGGGCATTTCTGTAGAAGTTAACTTTCACACAGTAATCAACCTGATTGGATCTTCTTCCTTGAAGATTGCACAAATTTTCAAGTATATCTTATCATTCTCTAAAACAATTTAATCTTAGTAGCTGCTTGGGAAGATAACTGAAGCTATCTCCATATTTTAGAAGAAATAGTGTTGTTTGACTATTCTCTATTGTGTTTCTGTTTGTTCATTAAGCTGTTTAGCATCAGTGTAAAGTTTCTACTCCTTCCCTTGAGCTAGGACTTCATTCCCCAGTGTGGAAGCCTTAAAGTGGTTTTGTCAGTTGTCAGTGGCTTCTCATTGTTTGGTACTGATCTACCATCTTTTGTGAGCTTTCATAAATATCGTTAAGCTCCCTTGTTTCTTGACAAGAAGATATAAAATATATATATCTTCTTCTTTTAGAAGATATAAAATCTCCATTTTAGCTTTGAATTTAACTGGATATGTAGTTGAAAAAATTATTTTAATAGCCTGGAGAAGCAGCTCCCAGTGACTGATGAGTTCAGATTTCACGTTCAAAAATCCTTTTTCATGATGCATAACAGTACTTCAAATCAAATAGAAAGAAATAACACTTAAAAAAATTTTCCATCCATTATGTGCGATAATGATCCAGACATTCAAATTTGATTACTACAATAATGGCAAATTCTACTGATGCACTGTTCTGCTAGTGCCAACATGTGAAACTGTTATACTTTTCCTTCTTTTCCTTTGGAAATTTTGGCTATAAAAGGTTAAATATTCCTAAGTTAAACATATAGATAGTTAAATATTCCTCTGGATATGGGAGTTCAACATCAGCTGTTATTCTATATTTTTTAAGATTTTGAGAAAAATTGTAATATATTTATATGAATATTTGTAGCCCTCATGCAGAAGGGTGTTGGAGAATTGATTGACTTACAAAACTGGTTCTGTTCCTCCAGGCATTGTCTTTACCCGTATGCATCTCTTATTGCAATGTCTTTTCTGTTGAAGCAAAATGCAGACATTTTTATACTGGATGCTCAAAAATTCTTTGAAAACACAACCTATTGATTTAAAAGAATAAAATTCTAGATGGTTACATTTTATATATGACAGACTTATGTACAAGAGCACACAAAGAAATAAAAATAATTGTTTTGAAAATGCAGGGTAAAAATATGTTGTAATACACAATTCCAATTTGTATAAAGAACAGGATAATTTCAGTGTGAATAGAACTCCATATCTATCTCTAAATTACAATATAGTGGATACTACAGGAGATAATCTGAAATGAGTGCTTTCATTCTTTAGGAGTTTATAAAATATCAGCATTTGTAGAGTTAAATTTGAAACAAGTATTTCTTCCTATGAAGTACAAGATGCTGAAGGCAATTTTTGTTTTTTCCTGAAGTATTAAGCAGATTTTCCCCTGAATTTAATGTTATTGCTCTAGTAAGTTCACCATATATTTTTCAGTTTGCATATTTAGAGATTCAACTGTCACAGCACCTTTGAATTAATGATGAAAAAAGCTGCATTTAGTACCCCCATACCACAACTAACCAAAAAAAAAGCCTCTAAGAGGTAGTTTGCCCTCGAGGAATAATTTGCTTCCTATGCTCATTTTTATCAGATCCTGGATACTTTTTAAGCACATTTGCCAGAATAAAAAATTGGTTCTTTGCTTTGAATATACTTACAAAAATAATAGGCAAGTAGTATTTTTTAGACTATTGTAGAAACAGCCACACCATTCAACCTAGAAGCCTCTCTTGGCAGAGCTAATGGTAGATGCCTGGGAGAAATATCTTGTTGGAAACCATAAAAATGAAATGGTAGCATAGAAGTACACTTCCCCAAGCTTATATTCTAAGCTACTTGTAATCAGCAGCTTGAGCATTCCAGTACAAGAAGTTGCAACTGCATTGTGTTAATTATCCTTGATGGCCCTTACTTCCATGGACCTCTCTAGCCACTTTATAAACACATTTTGTAACATCCTGTGGCAATGTGTTCCATAATTTAATTACGTATAGCATGGAAAAGTGCATCTGCTTATTTTATACCTGCTCCCTAGTGGTTTCATTTAATGCCTTCTAGTTTTTCTCTTATGTGGAAATAATAAATAAACATGCCGATTCTCTGTCTTTGTGCCATCCATGATATCACTTTTTTTTTTTATATGTCCTGTTCATTGAGCCTCCTTCAGACTGAGGATTTGTCTAACTAATTTTTCTCTGTTTTCAAGAAGTGCTAAGCTTCAGATTGTCACTGATCTCTTGTATTTTCTAGGAATGTTTTTAAGAGCTCTTCTAGATCTCCAATATTTTTAAGATGAGGCAACAAAAAAAGAAAATAATATTCCAGGTGTGGAACTAACATCATTGGAATGATAGTTCTTCCTGTTCTCTCTGTATATTTCCTAGTAACTTTGAACATCTGTTTGCCTTTTTGATTGCTTTTGAGCTTCATGCTTTGAGTTGATGATTTCAAAGAAATGCCAGTGCTGATATCAAGATTTTTCTCATGAATTGCAGCAGGTCCTTTGGAGTCTACTGCTGTGTATGTTTAGTTAGAGTAGTCCCTTTCCCATGTGGGTTATTTGCATACTACTGCTAGTTTGTCTGTGCATATTCATAATTCAGGCTGACTGCTGATTAATGTTGGTTTCTAAAAAGCAGCTGTGTGACCCCAAGGAGATACATGCATTAAAGCCCAACAACTCATTTTGTGTAGGCTGCTGAGCAGATATTAGATGATAATGACTCCTGCTCTCTGTTCACCTGGGCTAATTTCAAACCACTGTCATAGGAGTGAAATGCTCTGTATCTTGTTAGAAGTCTCTGGAGTTTACCCAGTCAGATCCATTTGTGATTCAAAATTTATTTATCTTGAAATATGTGCTTTGCTCCTTATAGACCTGAAAATAAATAAGAGATTTATAAATTTTCTCCCTGTGAGTTCTGAAGGAAGATAAATTTTTTTTAAAGTCACCAATCCTGCTATCAACAAATCCATTTGTTATTTACAGATAACAAAGTGTCAAATGAAGCTGTTCTCATTTCTCAGCACGACATCATGTACACATGCAAATTAGCATTAAAATAAAACTTAATTTGATGATCCATTGATGAAACCCTGATGGCCATTGTCTGAGTGCCCTGGGTGTTATTCAAGCTTCTTAGAACAGCAGAATAAGTCTTAGAAATTATTTTTTTCTCTGAATTAAACAGAGAAGCACTGTCTGGCCTGAATTTGTGAGTGCTGCTTATCAATGTTAGCATTAATTTTCTGAGACTAAACAAAGCTCCAAGAAGTAGCACACAATCATGCTCCCAAAGGTGTGCTGGCATGTTCTGCCACTTTCTATTATGTGCACTTAGGCCACATTGCTTTAATTATAAAAAGTAGTATCAAAAAGCTTTAAAAATATATAAATCCAAAGAATTTATAAATTCAAAGCTATGTCTCACAATAATATACTGCCATTATTTAACATGTAAGTACCTATTAGAATGCATTATGCATTTGCTCCTTTATCTGCTTTTAAAGCACTCATGTCGGAGTTCTGAAGTCCTTCTGCACTAGACATCATTCTCCAGAGTACTGAGTTCACCCTGTAACAAAAATAACTCTGTTGCCTGCTTCTTGGTGTCAAATTATCTGTCCTTCTGGTGGTAATCATTATAGAACCAGACATAATGCAGCATCTAAATAATGTCTGTGGTAGGGAAGTATTATCTTCTTTCATTTCACAAATGTCATTGTGAAGAAGTTTAAAATGCCAAGAAACATAAACTATGGCCTCAGACTACTGCTGTGACTGCCTAAAGCTTCTGAAATCACCACTGTGGGATGACTGTCCTGCAGCCCTGGGTGAAAGCTAGGAAGGACCTAGCACATTTCAGTAAAAAGCCTAAGATGGATCAACAAGGTGGATGGCCAGACATTCTTCAGTCAGTGGCTGAAATCTTGAACAGTGGTTAGTATTCTCACTGAAGCTGAGGTGAGTTAATGGGAGGTTAGAGCTGACAATGAAATCAGAATTGGTAACTTTATACCTTTTCTGTAGGTAAATGCTGAAGATTAGATCAAGCAAGTAATTCAGTATTGCAGCCTCCTCTGTAAGTGATAGGCTGTCTTTTAATTATGAATGATTTCTGTAAAGCCAAAAGGCTTCTTTGGGTGAATTCAGAGATCCTACTGTGAAGGGAATGGACTTTTAATCTTCAGCATCTTTGATTGCAAAAAATCCTCTGTCCCTTTCTTTTTTCTCACAACTTTGTTATTTTGATATTGATATTATCTGCATTTATCTTAAATTAATAGGGTTTATTATACCAAATAGACTTGTAAATTGCATAAGGAAATTCATACACAAGGAGGAGGAAAATTATTATGGGACAGGTACCTAGAGACATGAAAAGGTAAAATGTGTTTTTAAAATAAAGCTACAATAGTTTCTTTTATAATTTCAGGATTATCTATTTGTAATCAACCATTTCCAAAGTAAATGCATCACACTGAGATAAATGGGAAGTAGGGCGAGTTAGTTCATTCCAAACCTTTATATAATGTCTGCTTCATAATTGATGGGAAAAAGTAGAATAAAATGGGCACAGCCTAATACTTTTGAGAAGTGGCACCAGAACTTTTCTTTCTTGTTAATGTTTTAGCAAGATTTGTGATTAATTAGCCAGCCCATTTTTACATGGACAGCCTTCACTGTGATGATAGAGGCAGTGGCACAGTGTAGCACAGAAGGACCCATGTGGCTGTGGCAACCACTGACGAGATCCTATGGAGAGCTATGTTCTGAACAAACCCTTATCCTGCTTCCTGTGCTCCAAGAAAGAGTCTGTTAAGTTAACTGGGCTCTAAGGTTTTACCATAATGTCCCTGTCCATCCCTGAGGGAATAAAGCCTTGGAAAAAGTGCTGGAATTCCTTTTACAGCTGGCATCTTTCAGTCAGTTATCAGGGATACCAGCAGCGATAATTTGCCTATAATTGATGTCTGCAAACTCATTCTGTATGAACACAGTGGCTTAAAGTGCTTTGGTTTTGCCAACACTATCAAAACCCCTTTGCCTTTAGCTGCTTGAGCCCACTAATAAACAGTGTCCTTGTACTCAAGCTTCATGTGGCAGGAGACTGCCTAGTATTTTGCACTGTATTTTCTGGCATTTGTCAGAGATTGTTCTTAATAGGTGTTAAAATTAGGAGGCTGTAAAAATCTGCCATTTCACTACTCAGCTATGTTGCATTATGGTTGATGCATCAGTCCAATTTTGTAAGTCTTTTCTCCCCCAAAAGGATATCCTCAAATGTATGTACTAAGTTTTATAGGTAGTAATACATAGATGCTAAAATAGGTCCCAAGTGCTCCATAAGTTATTGTGAAAAGACCAAGTCTACCTGCAATGCAGTTTTAGAGACAGAAAAACTGGGATTTGGAAGGTCAAAAGAATTGTGAATCAGTGACTTAGACTGCATGTGTTCTTAGTTCAAGCTGAAATAAGATAAAAGATTATGGCAAGTTCCTCAACTGTCAATACAATGTGTGTATTTACCAAAAGTATATATTACACTTAAATACTAAAAGTGTATACACACATATGTATTTATGAATCTGTATATGACAGTCTTTCCTGAGATAAGAACCATTCTCTGAAAAAAATCCCTTCCATGCTCCTCTATTATATAAGCTTTTAATAAATTAGGTAAAATGCAATTAAACACCACAATCTGTTTGTGTAGGTACACATAAACAAAAGGCTGGTATAATGATAATTAACCTTACTTTCACCCCAGATTTAAATTAAGTAAATGCTTTGTAAGGGAAAGTCTGTCTCCTAGCTTGCCTGTTTTGTGGCTCCCTAGGAAGGTCTGTTTCCTTCTGCAGCTGTTAGGCAGAAGGATATGGATCCTGATCTGTTTGAGTCAGTGGCATATTTAATCAATTCAGAGAAGGTCATACAAGTGTTTCTGCAGTACACATAGTAGATGCTTTAACTAACAGTCATTGAAGTCAATCACTATTGATCATCCAAGCTTTGCTGGGGCTTAGGCTGTGGAGAAGAAAATGAAGTTTTTCCTATACAGCACATTGAGGTCACAGAATGACAGAATCATTAATTTTGGAAAATATTTCTAAGATCAAGTCCATCAAGTTCAACCATTAACCCAGCACTGCCATGGTCACTACTAAACCACATCCCTAATTGCCACATCTATGTGTCTTTTAAGCACCTTTCCAGGAATTCCACCACTTCCTTGGGTAGCCTGTTCCACTGCCTTGGCACCCTTCAGTGAAGTAGTTTTTTCATAATACCCAATCTAGCCTTCCCCTGGCTAGATTGAGGCTATTGCCTGCAGGAAACGGTGTCAAAAGCTTTACTAAAGTACAGGTAGACAACAAGCACAGCCTTTCCCTCATCCACTAAATGGGTCACCCTCTCATAAGAAGGAGATCAGGCTACTCAAGCAGGACCTGTCTTTCACAAACCTGCACTTGCTGGGCCTGATCCTCTGGCTGTCCTGCATATGCTATGTGATGGCACTCAGGATGATGTGCTCCATGGCCTTCCCTGGCATCAAGGTCAGACTGACAGGCTTGTACTTCCCTGGCTCTTCCTTCCAATATCTCCTGTAAATGGGCATCACATTTGCTGACTTCCAGTCAATTAGGATTTCTCTGCTGAGCCAGGACTCTTGGTAAATGATTGAAAGTGGCTTGCTGAGCTCCTCCCCCAGCTCCCTCAGTACCTTTGGGTGAATTCCACCTGGCTCCATGGAGTTGTGCGTGTCTAAGTGGAGCAGCAGGTTGCTGACCATTTTCTCCTGGATTATGGGGGTTTCACACTGTTCCCTGCTTCTAACTTCTGTCCCTGTTGTCAACTCAGGGGGGCAGGGAACCTGAAGACAATTAGTTTTGCCATTAAAAACTGAGGCAAAGAAGGCATTAAGTACCTCAAATTTTTCCTCATCCCTTGTCACTAGGTTTTTCCCTTCATCCAATAAAAGATGGAAATTCTATCTAGACCTTATTTTGCTGCTGATGTGTTTGTAAAAAAAAAAAATAAAAAATTGTTTTCCTTTACAGCAACAGCGAGATTAAATTCTAGTTGGGCTTTGGCCCACCACAACCTGACAACATTCTTTTACTCTTCCTGAGTTGCCTGCCCCTTCATCAACAGTTATAAACTTTATTTTTTTCCCCTGAGTTCCAGCCAAAGTTGTGTGTTAAGACAGGTTAGTCTTCTTGCCCACTGGCTCATCTTTTGGAACATGTGGACAACCTGCTCCTGTACCTTTAAAATATCCTTCTTGAAGCATGTCCTTCCTGGACTCCTTTGCCCTACAAGATTGCCTTCCAAAGGACTCTCTCAGCCAGTCTCAGGACAAGGACTGGTCTGCTGTCTGGAAGGACAGGACAAGGTCTGCTATCTGGAAAACGTCTATCATCTGATGAACGCTGTGTCTAAGATGGCCTCCAACTGTCCCATCACCCAGCAGTCCTTCCCTGTTCACAAACAACATGTCCAGCAGGGTACCTTCCTGAATTGGTTCACTCAACAGCTGTCAGGAAGTTGTCTGCCACACACTCCAGGAACCTCCCAGACTGCTTTCTCTCTGCTGTCTTGTACTTTCAGCTGACATTTGGTGAGTGGAAGTCCCACATCAGAACAAGGACTAGTGATTGGTGAGATTTTGTTCCCAGTTGCCTATAGAGTATTTAATCTGTTTTTTCATCCTGGTTGGGCAGTCTATAACAGACTTCCAGTGGGATATCTGCCTTGCTGGTCTTTCCCCTGATTCTTATCCATAAACGCTCAACCCTATTTATAGCCACCCACTGGAGCACTCCAGTTGTGCAAGTCATCCAGCCATGTTTCCATCCCAAAGTTAACCCCATTTGTAAAGTCACTGTGGATTCTGAGTCCTCAGCACTAAGTGTTTTGCTCTACCAGCTTAGCCAGAGAGCCATAATGAGATCACACAGAGTAGAGCATTAACACAATTTTAAATAGATTTAAATAGAGTGACAAAAATGTTCTACACATGAAAAGTATTTCCGACAATGCAAATCACCATGATTGCTCAGGCTTCCTTTAAGGTTAACAGTTCATTATTAAATAAATGTTATAATTCTTTGATCCAAAGTACTGTTGCTAACAGAAGTGCTGAAGTAATATGGAAAATAGCAATATAATAAAACATTTGTTCAAAAATCATAAAACAAGTCCACTCAAAATTTTGCCTTAGGCTGGACACTACATGCTGTGCCAAGTTCTTTGAGCAAATTTTGTCTCAGTGATTATAAACACCTTAATTTAAGTATATTATTGTTCTGCTAAAAAGAATCTGTTTAAGAACTTCATATACTAGGTATGTTTAAACACATGCTAATACAGTTTCAGACCTATTACTTTTTAATCAAGTCAGATTAGATTGTTCCACAATGTATGTTCCAACATGGGAGAATGCAGTTAGAAAAGACTAAAGTCTGTCAAGAGGAAGCTGTTTTCAAAAGTCAAATATAGTTTCAGACTGTAACAGGCAAAATAGTTTCAGAACAAGCAGAATCACAAGTACAAATCATTAGTAAAAATCACTAGCAAGAATGCATCCAGAGCAAGTGTCCATGGCTGCTAAATTCAAAGAAGAGCAGGTAAAAACAAGAGCAAATAAAATTATGAAGAGGAGAGGGAAGCTGTTTTACAGACTAGAATAATGTGATGTTCAACCAAGTAAAGCTAAGACAGAGAGGGGTGAGTATTGTTCACTTTGAATGTCTCACAAGATAAACATCAGAGATAAAGAAAACTGCTTAAGCTGAAGGACAATTTAAGCACTAGAATAAATGGAGATAAACTGACTAGGAGTGAATTTAGCCCATAAGGAGGTTGGAATGAGGCTTTCTCTTGTTATATAAATATATTATATCAACTTAAATTATTTGTGAATGAGAACCCACAAGGAACTCACCACTCAAAGGAGGAGCCAAAGTGAAATGACCACTCAGAGACCTTCAATTTTCCATCCTTATACTTTAGAGGATAAGGACAGTATTGATCTTCACAGAATTTTGAAGAATTTTCCCTGTAAATATGCTTTTATTATTTTATAAATGTTTGTACCAGATTGCTTGTAGCCTCATAGAGCAGTAAAGGATTTATTCAGGATTCACAAAGACTTTGAAAGCTATGTATAACCTGGAAAACAAAATGATTGAATTTATTTGTGTCATGTATTTTGATAATAAATTACAGATAACATTAAAATTTTTGGGGACTTAAACATGTCCATCTCATTATAAAGAAATTCAATGCAACCATTCTATCCATCTGGATAGCAAAGGTAATTAAACATATAATAATAAAAAGAGGGTGATGAACATTGTAGCATTTCAGCTCTGCATGTAAATGGCATCCAAACATCGAAAGGTAAATGATGGCAACAAATGAAAAGGAATTTGTTCTTAATAACAGCTTCATAAATTTGATGCTGGCTTCTCTGAAGTTGATCTTGGTGTTGAATTCTCTGAAGTTGATCCTAATTTATACCAGTATAGTCAGGAGCAAAATGTGTTTCACAGTCACTTATGTAAGTTCAATGCATCTTAGGTCAGTGAAAAAATTATGTAAAGTTCACTGAATTAAATGGCATTAAGTAATCAGGACTGTACTAATACAGATTTACTCAGACGCAGATGGGAGTTCAACTCAACTGATTTTTTTACTACTGATTTTTAAAAGCTCTAGTTTTCATAAATTTTCATTGTCATTGGTGGTCAAATGCCTTTTTTTTCATATGAGTTTGCTTGGGTTTTTTTGTTGTTGTTGTTGTTGTTGTTGTTTTTGGGTTTTTTTTGGTCACTGTTGTTTTGTTTTTTCCATTTTTTTTTCCTGGAAAGCCTGCATCATAAGATTAAACTTCTGAAAAACAAGATATCAAATAGCCATGGTTGGACAGATTGTTTCTCACCTTTATCTCATTTTTTTTGCCATAGATAATTAAAGTACATTCCAGGTTTAATTCTCCTTTCATTTTTAATACTCTATTAGATCACTTTTGAAAAATTCTTTATTTTGGTTAAAGTGGGGCAGAATATATGTTGAAATGACCAGTTAGCTGAAAATTAGAAAAATATCAGTTAGCCAAAGGTTTAGGTATGATTTGCCCTGAAACGGTAAGGGAGTCTTGTATGGATGGAATTATTTCTCAAAATAAAGTTATGGGATTATAGTAATTTAAAAAAATTAAACAATTGTCTTTCAGGTTTAGTGAATATTGAAATTAGTTTAGTCTTACAAACTGATATATTTCTTAAAAGCTGAATAATTTCCAATAGTTTCTTGTTGATTGTCAAGGACTTTATGCCTGTCAAATAAAAAGTAGGCTCTGAATCTCTGTTCTCACACTCAGTGATAAACTACAAAAACAAATCCAGCTTTATAGTTCATTGATTTTATACTTGTTATGCCCTTCTGAAGGATTTTTTTTTTCCACACACATAAAGTGGAGGTAGAATAAAAAAATTATTTTTTCACGGAATTACAGACACTGTTCCTTGCAAGTATTAATTTTTGCCCTGAGGGAAAGGTATCTGTTTTGAAGGTATCATGGACAAGGCAGAATTAAGGAAATACATTTCTGTATTTCATCTATAACTGCTAGAGTATACTCATAATTTCCATTTGTATTAATCTTTGCCGTTCCCAGCACTTTTTAAGGCCAAGCACTAAACTCATTGAATTTCTTTACAGGCAAGATGAACAATTTGCACTGCTGAATGAGACGAAATAAAGTTCTTGAAGCACATGAAGGAAATAAGAGCAATGATGCAGCCACAGTACCCTTTAGGGTATCCATTGTTTCTGAGTAATAAAGTACCTACTGACTATGTTCTACTAATCTTTATTTACTTTGCTCCTAAGTAGTGTCTTGGAAGTAAAGAAAAATATAAAAATATTTAATTTTGCCTCTATAGGGAATAAATTTTTTTTTGGTTATTGTCCTAGAGCAACAATATTTGATGAGTGCACAGTAGATGGCTTCAAGCATGATTTTCTGTTCATTGCTATCTATCTTTTTTTTTCTCACAAATATAGCAATAAAGAATATCAAGTCATTAGTGAACTATTTGATGTCTTTAACACCTTAATATCAGTCAAGAATTTAAAACTGTTCTGCTTAAAAACTCACAGAATGTGCAAGGCAGCTGAGAAAAATATCTAAAGTCTTGTTTCAATGATGCACCTGTGCTTCCATATCATATCTAGTAATCATATTTTTTTCATTTTTCATAAGTTGTGGTTTATGAATTTATTTTATTATTACTTGATGTTAAACAATATTTTTAATGTAATAAATTTAAATTAGACATTTTTGTGCTTTACCGAGGAGCACTGATCTGGAAGTCATTATTCAGTGCAGACAGTTTTCTAAAGTAAATAGTGTTCTTCAGTTTTTGGCTTCAGAAGTCAGAGAAGAACTAAACAGACATTTCAGAACTCTGAAATCCAAGTGTTTTCAAACTGCATGGGCATACAGAGATCATCCTATCAATGATCACTACTCATTATACACAGATAAGCTGAAAGTTTAATAACAAGGTGTACTGCCCATTAGAAGGTAGCATAGGTTCTTATTTGTGAGCAGTTTTAATGATGCATCTTAAGTTACAGCCCTGAAGAGAATACAATTAGATTACACCCAATTGGAAAGAAATTAATTAAGAAGAGTCAAACCAGAATACATTTATTTTTCTTTAGTGATCTGGCAACTTTTTTTGTTAGCTTTTTCCCTTCCAAAAGCTATTTCAAGTACCTATTATTTTGAATATACCTAATTACGATTTCCATGTTTGAAGCAAGCATATGTATCTGACAAAGTATAGGAAAAATAGAACTACAGAAAATTTAAAAAAACCCATATTTTATGCAATAGTCCTAGTCATTCTACTCCTATTTTCTTGTATAAATTCTCTCAATTTCTCTTCAACTACTATATAAACTGAATGTAAAAAAAAAAAAAAAAAAAAAAAAAATTAAAAAAAAAAAAACCAAGGGG
>VZRH01003533.1:619506-666021 GCA_013397555.1 Urocynchramus pylzowi
TTTTTTCCCATCTAAGATGTTGTTACATCTCCTAAGTCATACTTTCTTGTGTTCTGAAAGTCTAGTCACATGCCTTGGGCAGCTTTCACCACCTTATCAGACTAAGTAGAGCAATGGGAAGGTGTCAGAGCCATTTATAAGTGCTCACTGTCTTCCAAAGGGTAAGGAGGCACTGAGGGCTAAAAGCAGGGCTGACAGGAGTGAGACTGTGTGGTGCTGAGGATGTCAATATAACCAAAAGACACAAAGTTGATGATACCCAAGTACCACAGATAGTAAAATTATTTTCTTTCTCATATAAAAAATGACATTTTACAATTTTATTGCCCTGACTGCATAGCTCCCTTGAGTACTTCAGAGAATTATGAAGACTGCAGTTTACAATATTTTTTCTCATGTAAAATGAACAAAGCTTCTAGTAAATTATAACTATATGAGAAATAGCCACTCTCTTCATAAATTTAGAAAGGTTTATTAAACCTTATCAAAAATACAACAGAAGACTAAATAGAGAAAATGTTGTGGTGCTGGGAGCAAAGGATTTTCCCCACCATGTGCTCCTCTACACAACAGAGATTTTGCCTTTTAACCCTTTAGCCCCTCCTAAAATTCTGCCCATCGACTCCTTCTGCACTGTCCAGTGGTGGATTTTACTTCCTCAAATTCTGATTGGAGGTGAGATGTCACCATGGTGACAAGCTGATCCTCCCAAATGTCCCAAACCCAGGTTGGCCCTGATAACAACACAGGCAATAAAACATAACTATAAATCTATAAAACTTTTCTTAACCTATATACATGACATTTGTCTGTTAATTGTGAGAGTCAGTCATCACATTATTCATCTATCACAACTATTCAAGCAATAGAAGGCCTAAATATATATATATATATATATAAATTACATTGAAGACAACACAGTGTGCTTACATAAAAAAAAAAATTATTAAATCTGTAGGCATCATTCAAATATCTGCATTAGTCCAGCACAGGAATATGGTACAGCAACAGCTTCACATTTCGGGTATGGCAACATGGCACAGTTATTACTTAGCTAGGAAGGAAGATGCAGGGGCTTTATGATGTTCACTCATGTACTTGGCTCCAGTCTGTGCTCATATTAGAACATATATGAAGTGACCTACTAAGCTTCAATTCTGTAGTAAGCTTTTCTTTTTCATAGCCATAAAGCCCTTATTTTTTTTTTCTTTTACAGTAAATTTTGGAACTTTGAAAGTATCTGGCATGCTGGTAATCACTGGGAAGTTTGCATGATTAATATGCTATACTTTCTTCCTCCTCTTTGACTTGTGGGGTTAGATTTCCATTCAAAATTCAGTAGCTTTCAGATTTTTGAAGAACTATTGAGATCTTCAAAATTCAGTAGCTTTCAGATTTTTTCTAGATTCAGATTAAACCAATCCTTAGCCTCCTGTATTTATGAAGCTTCTAGCTGCAGCTCACGATAGCTTTGGGGTTCCCATACTAATGATAATTTGATACATTGGCATACATATATTTCCTTTAAATCCAGGCTTACAAGTAATTTATTAAAATAATTCATAATTAGTTGAGTTTCTAATTTGTCTTTTGGTGAAGCACACCTGGAAGCACAGCATTAAAGGTTCAACTGAAGTGTCGCCTCTTTAACTGATCAATAGATTTTGCTTTTTACAGGAGCTTCTTACATATGTGAGCATAATTATATTCTATCACTTTCAGGGAAAAATGTAGTAATTGAGGCAGAGAAATGCTTTGGACTCGTTATTTAATTAATTTCATGTTCTGTGAAAAGGCCAGATTGACAACTCTGAAGAATCAAGTTCTCTTTATTCATAGCACTATTGAGCACTGAACTGACCCCCCACCTGGTACCCATATCTCCCTTGTGCTTACCAGTGTGCTCCAACCTCAAGCAGAATTGATGTAGAAGGATCAGTTTATTGCAGAATTCTGATTTGTCTTGAATTTAATGATTTGAATTCTTCTTATTTTCTAATTCTTTTCTCTATCTCCCAAAGACCTTTCCTGTGGTATTTGGATAGGATTTGCCTTTCCACAGTATCTCTGGAAACTTCAAGTGTCAACTCTTTTGTTAGAATAATGAGGAGTTTGGAGTGCAGGAAGGTACCATTCAACCCTTGCAATGTATTTAACATAGAAAAGAGCATGATGGCTCTACCTACTTTGTAGGAAAGGAAAAGAAAATCTCTCCTAACAGGCACTTGCTAAGAAGGTAGACATATTTTTAGAAAATATTTGAAAGTGCATTCACTTGTATATCTGGTGTGTGGTTCCTTGGAATCTTCCAAAATCTATACAGAAATAATCTGAGGATTTATAGCAATATTTTGTGTATTGCTAGTGATAACTATTTGTAGGAGTTACAGATGCCTGTTCATATTCCCACAATCTTTAACCCATGAAGAGAATGCTATTTGTAAAGCACCTGTAAGAAAAAAAATTAAGACTAGTTTCATCTACTTCAGATGAACAAGAGAAAGTATTTAAAATCGGCATGAAAATTACGGGTGCTTTACAGAAAGAAGTATATCACCTGCTATACAGTAGCATTTGAAATTAAGAAGAGACAAATGTTAAAACTATGTTGTTCATTACCATAAGTAATGAAGGCTGACTGGGTTTGACAGGAAAAGCTTCATTGCCCGTAGAGCAACAAGCTGATATATAGCAAGCAACTAGTGCCACAAAGCCTGTGAGGAAAATACCATTTATTCTAATGAAAATTGCTTATGTGTACTTGTTCCTTATTTCCTGGCATGATCTGCAGTGTTGTGCATGTTGCTTTATCTCTGGCCTTTGAAAGTATTTAAGAGTAGACATTTCTACATGTTGTAGCATACCTTAGTTGTTTGGGGCTATTTTTTTTGTATTCAACTCCTCTTTAAACACTGCATTAGTTGTTGACTTGAAACACTTTCTGAAATTTTATTTCTGTGCCCTTGAGACATGTTGCTGACGCATGTGACTCCTTCACATTCTTTCTTTCTTTGCTAGAACTTTTTTGGCAGAGATGCATGTAAGTAAAGCTGGTACTGGTATTAAGGTTTCACAGTTTCACTACTGATGGAGATCAGCATATCATCCCATCCCAGTTTACAAGTTTTCAGTTCTTCAGTGTTTATTTTTACACAGGTTAGATCCTGAAGGCTGTGTTTGTTTATGCTGACTGCCATTCAAAGTGGATATAGAGTCAAGTGTCACTATAGTAACATTTCCTTGCTCTGAGCTCCTTTCCTGAGACTTACCTGAAACGTTGTAGGCAGTTAAGATGTGTTTCATTACAATAAACAGTACATCTCCAAAGCCCGGGGGTATTCACAGTCTAAAAAATTCACCTTGGAAAATAACCTTTCTTCTCTTGAAGTTCTTGCTGACTAACTGCTATAGTGAATAAATCTCCACTACATGGTGAAAAATAATTCTTACCAAAGGAACAAGCCTGAGTCCTCTGTTTCCTTGAGTGAAAGATTTGGAGCTAAATGAGCAAGCAGCAAAGTTTTAACCCTAAACTGTGTTTACTTCTAAAATCATATATTTCAACCATGACACTAAAGTCCTGGAAATGCCTCTGTAGCAGAAAATTGTGAGAGGGGATCCTTCAGCTGTTATTGTGATTCACTGCTGCCCTAAACCCTTCACGTATTCGCAATGTCAGGACTCATGCTCCTTCACCTCTCCTGTGTATCACAAACAGTAGTAATTCTTATCTGCAGCTCTCTACTATTTCAATGAATCATTTTGATCTTGGCCTGACCAAGTTTCTAAAGTAACTCTCCTGTACTCCTGAGGCAGCTTTGTCAGAACACCTCAATCCCAATCTTCCACATTGTTAGGATCTGGATCTCTTTTGCACAGAAATTGAAAAAAAATTCTGTGGTGCTTTTTGAAATATGCAGAAGTGTGAAAGAAATGATGAGCATTCCAAGGAATTTTTATAAAATTATTCCTGTCTTTACATTCTTTTTGTTGTTGTTGATTATGAGCTCTACGTCAAATCAACTATCTCTGGTATATCTGTCTCCTTTTGTAGGATTCTGGATGGAGAGCTGACTCTTTTTTGGAGTCAGCATAGTCAAACTGGCATGCCAGCATCATCATTTTAAGCAATTTTGAAATATGAAATGAGATTGTAAGTAATGTTACAAAAAGAAAAGCCCAAGTACTTTGAATCTAAAATGTTCTCTCACACTCTCTTTTTTTCACCCCCAAGAAGATTAAATTAGTTCAGTACAGCTCTGGTTATAATGATCTGGTTCTCAATGCTAGTGTGATTAAACTGGGTGCATTAAAGTAAGCAATGATAAATTAAAAGTACAGTAGAAATCTTAGTGGGTGTGAACAGATGAGTAATCTTAATTGGAAATGAAATATGCCCATTATTCTGTGCTATAAATGAACTTTTATATTAAAAATTTAAGAGATAACTACTTGATGTGTGATGCAGTGCCACATCAGAGAGAAGTTTGGTACAAGTGTCTGTATTAAAACCTTTTCTTAGTTCATCAAGGACAAACAAGTTTCTAAGGTGCTTCAGTAGCATTTCTTTGCATGTGCAAAACCAGATGCAAGCAATGACCTCGCTATTAAACACTCAAAATTTTCATAATACTTTTAGAAAATGCCGTGTAAATACTTTTTTTAAAAGGTGGTTTCACAGTATATTCACATTCATTGTTTTCCCAGCAGTTTCCAGACTAAATAACACAGTCAGTACTGTTTTGAAATCCATACAAAATGACAGAAATCTGAAGGTAAAAAGTGATTACTTAAAGCCCAAAGCATTTCAGAAAAATCCGTGTCTTTCGGTTTAATAGTTCAACATGACCAACATGTATGATGGGATTCTCCATACAGAGTATATCAAATATACTTCTCATGATCAGTGTTTGTGAGAACTTGTTTTTTTATTCCAAAATAATATTCACTATTATCTTGCTTCATTAGTAGAGTCTCATGAAATTTCCATTGCTTCTCAGTAGGAAGAGAAAAATGATCTGTGTGGGTTGGGTTGACTTT
Source organism: Urocynchramus pylzowi (assembly GCA_013397555.1). Classification (NCBI taxonomy): domain Eukaryota; kingdom Metazoa; phylum Chordata; class Aves; order Passeriformes; family Fringillidae; genus Urocynchramus; species Urocynchramus pylzowi. The sequence continues at coordinate 624,547 of VZRH01003533.1, forward strand.
TGATAACACAAAACCTTACTTAATCCTATAGAGTCAAAACTTTTCAATCCCTGTCAACTTTCAAGAGCCTGTTACATACTATTCCAGTTTTGAACAAACTCAAAGAAATATTTGAGGCTGTCCCCTCTGTGATTGCTGTCTCGAGAGCTACATAGATCCTACATTCAAAAGAGCAATTACAAAATAACTTCTTTCCTGGGACCTAAGTATTTCAGAGCATTTGGTTCTCTAGAAGGAAGTCTAAGGTGTAATTGTCACTTTTACCACATATAACTTTGTTGACCTTAAATGAAGTGGTAGTCTTAAAGAGTGTAAAACTCAAAAAATTCTGTCTCTACAATTATGAACAAGAATGAGAAAATTAGTCCCAGTTCTTGTCTCTGGAAACTAAAGCTCAAAATTTGTACAAATGAGAGACTTTTGCTTCTGAAACAAAGATTTGACCCATAGAGCCAGAGGATCAGTGAAAGAAGTGATCATATAACTTCTACTCTAATTAGGCTGCAATTCAGCAATGAACCAACCTAGATAATTAACTGAACAAAGAATAACCATGTCAGCTCTGGGTGCTGACAGCTGGTGCTCTGTGTTTGCCAACATGCCCTGTTGTGTTAAATTTAGTTACGCTGAAATATCCTGCATGCATTGTATTTGAATTAAAAGATTTTATTTTGCTATAAGGAGCACTGTTCTTCATGCAGCTCAGCAATCTGAGGGCTGAAGGTTACAGGGACAGAGAACTCACTAAGTTGGAAACTATGATCTAATAACTTTTTTTTTCTACTTTACACCTCTGACCCTCATTTTAAAAATTATTCACATGCGGGTGACTGCCAAATTCTTGTTGTCTGCTTTATACAACATTTACACTGATCCTAAACTGCACAGGATCTGAAGCAGCCACCTTATGAGCTCATATATCACATTTATAAGCATCTCTAGAGACAGGTAGTGCAGAGATACAGATAATGCAATAAGATATTCCGTAGACTGCAAAGTTTGAGGGCTTGTAGTCTTGAATTACAAGTGGAAAACAAGGGATGTTCTGGCTTTGCACATGTTTTGCTTATGCCAGCCCAATTCTCTGAAGCATAATTTCTTTGCTTTTTTCCTGAATGATGACAAAATGAATCTATGAGTTAATCCCAAGAAAGTATGCAAAATTGGTAAGTGTCCTGCTTTAGAGTCACTAAAACTGGAATCAGCTTTTCTAGTTGGTCTAAGGAAGACTGAGGGTGTTAATCCTTACATTCAATGTATGTTGTAAATCTTATGTATCACTGCTACTTTATTCTACACCAGAGATAACAAGTCTTAGAGTGATCTTTATTCTGTTTGTTTTTCAGTTAAGTAAATTACATCATTGTGTCCAGTTTGTGCCTTTTATAAATCCATAATGAATACATTTCTGCCACTCTCCAAGATTAGACTAATATTAATGAAAATCTCAAAGTATGTTATTCATTTTTTCCCTCTTAAATCTGTAGATTTTTTTTTTTTAATAGAGGAATTATGCTGGCTGCAAGGTGAGTGAATTTGAATAAGTAAATTCCTACATAATCAAATTCAAAGCAAACCCAGTACTTAGTAGAGATTCAATGCATTTGCAATATTTTGGTAAAAAGTATTTTTACCAAAAGACTCTCAGTAAAAAAATACTAAGGCCTACTCTCTCAGGAATTTTCTGGAATCAGAAGGCAGCACAGTGCATGAAGAATTTAAGTGCCTCTGTATAAACTAACACAACACTAAACCCCAACTTTAAGCAAGATCCTGTTCAACCACCCTTTTTTGTTGTGCCCCAGAGCTCAGGAATTTGCAAGAAAATGCTACTCTGCTTCTTGTGTGCAGTTAGGAAATGTTTATACCTACATACAAGATAATCTTTCCAGTTGTAGTTGGGGATGATGTTCTCTTACCTTTCTTATTACAACAGTAATTGTAACAATTGTTAAACAAAAAGGTGAAAATTCAGTTAGTCTGATGGAGCTAAAATCTGTCTCCTAGAAGATAATCTTAATCACTAGGCTCCAGATTTGAAGATGCTTCTCAAACTTAGACCAGAAAGTGTTTGCTGGCTCTGAGTCAAATGGCACGGCTTTTCTTGTCAACATTCCTAAACTGTATTCTTCTTCCTAAACTGATGTTTCTGCTATGCAAAGTGACAACTGGGAACAGCTCTCAGCACATTCTGTGAGTGGGGCTTGATCTATGCTAGCAAGGTCAAGCATTCTTTGGGAATAATCAGGGGAGAACATTTCCTAACAGATAAGTAGATGTGACCATTCTAGATTCAGGTGTGAGCAATGGAACTTGTGAGCCTGGAGCCCTTCTTTGTGTGCTCAAATGTGTAACTTGAAGGACAATGGACCTTTGAAACTGAGCACTGCCAGAGGCTGCTGATACACACAAGATTAAGGATATGCATATGAATTATTTTCACTGGTGAGGGCCTAGCAGTTTAAAAAATGCCCAGGTAATACCACTTCCCCATAAGTTTAGAAGTAATAATTTAATAGCAGAGTCCTTAAATCTTTTGTAATTTTACTAGTAGATGTGTACATGCCTTTAGTTCTGTTCTGTTAACAATAAATTCAGAAGGATAATTATATACTCTGGCAGGGATATAACACTGAACATATAGCTGAGAAATTCTTCATTCTTTAGATTTTTTACTTTGCTTTCTCTTTTCACTTATGCTGTCTTCAGTGGACAGCTTCAGTCCAGTTACTTGGCATGAGGCTGTCAGACTTCCTGACTGGATTTATCAAAGGCAACCACACAAATGAATAAAATTCAGACTGACATTCTCTGAGGTTATACAGTTTAGACAAATTCACATTGGCCCTTTTTTGACAATAACTCCCCTTGCACACCTTGCATTGCCCTCTTTTTTATGTTCCCCTCAGACTAATTGCCACCCTTTAACCTGCAGTGACTTTAACATCAAATCTCTGTTCTGCAGCTATCAGTTGTGCAAGTTGAAGTAAATGACTTAAAGAATTTGGAACTGTGGTAGAATTGGAAGATGATTAATAGGGTTTTCTTCCTATGTTTTATTGGCTGACACTGCCACCCTGTGAATTCATGTCCTTCCTCCTAAATAGATACACACATGTCCATTTGGAAATGACATCGTCTGTGTTTCTGCCTCTTGACACTGAAAATAATGAGCTGAAACTTTAGTGAGTCTTTTAATTCACATACACTGATTTATTTCATTTTGTGTTCCTTAGCATGACTTAGAAAAAAAATTAAATGTAAGAAATATAAACTATTTAGCATCAGATTTTGCATATGACAACCCAACTAATGATTCAGTAATTATAGACTTCCAAGAAGGCTGACTAATATATCTAGAAATAGATTTGATTTGATCAGCTATTGGAAATTACATCCTTTTCAAGGAGCTAAGTTTAGAAGCTTGTTCTCATATCAATATAATGCATTTGCTCCAGTAAACATTTTTCCATCTTGGTATTAGCAGTTCCTCAATCTTAAACAAGTATTTCTTACACATAAATATCTTAATTTTAAAAGTAAGCTATCTAACTCCATGAAGGTACTCTGTATAGCTCACACCAACAGCTCATAGCTGCCTGTTATGCAACCAAAGCTGTAAGACATCCTTGGCATGTTGCAGGTTTTTCATAAACACTGGAATAGGATCCATTATCATATCTGTCAAACCATAGTGTAAGTGAAAAATATGAGCTCTGCCTCCTAACTTACTGTAACAAGAGAGTCCTGAAAAGGCATCTTTGTGGCTGTCAGAGCAGCATGAATGTATCTCTGGTGCACTTAAAATATTTTTTAACTCTCCAGCTTTTTATGTGACAGTATTGCAGGAAAGACCAAGTCCATATTGGGTTGAATGTTTTCTCAGGTTCTTGTGGAAATCAGTGTCAGAGATAATCAGTAGCTTTACATGCTAAGGAAGCGTAACTATTCTAAAATATCAAAACAGCCATGGGAGTCTTGTGAGGTTTTTCACAGTGTTGCAAAGCTTGCAGACCAAGTGTCTTCAATTTGTAGACAGAAGACTATCTAGGGAAGAGGGGATCTGCTGTTATTTTATCTTATTTATTGAGTAATTATAATTTGGTTTCTTTTTTATGAGTCTTAAATCTACAAACGTAATTTGTGGTCTGCTACTCATACTGGGTGTTTTGTGTTTCACAATCATTGATTTTAAAGATTCAGCAGCCAAATTCCGTTTCCATGATGTCTGCACAAATCTTCTTATTCTCCTGGAAGTGGGTGAAGTCAAAAATGTCCACTTATAGACTACGGTAATATTGATGAAGAGTATTAAGGAAGATAATGCTTCATCTGCTGTTACTTATATTATTATTTTTGCAAATTGGAAAAAAAAAGCTTTGCCCTCTAGACAGATACTCAAATACTTTTCTCAACAGTTAAATTCACATGAGAATAGGGCAAAATAATATTTCTCTAGCAGAATGAATGTTGGAGAAGTCTAAGGTACTAATTTTAAAACCTTCAATTGTAATCTTGGAAACATCAGTCAGTGTCATACTGAATGCATTGCTGGAAATCTTCTAAAATGTATTTTTGTTAATGAAGTTAAAATTACCACAGAAATGTTTCTCTTCTGAGCTCCTGAAATGTAGTAAAAGGGTTTTTTTGAGTTTTCCCATCTATTAACCTTTTAAAAACCATATGGCAATCTAATAAAACAAGGATTGTGAACAGGGCTGCAAGTGAAAGTTCACACTGAAATACACAGAGGGCATTGCAGAGCCACTTACCTGGTGTCAGTTAAGATAAAGCAGACAAACTGTTAAAAAAGACAAATTTCCCTTTTCTGTGGTGCATTTCTAAAAGCAAAACTTGTCTTAGTCATTTTGGCTTCATTTAACCTGTAACATACTGTGATAGGTGTTAGTAAGATACAGAGAATGGCAATTCAGATTTCTTTATTTCAAATACAGCCTAAAATAGATGAAATAAGATAGCTAAAAAAAAAAAAAAAGAATCCAGATGTCTTTGTAATAACAGGGCCAGTGCTTTTAAAAGCTGGGATGTAAGAGAGTTATAGTACTGAAGAAGCCTGTTTTGCCTAAATTAGTGTTTTCTCAGGTATTAGAAAATAACAGTGTCACTATTGGTGTTAGTATCCAACTGCTGAGTAGGTTATATTGCCTACACAATTCCAGATGTGTAGATGATAGAGTGTATGAAGAGGTTAATTATTAAAAAATACAGAGATATTTTCATGAATGAGGAGTGCTTTATGAATAAAGCATTTTTTGGCTTCAGTGAGGACCTAGGATACTTCAGGGATTTTACTGAGTCTGCCTTCTTAAAAGAAGAGTGTCTTTACAACACACAGATGAAGAAGCCAACACCTACCTTTCCAGGCAACTTCCATACCCACGGTTAGAATAATTCTGTCATATGAACCAATGGATTTCAGATCTGTCTTTTTGTACTGAGACAAATTTGATTATAACTTTAGACTTCTCAGAAAACCATGCCAGTAATTGGGTGATGGTGGGTTCTCTTCAATGCTTAGCTGTTTAAGATGAACCATTTTGAGTCAATATGCAACCATGGGTGACATGTTTTCACACATAGTTCAGAGTACTTTAAATCTACAGCTATCTTGAAGGGTATGTTGCTTCAGAAACACAGGGAAAGGATTAATACATGTTTTGATAATAAAATGATATATAATATACACATAAATCATATAATCATGGAATATTCTGAGTTGGAAGGACCCAGAGGGATCATCAAAGTCCATCATTCAACTCCTGGCCATGCACAGGACCCCCCAAGAATCCCACCCTGTGCTTGAGAGCATTGTCCAAACACTTCTTGAGCTCTGTCAGGTTTGGTGCTGTGAGCACTTCCCTGGGAGCCTGTTCCAGTGCCTAGCCACCTCTGGGTGGAAAAACTTTCTCTAATATCCAACCTAAACCTGCTCTAACACAACTTCAAACCGTTCCCTTGGGTCCTGGCACTGGTCACTTCATTTGTGAGGAAGCTTTAGTCTCCTGTGAGCTCTCCTCTCAGTGTCTTCTCCAGACTGAACAAGTAGAGCAGGACAATCCCCTCCCTTGCCCAGCTGGTGAAGCTGTGCCTGATGTCCCCTGGGACACAGCTGGTACTCCTGGCTGCCAGAGCACTGCTGACTCATATTCAGCTTCCCATTGACCATTGACTTGCTATTTTACTAAATAAATACCATGATTTTCCTCATCTCTGATGACTGTTCAAATATTAAAGTAATGAAGGTCATTTGTTTTCACTTCTCTCATCAAAGTCAAAATGATTAAATTTGTTTCAGTTCTTGTGAATCCAAAGTAAATATATCATCTACTTCTAGTTTCAGTTTTGTTTTCTCTGTGTTTTTGACAGGATAGATCTGGGCATCTCCCAAACCTTAATATTTCTAAAAAGCTACTCAGTTTGCTATTTTGGATATGGGTTTTTTTGTTTTGGTTTGTTTTGGTTTGGGTTGGGGTTTTTGGGGGGTTTTTTTGTTGGTTTTTTTTTTGTTTTTTTGGGGTTTTTTTGTTTGTTTGTTTTTTTGGGGTTTTTTTTTGGTTTTTTTATGCCCAATTGTTGCTCTTATTTGTTTTGTTGCAATAAAGATCCTACAGCTCCTCTGGACATTCAATGGCTAAATTTTACATTGTGTTTAGATTCTAATGGTGATTGTAGTTTTTTGAGTACAGTTTTTATACTGAGTGTCAGTTAGAATACCTCCACTCAAATCTGAATCTTTACATAATTACATGGATATACATTCTCAAAAAACAATCTTATGTGAAAACTTAATTGTCCTGGATATGTACTGAACCATATTGAGGGGCCAATGTAATGAAATCAGAAATGTCTGATTGGATGTGGATCTTAGATTTGGGGTTTTTTCAGGTATTTAGGTAGACAGGGAGCACACAGTCTCTAATCTCCAGGTGATATTAGAAATCATAAAAATGCATGAAGAATCTTTTAAGTTCTGAAAAAGTAGTAAAACCCTGTTGGATCAGTTATTGTGTTTCAACTTATTTGACTGCAATAGGAAATACATAAATATATTAGAGGATAAAACCTTACCTTTGAGGTTTGAAAGCTTGATGATGCTGTACTTTTTTTGGACACAAAAGGTGTTAAATAGTTTCAGAGACCTGAATGGACCTGTAATGAATCTCAGTAATGAAGAAGTTACTCAGAATGAATGGAGATAATTAACAGATTGAAGTTCTGCAAGCAACAAGTAATTGGATTGTTGGTGGATAATTTGTTTCCGAGACATTTTTACTATCTGGTCATATGCTATATTTTGTTCTTATCTTTATATTCAAAAGAAAATTGTCTTCAAATCATGGATTATCCCCAGTGTGATCTTAGATATTAAGTTACTAGAAGAGAAAGGTACCTTTTAAAAATATTCTTTTTAGCAGTTATCCACAAGTCTCATTTTGATTTTAAATGGCAGTTTCTATTTTGTTATGATTGTTGTACTGTCAGGATCCCATTGGAGTTGATATAATGATTGTCTCTCTATTTTTGGACACTGCACGTACTATTAGTAGTGATGGTCTTAAATAAGGTACTATGGTAATCTCATCAGAAAGGCCAATAGGGAAACTGTGTAGAATTTCATGATGTCAAACAAAACTGATGAGCAAACAATAGATTTGAAATCTGAAATGACTCATTGAACATGAATTTGCACACATTGCAGGATTCTGGTATAAAGACAACCCTGAATAATGGACAGTCTGACTCAAACCTGTCCTGTATTTCCTTCCTTTATACATGGTAGAACTAGGGCTTCTTTTCAGTTCTATAATCTTGTCCTATAAAATGTCTTTTGTTCCTCTTTACAGAAGAGTTGAAATTGCTGCTCTTTCCCTTCCCTTTATGTTTGGTCCCCATATGGATAGCATTACTATTTCATACTAGATTGACCTTTTGCCAAATACAGTTCTTCTGCATTCCATTGTTTGCACATATATTTTTGTTTCTTGCCTTTTTTCCTGTCTGGGTGATTTTTAAATAGTCCAAGAACTATTCATAATGATTTTTTAAAATACATGTAGTCAGTGCCTCTGGCCAACTTAATTTGATGGAGTTTTTTCAAGATTAATGTTCGTGTCAATTGTATTTTTTTTTTCTTTAGGAATTGTTTTAATGACTCTGTCACTTGGTAATCCATAGTCCTTGAAAGCAAACCAGGGTGCATTGTTTTTCTGTGCACTAACTCAACAATTCAGTCAGCTAGAACAGGCAAAATGGAACACCTTCACCTAATAACTTTTACATTGATTGGATGTGAACATCAGTTACTGCAGTCTAGGTGTGCCCAGAAGGACTGGGAGTTTGGTGGCTACTCATTTGTGGTTTTGTTGAGGGGAGAGAGAAGATGGCATGAAGCCAGTGTGGTTTTGTATTGATGATGGGTACTTAGAAGAAGCTTCTCTGACTTCTTCTCCAGGGTGCTTAAAATTCCCTTGTCTCGGCAGAAGTACATTTCCATTAGGAATGGGATAGTAGGAATTTCCTTTTAGTCTGATGAAGACAATTCTCTGGTTTTATATTGTGAAGGATTGTATGATCTGTGACAACATGTCACATTGCCTGATTGCCACTTACTGATTGGAAGAGCTTGTTCTTGTTCACCTTTTATCATCTCCAAATATAAGCATTTGACAGAACGATATGAAAAGTAAATATTTTTCATCATTATATGAAATTTCTTTTTAGACACAGAAATCCAATTAAGTTTACACAAACATGTCCTCCAACATTAAAAAATGTAGTCAGAGATAATACCAGTTAAACTTTAGGTGTGTTTAATCAAAATTTGAAAGGATCTTGTTGGATCAAGGCCTGACTTGTTAAAGTTCAGTGCATCTGCTTGTCACTAAGAAGAGCAGTGAATTATTATTCTTGTTTTATAATTCATTTGCTCTGGGTTATTGGAGATCCAAGTTTCTTTCTGCAAGCATCAGGAGATGTACATATCTTCTCTGATAATGATGGTTAGAAACATCCCATGATCCTGAGGACCATTTTCTATACTGATCTGTATTATTGCAATGTCAGGGTCCAATGTACATGTTGTCTATACCATAACATATATTCAGTAAATTTTCTTTCTTTACAATTTTGGAGGCTTTTTTACTTTTCCTTCCACAAACTGTTTCCTTAATTTGCTAAAGAATTTTTAAAATGCAGCATTTTTTTTTATTAAAACCAGACATTGATTGAAAAATTCTGGTAAAAAAGAAAATAAAAGTGATTTTATAATCTAGATCCTACTTTTCCGAGTAGATCATGATGTTAAATCATCGTTCTCAAGTATCCCTGAGCTACTGAGAAGAGAGTGCTAGAACTATATTACTAGCAAAGACATTTGATAGTTTAAATGGTGAATTGTATCAGGAGTATTCTCAATGCCTTAAGAATGATCAAATCTGGTGTAATATTACTTCGGCAAGAGAGGTGACTGAATTCATTGTGGAGCAACTAGGCAATCAGCAGTTTCCATCATCATCCTGTGGAAGATTGTTAGTTATAAATTTAATAGGGGTGGCAAAATTGTGTCTGACTTAATTGTTATAGAAGTACATTCATAATTATTACACCAAATATAAATGGATGCTTGAAAAGAAAAGGATACACTGTGTCATTATTTGAGGCTTTATGATTAAGTTCTTAAGACAGCTTGGTAAAGTACATAAAAATTATCATTGTTCCCCCTTACTGTCATAGTGAACAGTTTATCAAATGAATATCTATACTCAGGGTGATATAATTGGTTGATTGAATTCTCTTCTGCTTTGGTTGAAAACTGTCACTCTGATTGCACAGACTTTACAAGATAGAGTGCAACTGCTAAGCCGGTGTCTTTTTGGTTGGATCAATTCAGAAAGATAAAAATAGGCTGCAAATAGGCTGATTTGGGCAGTGAAAATGAATGTATAGGCCATGGTGTGAAAAGGTTAAACTTTAAGCTCTGGAACAAATATGAAAGCAAGGAAAGGTACTTTTGGAGAAAATTAACTGAAGAAAATATGGTTTAAGAGTCTACCTACATCCCATTAGCATGGTTTCTGATGCTTTTTGTGCTTTTAGTATTTCATAGTGTAGGCATCTTAGCAAAAAAAAAAAAAAAAAAGCCAACAGGAACCAAACACGGTTAATACAACTGGCAATCTTGAAATGACACATGGGTTCAGAGAGAAAGCGGAGTCTGGGCTTAGTGTACTGGGCAAGCCCAGTGAGAAGTACATTATCACATGGGAAGACTGCAAAACATTGCTTAAACTGCATTAAAAAGGAGTGGCACATCATTACTGCCCAGGGCCTTCTTTTTGCCACTTGTGGTTTCATATTGAAGTGCTTTGTGGAGATAGAAGATATTGAAAAACAATGCAAAAATGAAAGATGTAGTTCAAATATTTGATTTAGTGATTATATGAACTGAAATCATAATTCATTGGTGGAATTCTTGGGGTGGCTGTAATCCAAAGCCTGAGAAATTACTCATCTATGAGCATGTATATGAGAAACCTGACATTAATAAAGATGGTCTGTGCCAGTGGATGAAAAGAATCAGGAGACATTTTATGCAAGAAGTCTCTTTCTGTGTGAGGCTGAAAGATGATGACTGGATCCCTAAGGACATATTTGTTATTTTAGGGAAAAAAAAAAAGAAAATGGCACACCTTCATTACTATAAGGGACTTTAATCTGAGAGGCTTGCTAGAATATTTACCAGTAGTTAAATATTGCTAGAATGTCTAAAAATTATAGATTACATATTCATCAGTCAAAAGAGGCTGTCCAAGGTGTAGGAAAAACTTTTCATTAGATATGATTTCATTATGGAAAATAACTGTGATCTAAATATTATAGAGAAAAAATAGAAAAATGCAAAAGATTTCTGGGAGTCACATTAAAACCATTTTATTATATAAAAGAAAAAAGTTGAAAACACTCTTTTTTTTTAAACTGTATATTGGTTAAGAGTTGATGGGGAAGGAAATGGATAACTAACCAAGAAAAAAGGAAAATTACAGCATTTAATGTAATAGAACTACTTCATAGAAAATGGATAAAAGGAAGGAAAAAAATCCCCCCTCAATGACAGATCTTTGAGAAACTTTTTAAGAGTAAAGAATTTTCACAGTAGTACTAGTATAGTATAATATTGCTTTTTAATTTAGAGAGAAAAATAACACAAAATTGATGTAGCACACGTTAAAGAGCAAAGTAGTAAGTCTGAAAAATAGACCAAAAACTGAGTTGCTGTATTTTCAGAGAGAGTCTCTGTCTGCTCATAGTCTATGTGCTATTTAATATCCATGGCTTGGAAGGCACACATCAAATCATAGATGATAAAGTTTGAACGTGATACAGATGTTTGTGAACTAATAATAAGAAAGACATGTCCCTGACACAAACCCATCTGGATTCTTTATTAGTTGGCATAACTAAATAGAATATTTTATTGTTACCAAATAGAAAGGAGTTTGTAAAGAACAGGAATGTGAGCAGTGTTTACTAGGCAAGGGACCCAAAACTGAGACTCACAGGCCTTCCTTCCATACTATACTTGGGAGGACTAATGTCTCTTTTATATTTGTGCATTTTGCTGCCAAAACTACTATTGGTTTACTTTATCCAATTCTTGTGCTCTAGCTGGGAATAATAATGTAAACTGGAGAAGGTTCAAATAAAATATGCTTATTATGTAATTACTTGTTAGAGAATGTTCTCTTAGGGACTGATGTCCTGAATTGTGCTAATTCCAGTTTAGGATTTGCTATTGACTTGGTTCTGATTTTACTTAGTTTGTTTTCTCAGTCACTATAGTCTTGTTTTGGAGATCAGAGATGACTACAGACAGTCATAGGAACATGGATGTAGGGGTTAAAATCTGGTAGTGACCATAAATTGGCATTTGAATAAATCATTTGCTTTGATTGATAATTTAACTTTTGTTCATTGTGGCTTGCTCTCTGTCTTTGAGCATGATACTTGTCTAATAAGTGTGTTTAAGTGTATACATTTCTCATTGTTTTACTGTGCTTATCAGGAAATTTTCCTTTTTTTAGATTTCTAGTGAGAAAAAAAGTGAGAACCTGATAAATGCTCTATTAGGTGGGACTGAAGGTCTATTTAGCCCACTGTTCTTCCCCCAACAGTGACAACAGCAAGTTTTACTTTTGTCAGGAACTGTGGTGGTAGGAGGAGACAAGAAATGTTAAAAGAGAGAAAAGCCCTTCCCATATGCTTTCCCCATGTCTTCCCCCTCTTCCCTCACACTTTACTCACCTCTCTCAGCTCTCCTCCTACTCTGTCTTCACCACAAAATTTTGCAACCCAAAATTTTCAGCTTCTCGGAAAATTAAATTTTTCTCTTGGTCCTGCTAGCGTTTTAGAACTTTGTTTTATTATGAATACATAAGAAACTGACTGATGATTCAAATACTAAATTGTATATTAAAATAACAAATACTTTGATAAATAGAAATGAATCCCCAAAGTGAGCCTGATATAGATGTAAATGTTTTGATGTAAATCCCAAAAGTGAGCTGTTAGTTTTGATGGCACATTCTGCTGCAATGGTACATATAAAAAGGACAGAAGCTTTTTCCAAATGAAACATTGTTACCTAAAGAGTAGAAGTGGGGAGCAAACCAAAAGACAACACATGTCCACCTAGGACATCTGCAATTGTGTAATTGAAGAGGTTCTTTCTTCTCCAATATTTAACACAAAACAAATTTCTCCAGTTTATGTGACATAAAAACTTCTTTGCAATAAAACAGAAAAGCAAAACTGCTTAGATAAGATTTGAATTGAACAGGATAACATCACATCAAGATGCAATCTACTGCTGAATTAAAATTGGGAGTAATGAGTAATGCTGCACAAATATAACAGAGAAGTATTTGGGAACACTCATATTCAGTTAAAGAATGAATTTACTATTCAAAACTCTCCTTAATTTCATGGTCATTTCTGTAAACCAAGTTTATCATTCTACAAGTATGCATATTGGTTTATTTGTATTTGAATGATGTGCATATTCATTTTTCATAAAACTTGCCAGATCACGTTACAATTTCTCATGGTCAGAGAAAACACAGTTTGAGACATTATGGCCCTTACTAATTGGTTCAATGCTTCTAAAAAACCTTTCAGGCACTTGTAAAAATGTTAAATTCTACAGACTTCTGTGATTCTGTCATGACTTGCTCTATCTGTGGTGAAAATATAGCATCAGTTTTAGTGTGCACATGAGCAGTTACAGAAAGTTTTGAATTCTAGAAAGAGTTAAGAAGCTCTTTTCTATTAATCTAAAATAAAATCAACGTGATAGAAAGAATTGTCTAATAATTCATGGCTTTCTAAAATACCAAGAAATGGAACCTCTGGAGAATGAAATGTCCTCCAATCTATAAGTTTAGATTGGAAGTGAGGTCTGTATTTTCTAACTGTTGCAGTAAAAGGATGTAAACTTGCATTCTTCACCCAAGGCTTGGTGTTTCATGCCTCATGCAGGAATTATTGGGTGAGCCCATTGACACTGTGGTATGCATTGTGGCAGTAGATCTAAGCCTTCTGATCATGGAAGCAATAAAAGCCACCCAATCCACCAAAACCTCACAGGTCATTTAGACTACTCAGATGTGTAAAGCCAAGGCTTTAGTGTTCTGTTCCTTTCTTCGTCAGGCTCAGCTGTTCTATAATTTCAAGACAGTGCTCTCAGTCTTTGCTCAAGAGCAGTGAGCACGGTTTCCCCAGTGTTGTAGTGTGTTTTTATATTTTGCAATACTCTGTAATAGTTTCTTGTATCCCTTTAGTTTTCCTAAGTAGTTTACCCCAAACTGTGCCCCTTCCCTATACCTATGTTAACATTCTCCTGGGTTGAGATAATCCCCAAACCCCCCACCCTGACCCTCTGTCAATCACTCAGCATCCCATCCTCTTTATCCAGAACTTTTGGCCAAATCCGTCGTGTGATTAGCTGGAGGCCAAGAGTCAGCCCCCCAAGAAGTATCCTATACGTTGCCCAAAATGTCCATTCCTTTAGATCCCATCCCTTTAGCATCCTTATTGGTCAACAAACGTTATCTGCTTTTTGTTTCCATTTCCCTTTAAATGTGTCCTTGGTATAGCTCCCGGTGCTCTGAGCAGGAGGCCCCCTGAGGTTGCAGGAGTCCCTTGGGAGCTCTGAATAAACCTTGGAATTACCCCTGCTGAGAGTCAGCCTTTTTCTCTACCACTGTCTCCAGTGTCTCCCCTGCTGCAAAGGCACTGGCCCAGCTGCCATCAGTACCCTCGGGGCACAGAGAGTGTCCCCCCTCTGAGTGTCCTCAGAGTGTCCCCCCGCTGTCGGACACATCGGGGGAGCCCCGCCCCGTTGTCTGCTGACCCAGGGCTGGCCAGGGGTCCTGAGAGGCTGCAGGGAGACCAAAAGACACCCCAGCTGGCACAGGGTTTGTTCTTTTTTGTCTTTGAATGATAGCACAAGCCACACGTAACACAGGAGGGGTGAGCCAAAAGAACGTGATGTTGTTTTTAACTGGAGGACTCATGCTCACACGGTAGGGCAAAAAAAAAGAAACACATGGAAGTTGCAGTAAACACTTATCAAATAGATAGTAAAAAGGAAAACTTCCTTTGTTTGTCAATGCTTGCTTGCTCTTCTAGGCTGCCTCATTTCTGACATTTAAGAGAATCTGTCTTCAAAGGTACTTAAGACAATAATAAAATTTCTGACATCTTAGGAATGGAAAGAACAGTGAATAATGAGGAAATATTTGTGTTGCTCCTCAAATCAAAGTGAAACTTGAAAGCATTAATAAAAAAGACACCCTGAGTAGCTAAACCTGTATTAATACTAGAGGGATGACAGGATGATTTAAAACATAGTTGCAATTCATTTTGAAGTGTTCAAAGGTGTAATCTCTAACTGGAGGTGATCCTTCCTGAACTTTTACGTCCTTTTTATTTGTCTTTTTCAGGGTCATAAATACATGATTATCTCTTGCAAATTAAAATGAGTATATGCAAATTAAATACTTATATTGAAGGCATACCTAAAAGGCTTGCTTTCAGAGAGCACAATTTTCATGAAAATACATAATATTTTTTAACTGTCATGAAGCAACTGAGAGAGTGATGTCAGTAGATCATTGTATGATATTGAATCTGATCATTTTTCAGCTGAAGTTTATGGTCACAAGAACTGAACACCTCTTCTTCAGACCTCTTGAAAATGTCATGGATGATCCTCATATACACTCTAACCATCTAACTGGGTCAATGGGTGGGTTTTTGTGTATTCACAGTGACTAGCAATGCAAGATGGAAGTCACAAATCCTGACAAACAGACCAAACACACACACACATATTGAGCAGCTTCAGTATGGATTTACCTTCCTTTTGTGATCTCAGAAAACCGCTAAAAAATTCTAATCATGCTACTTGTTTCCTTGAAACAAAGAATAATTTTGGGAAGGGGAGTAGGACAATATTTATTTTTTTTATACTAGACTTGTTAGCCACGGTGAAGAGCTTCCGCCTATCAGATTCCAAGTGACAGATGGTAACTTCACTGCATGGAAACCACAAAGCAGGTGATGTACCTGTTCTGCAAAAATGGATTGGAATGACTTGTTAACTAAATGTCCTAGGAGACAAAAGTTTGCTGCACATTAGTATTCACCTTCCCCACAGTCAAAAGCAGTCATCCAGCTACAATTCCCAGACTTTCCAGCATGTCTCCTCCCTCCTGCCCTCCCTTTTCATCATATGTCAATTGGTTTCATGTTTCAGATCTGAATGTTAATGAATTATTAAAAGTGTATTATTATGAGTACATATTTACACTTCAAAGTTTAAATGTCAGCTGTTTGCTGTTCACAAATATGATTGGTTTAGCAAAAAACTTAGGTCTGTTTTTTCTGCCTCTTCATAGGAATTTTTTCTTATGAAACTTTGTAAATCTTACATACAAATGTAAAAATAGATGAAGCTATCCTCTAGATCATCTCAAATTAGTAATTGTGAATAGAGATGATAAGAAGTAGGAGAAAAAAATAATGGAAATAATTTCATCCTCCTTGGTTTTCTTGGTGTTTGAGAGGTGGTTACTCTGATTCAGCTTAATTCTTTTTTCAGACATGCTTGAAATGGTCTTTATGCTGTAGATTATCTATGCATAGTACACCATGTCAAAATGTCATTTAATTTCCAGAGTGTTTAATTTCCAATTTTGTAAGGGTTTTCATAGTTTTAATGTCTATCTGTATAAAATATATATAAACCTGGAGCTAAGATTTTAGGGAGAATTAAACACTTAACTTCTATATATTCCCTTGAAAATTGATCTCTCACACTTTCACCCCTCCCCACCAATCTTTTAAAATTTGTATTACCAACTGTATAAACCTTAAATTTTTAATCTTTTCTTAAAGTCTGAATTTTGGTCTTAATGATATCTTTTGGGATTGACTGCTGCAAATGGACTAGACATTATATACAGTCTTTTTATATGTTTTTTACTCTCTTTTTAGAAAACATTCAAAACAATTAGAGATCTTTAAAGCTGACTACTTTAATATGATCTTACACAATATTTATTCTTCAAAAACAAAGAAGCAGGTTTTTTTGGTTTTTTTTTAATTTATTTATCTTATTTTTTTAATGTGTATATATTCTACCATGAATTTGTGTTTCAGAAACTGTGCACATGTTAAGAAATAACATAATACATCTTCCTGTCAGGGCTATTTTTTACTTCCTCAGTAGGAATAATATTTTATATTCCTGTTACCAGATATTTTTTCTGCAAAATCAATACTCTTGAGTGACTGAGATGTCACAAAAACCTGTCAATAACACAAACAATTAAAATTTCTTGCTTCAGTAATAATTCTTTTCAATATTTTTAGACTATTAGCATCTGAAACCTCAAGGCATTTGTCAAGTCATGTTGGCAAAGTCTTTTGGAGAGAGCATCTCCAGGTTTATCTTAGCCAACAGTGATCCCTTTTGGAATATTTTGCAGAGAAGAACGTCTTCAGGTCTCATTTTAGCCAACAATAATCCTCTTGGGTCTGAAGCCCAGAGTATAGCAGTCTATATTACTGATGCTTCAGCCCCCATAAACATCTCACAGGAAGCCAAGCAATCAGGAGTTTCTTTAGAGAGGACAAATATTAAATTTTGAAAGCATTGAATTGTCAGGACAGTTCCTATTTTCCCCATTCATGATATATGTCTACACAAGATGAGCAAGAGTTTCTGCTTCTTTCAGGTGTTGATGGATATGTGAAATGACAAACACAAGTATTTGATTTTATTATGAAAAGTTTTGAGAAAGTAAAAGACAATAACAGAGACAAGGAATATCACTCCCCAAATTAAAATATATTATAGGAGATTAACAGATACAAACCACAATTTTACATACTTTTTATCTTAATTAGGCAAAACCTCCACTGAGATCAAAACATTGTAACATCAAATCACTCACACACATTCCATTTTACTTTTATTGTTTTCCAGAAGAAAATGTCTCTCTGCCTCAAGTTTTAGTGAAGTGTTTTGATTCTGTATTTCTACAAGACAATGAATTCCTGAATGAATTTAGGAAATTGATTCACTAGATTTCAGAAAGTATAGTTTACTTCCTTGTCTCAAGCACCAAGACAGTGTAAGATCACACAGAGGTAACATTTTCCCATACATTTTTGTTATTATTTCTGGGTTTTATACAGTAAGTGAAAACATATGGCTAGACTCCTGTTTTTTCTCATTTTTGGTGACACAAAACTATTTTCTTGGTAAAATGGGTGTTCATAATAGGGAAGAATTGTGTAAAAGTTTTTCAAGGATTTCTTTCTAGCTGCTGGCTCAATTGAGTTTCTGAAATTAAAATGTGGACTTGTATCTGTGTGTACTCCTCCTTTGGGTCCATGGTAGCTGCATGTGACAATTTAGAAAACAGATGTACTTTAATGATAAATATCTGATATAGGACTTAGAATGGACATTTGGATGTTCTGCAGCAGATGATTAGTATAGGATTGTGGCCTTAATATTTGTAAAATTATTCTGTAAAAAAACTAAAAATATTTTGTTTTGTCCTAGAAACACTCTGTTCTGTGTTTATTATCCTTGAAAGCTGCTGAGTAGCACAAGCAATCCTGTTGAGATTTGTGCTTATCAGAAATAAATGAAAAAGGCCTGGGATTTGGGTTGTAAATAAGAAAAAGAAAGTTGTTTAATTCTTATACAAGTTCAGCTGTGAAAAAAAAAAAAAAATTGCAAAGAGAACAGGGGTTATGCTATACGTAGATACTGATGCAGGGAGCAGACTGAGGGTTGTCAAAGTATGCTGCTTCATTGGCTACAGAGTCATTTCCCCATTCTCCATGCTTCAGTGATTATTTAGATATTTTCTAGAATGTAGAAGAGTTTCAATGGAAGTGACACTTCTCAAAAAGTGCAAAAGCTTGTATCTGCTAAGGTTCTGATCTAGTTGAGCATTTAGGAAGCAGCAGTATTGCTGTGTTTTTATAGGCTAAGTACAGCTTGTGGAAATCCTTTTTTTTTTTTTTTTTTTTTTTTTTTTTTTTTTTTTTTTTTGGGGGGGGGGTTTTTTTTTTTTTTTTTTTTTTAAGAGATNAGGGAGGGTTTGTTGATTTGGTTTGCTTTGGTTTGGTTTGGTTTGTTTTTTTTTAGTTAGAAATGTATTATATGGGCAACCTGGGCATCCACCTTGGAAGTGTGAATACCCTGACAGGGAGGCAGGCGAGAAATAGGAAGGGAAAGTTGTTGATATTCTAGTTTAATGTGACAGGAGATAATGTCCTTCTGAACCTGAAATGTCCTTATGCTAGCACGTGATGCATTCATAAGCACATCACAAATTGTACAAATTGAAGAAAATGTAAACACTGTAAGAAATGGTGAGACAGACTCATCAGAAGCTAATGCAATTAAAGATCTGCCCACAGTATTGTGCACATGGTTAATGAATCAATTACAAACAGTAGGAGCTTATTCTTCTCTCAAGGCATAGATGTAATTTCTGCTGACTCTAAATGACTTTTTCAAATCATAAGTCATTTACATATCTAAAGTAAAGAAGCATATATAAACATACAACAGAGATAATGTTAAAATTAAGCAGAGATAATGTAAAAAAAGTAAGTAGGACTCCTACAGGTAGCCCATTCCATTCCATTCCATTCCATTCCATTCCATTCCATTCCATTCCATTCCATTCCATTCCATTCCATCCCTTTTCTATTCCTTTTCTATTTCTTTGATTCATAAAAGTGCTAAGATCCTCCATCGTACTGTGCATGAATGATGCTTAGCAGCAATGGAAATTCATTACTGTCAGGAAAGATACCTAGTGTTGACTAGGTGTGTCTAACTGTAGATGAGCTTTCTTTTTCCATTAATGTTTTTGTAGTGTCTCCATTCGGGACTTGCAATAGACAAGAGCAAGGGGTTGATACTGAAAAGGGGTCAGAGTATTACACTGAAGACAGGAGATAACTAAATAGTCATAGTGAATATTCAACATGAACTGAGCATTTTCTTTAGTCTTCTTTGAGAACATGCTTCATTCCTTTTTGTTGATGTAGCAATTTACACTTGTACAAAAAGGACGACAAATTTAAGGTATAAGTTATTTCCGTAGTAAGCTGTTTTCTGGCACTTCTATATTTCTAGAAGTATCTTGAGACTATAAGTAGGTGGACATTCAGATCATCTGTTATCTGGAACCTAGATGTGTGACATATGTTCTTCTCTAGAAATACTATTTAAAGATTGTGGGCTCTTTCCTATATCTTCTAAATAATTGCTATATTATGGTTGCTGACTGTACAGATAATATTATTTTTAATAAAGAGAAGATTTCTTGTGCCACAGATGATTTTAATATAAGACCTGTGAATATAAGACCTTATATATATACTAGACAACCTTTCTTCAAAATTTATGAGAATTAAAACTACCCTTCACAAATGTGCATGAATAAGACTCAACAAGAAGGCTTATGGTTGAAACAAACAGCAATTCAGTATTAAATAAATATACATACACTATGTTTTACAGTGTTCAATCAGCTCTAGTGATCAGTTGGCTGTCAGGGTTATCTACTGCACTCTCGGGTTCTCTTCATGCTGAACATCCTGCTTGATCTATCTTACTGCACATAACACATAACTTGCAGGGTCTGGATTTGTACTTAGTGCTCCCTTGTCAAAATGAACCATGAAGGAGATGCAAGACATTTTTTAAAATATTGCAATCTCTTCAGAATATCAGATAGTAGCTGTCTGATTCATTATTTATGAAAGTGTGCATTCAGGACAGTTGAAGAAATAACATGCAAAAATTTCTCTCATTGTGCTGTGTATGGTTCAGTAGTTCATTAATTGCTGTCTTGCTGTCTGTCTGAACATATGCTTAAATACCCTTCTGACTATATGTACTTAGCTGAAGGAAGGCTTAAATGCATGTCTGCTATAGTTGTGATAATCTGCCTAATTATGTATTTTGTGTAGATTAGATTGTATGTGTTTAAACCGTGCACACTAAATTTTCTTGGAAAATGGTCCTGGCATGAGCATGGATACAACTGGGTCAAGACAGAATTTTCCTGGAGAAAGGATATGACAGTAGCTAATAATAATAATAACGTGGATGGATGTTAATGATGGACAAAAAGGGGTTAATCTTATACCTCTTAAAAAAAAGGATGAGGATTTTGGCATAGCTTATTTATGAAGTACTTCAGTCAAAGACAATGTTCTTTTTATGGACTGAAAGACAGGCAGCTATTAAAGGTGTTCAGAGTTTTCAAGGAAGATGGTAACAAGTAAGGTTTAATGGAAGGGAGGAGTCAGAGAATTACCTTAGCTGTGTTCAAATAGGACATCCATGTGGAAAACTCATGACTAAAGTCTTGAGTTTTTTTCTGCACAGGAAAAAAAAGGACTGGGACTCTTGGGAATAACTTATATAGAAATAGAAGATAAATTTGTGTCAATAAGTGACACAAATCTAGACTGGATAAAAGACAGCCCATGTAGTCAATTGCCCTTTGCCAACAGCTAAACTCCCACCCTTTAGATCAGTCCTCTGTCCCAGGAAATGGGAAGGAAAAAAAATGAAGGAACGCAAAAGAAATTGGGTTAAGACAATGACATTTTAATGAAAAAAAGCAATAATTTTGTATGCAAGTGAAGCAAAGTAAGGAATTGATTCAGTACTTGGCCATCAGCAAGCAGATATCCATCTGCTTTCTGGGAATAAGAGCCTCAGCACATATAATGGCTGGTTGGGAAGACAAATGCATGTCCCTTTCTTTCTCTATTTTCCCCCCAGTTATTACTGCTGAGCACAATATCAAATAGTGTGGAATATCCCTTTGGTCAGTAGGGGTCAGCTGTCCTGACTGTTCCCTCCCAACTTCTTGCCCACCCCCTCCTCACTTTGGTGAGGCAGAGGTGGTGGAGAGCAAAACAGGAGACAGCACTGAGGTGTGTTATCAAGCACTTGTGCTATCAACCCTGTTTAAGTCATTAACACAGGGCACAGAACCATACAGGCTACTGTGTAGAAAGTGGATTTCATAACTTCATCCCAGCATGATGCTTTCCTCTGCCCAGGTAGGAAGGAGATGGTGAACATTTATGCCTTGCAGCAGAATTAGAGAGAAGGTAAGAGTACACAGCAGCCAGGGCAGAATATCCAGCAGCTGCCAAGGGAAGGGAACAGGCAGAAATAGGAAAGGGAAAAGAATGGGAACTAAATGGAGGTCAAGACTCTTGCACTGAGTATGCAGAGGCTTCACTACAAAGCTTGATGCAGGCAGTTTTAGTTGAGTCCAATTAAAGAACCTAGTAAATAAAGGACAAAAATGACACAGGTGGAAATTGTAAATTATGTTTTCAACCATTTTAGTGCTAATAGGAATAGGAATAACTACACTGGTTGTTTTAATTATTTCTAAACATAAGGAAAACAAGGAGAGACACAGAGATGGAGACACACACACAAGCAAAGGTTAAAACATGCTGTCAGTTCAAATATATTTGTATACAATTGGTTCCTGCTAGCCTGAGAGGAGGGTATAGATCCTAAATTTCCAGTTCAGAGGCTTATATTGGTACAAACTTTAAAAAACCTTTTTTTTTTTCTTACAATGAAAACAGTCCTCAAATTCTTAATGTTTAATATTCCAGTTCAGAACAATTTCTTCAATGTTTCCTACATGATTCTTTTTTTTCCTCATATACATTGTTAATGACTTCAAGTAAAATCACTTTATCTAACTTATTTAATTTCTAAAAGAGCCAAAGTTTGATAAATCATGTTAATTATGTTCTCTTTCAAAATAATTTCCATTAACTACTGCCTACTTATTGTAGCAAATATAAACCAATTTAAGAAGAGAGTTTTCTTCAGTCTTTAACACTCAAATAGCCACCACAAGTGCATTATGAATGTAAATACTGTATTGGCTTCATGGGATGCTGAATAAAAACTTTAATTTCTCTACAGTGATATGTAATTTCTGTAAAAAGTTTATATGGGTACTAGATTTTAAAACATTTTTTTAATAAAATGGGTCTGCTTGTTAAGAGATTACTGCCAATAAGAATGTAAGATACTAGGGTTCAAGCCTTTACATATTATGCCAATAAATTTTTTGAAATATAATGTTCCCATTCATTTTTGAAGGATATGCCTACAAACAAATTTGTATTTTTTGTGAGGAATTCAAAGAAGAAACCCTCATTTATCTTGAACCCTTACTTCTAAGATGCATGTATAAATACATTCAACAAAAGCTGGAAACACCTAAATATTACAGGATTGAGTATGAGCAGTGTAAGATTATTTCTTCTGAAGTTCTCTGTATATTCATAATGTTTACATTACAGCCTAAACTAATTGGATTTTCCTCCTTTTCAATCATCTTTAAAAAGCCATGTCAAATTCTCATTTCAGGCTACTATAATTTACTAACTTTATAATCTAGTGGGGTAAATGAGAAAGGGCACGTGATTCCTGTGATTTATGGTAGTTTAAACTGTTCAGGAGAAATTGAGGTCTCTGGAATCATTAAATTAAAAGTTATTTGAGCTGCTAGTAAAATAATTTTATATTCCCTTATGAAGTACAGCAGAATTGGGATCTTTCCTAATGAGGAGATGCAAATTTGTGGGTATTTGTAACATATAGAAACTGTAACTTTCCTACTGATAGATGACTCTCAATAAAATCTATTTGAAATACTCATCAATTATCCTTGAAGTTAGCTAAGGAGGAGTGAGGTTTGAACTGTGGGGATAATATGAAGATAATATAATAAAAAAATGCTGCTTAGTAGGTCTTCTGAACAATTGAGGACATCCAAAATATCAGTATTTCCCAAGACAGGGGAATGAGTTTTATTGGTAGAAAATATAAATAGCAAATCAAAGTCAAACATTTTCATTATTGAGGACTAGAATAGTGGGGATGTATGCCATAAAAGATCTCAATTGGCAGAGCCAGCTTGAACAGTCTTACTATCAAGTGATATACTTGCATGCATAATTACAAATGTGGAACTAAAATACATTTAACACATTGCACAGACTGAGCCAATTTTTATAATTGATCAGAATACAAAATCATGGCATGCTGATATGAAAAAATTCTATCTGGAAACTGGACTATATTTATATGTAGATGAAATAGTCACTGGATGTATCTCAATCTATCTTTTATCTTCCTGCCTGATGCTATTCTACTTCATATAGTCTTTTGCTTCATATAGTCTGAGATTTTTAGGTATTGTAATGTATATATGTCTATGTGCTTATGAATATAGGCATATCAAGATGCATGAAGTCTTTTGGCACATACGTAGAAAATTACTGATATTTTTTTCTGCAAAAATAATTCTTACAGAGTATTTATGTCTGATGGGTCTACTTTGGTGAAGAAGAATTTATTTTTAAGGAGAATGAATGCTGCACTTTCACTACATTGATTTGAAAATACTTCAATTTCTTTCAGACAGCAGAATAAAATTCCCAACAAGGTTTTTAACAATGGTTCACATAGAGGTAGAGATTTCAGTTTACTTAGATCCTGGTGAAAATTTCAAAAAGGGCATATCCAAATTTTTTGCCTTAATCTGGTGTATTGTGTGCTTTAAATCTTACAGCACATGGCACATCATACAGTGCAGAGAATTCCATAAGCAGCACCAGGGGGTACAACAAGGGATAAGCCATTAAAACCCAGAGAACTTCCAGTGTACAAAATTGTTGATGTTGTACTGTATATTTGCTTCATATTTCTACTCTTCTACATGTGGTATAGCTCAAGGGAGTCTAAAGCTCCATCAGAAACACTAACACTCCAACATTTTTAAATACTAATTAGGACTTCTGTGTAGATCTTAAAGAGAAAACATTGTCATAAGCTGTCTTGCATTTTTCTGGCCTGATTAGTCTAATGTCCCTATAGGAAAGTGTATTAACTAAAGCAGGAGGAGCATCTTGCATAGTTTTGTGGTTACAGCATCTTCAAACCAAATAATGTGTGAGCCAGATGCTGTATGGCCTAAGAAAAGAATGAAACCCATTCTTCTGATCATTGGATGAGAATACCACACATAATGTAATGTAATTTCCAGCACACTCCATCAGCAGTATAATGAGCAATGTCCTGACAGCTTCTGTGCATCCTGTGAATGTATGTTAGTGTTGCATAGAGCAGCAGGCTTGCACACTCCCAGGGTGTCCTGATTTTCACAGCTGTTCAATAGCTCTGAAACATAAGCCTCTACTTTTGTATTTAGCAAAAATTGAGAATTTCAACCATGAGCAACTATTTATTTTCAGGTTATAACTGGGGACTGACATGTATACCATTTCATAGAAATCCACATACATTGCAAATTTAAATAGATGTTTGATCTTTACAAGGCTCCCAGAATGTAGCTTGTCAACAAGTTCATCCTCCCATACATCTTGTGTGGTAGGTTTGTTAACTGGTAGATATAATTTTTATCCTCTCTTATAAGTGGAAAAACTGACAGGAGAAAATGAAGTCATTGTTGTCTTTATTTTTGGGGATGCCCTGACAACAGAAAGCATACAATGTTTATGTAAGAATATTGGATGCACAGCTTATGAAAGAATAAGCCTACCTGAAAATTGTCAAGTGCTACCCACTTTCAATCATTCCTTCTTTGTTAAGTATATAAAAATGACAGATAAAAAAATCCTTCCTACGCAGTATTAAAGGGCAATATGGTACTGAAAAAAAAAGACAAAATTTATTCAGTTTTGTCTTTTTTGCTTTAACCAGTATAGTTTCTGAAGGACAGAATAATTATACCCATAAGATTTGCAGAGAATAGAAGTGCTGGAAATGTGCTGTAGTGGAATCAAATCAATAACTCTGAGACTACTTTGAGCTCATTTTAAATATTACTCTCTGCTCTCCCTAGATTTGAGCTATTGATTTAGAAATTTCTGTCAAGCCTTCTTTTCTGCATAATTATGTCCTATATTTGTTTCTGTTGTTTGCTTGCTTTTTTTTTGTAATGAAACTAGAAAGTATGATTTTTGGATGAATACATAATTGATTATGACAAGGCTTAAGTTTGATGCTCAATTTTCCCACTTTTTCCAGGTAATTCTTGTTTTCAAAAACATGAATGTAATTTGGAAAGCTATATGGGGTATCATGAACTAACTCTAGTCTTTTCAAATAGGAGCAGGTGAGGTACAGATATCTTTGGATAAATGAAGAATTTAATATAAATTAAGTATTTACAGTAGACTAAACTGAATGTTTTCTAAAGATTTTCTTTCTATTTTATCTTAAGAATTGCATTGAAATGTAAGTAGAAATGTATGATCAACTGCATTAGCTTGAGGTGCATTCTCTGAGGTACTGACTAGCCATCATTTTCATGGAAGGGAGCTGAGACAGCTTAGCATTTCACAGATATTTGCACTGAGTGGTTAGATAAATACCTTTCTTAAAAAACAGATATATTTGCAGAATTTTATCTCTACCAGAGATTTGCTCAACCATAGAGATATAGTTTAGAATCTGGAAACATTTAGTTAAATCTGCTGAAAGCATTGGAATATACATAGAAGTTTACATTTCCCACCCCGATCCCCCGCCCTTGCCCCTGGCTTCCCTTGGAATGTGGAACAGAACAATTTTCTTCTATGGTTGAATGTTGCTATTAAGTGCCTAAAGTGCATTGAGTGATAGGAAATTATGTACTGTGCATTTATTCAGAATAAACTACAATCTGCCAGGTGTTACTTCTGAAAAAATTAAGATAAACAAAAACATTACATAAATACACATTTAGATGATATATACTTCCATTATTAACTACTATTGGACTAAAACATGGATAGTGCATGATCTATGAATTCAAAGAATAGTTTTGTGAGGGGGTTGTGTTTTTCTAAGGTTGTGTGAGGGGGTTTGAAATCCAACATTGTCATTTGCTGTGACTTTCATTGTTACAATATTTCACTGTTACAGTCCAAAAACCTAGTGAAAGTTATGATAAAAAACATGAGCTTTTCAAGGTGCTTCTCTCTCTGTGAATACATTAGCTTCTGGGTCTTGAAGTCCTACACAGTCACAGCATGGATTCTCTGAATGAAGAAGCAAACCATGGAATCATCTAAGGTGGAGAACAACCTTAAGATCACCACGTACAATGTAAACATACTACTATCAAGTCCAACAAGTATAAACCATGTTCTTAAGCACCATGTCTACATGCCTTTTAAGTTCCTCCAAGAATGGCAACTCAACCACTTCCCTCAGAAACCTGTTCCAGTGCTTAACAATCCTTTTGGTGAACAATCTTTTTCCTAATATGCAATCTAAACTTTCCCTGGCTCAGCTTGAGGCTGTTTCCTTTTGTACTATCACTCGTTGCTTGGGAAAAGAAACCCACCTCTCTACAACCTCCGAAACATCCACAGCCTTTCCCTCATCCACTAGGCAGGTCACCTTGTCCTAGAAGGAGACCATGTTGGTCAGGCAGGACCTGCCTTTCCTAAACCTGTGCTGGCTGGGCCAGGTCTCCTGGCTGTCCTACATGTGCCATGTGATGGCACTCAGGATGATCTGCATCATGACCTTTCTCAGCACCAAAGTCAGACTGACAGACCTGTAGTTCCCCAGATCCCCCTTCTGGCCCTTCTCATAGGTGAACATGAATAATGATAATAATCTTCAGTAATCTAAAGGCTCTTTTTAAACCTTTGAATCAAAAAATGTTCGGCATACTTCACTGACTTACAAACTGTGTACCTGTTCTTTCTGTCCTTGAGAAAGACAGAGTTTTTGTTTTCCTCTGCAATAGATTTTTTTTTTTTATTCTTGATGAGTCATAATCTGCGGAATTTTCATGCTTTAGACAGTATGTAACAATGTGTATATGTATATGTATATGTATATGTATATGTATATGTATATGTATATGTATAAATTAAATAATACATTACTGGTTATGTATTTAATATTTGGGAGAAACTATGGTCATTTGGAACCTAATGCATGAAAACAGAGATAAGAGTTTTTAAAATGCTTTTAAGGTGACAGAGATATTTAAAGTCATATGGAATGTGCGCAAAAGGCTGTAGATGTGAAAAAGGTGGTGCATCACATAATAGTGGAATTTGCTATGTTAGTATTACCAACATGCAGGCAGTGGACATATGTTTATATCATAAAAGATGGTAAAGTGTGTTGTTAAATTTAGATAGACAACTGAAATCTAAACAAGAATGTTTCAGCACTATGTAAATTTAATTGGATGAAATTGGACCAAAGGGTCATAGATGTTTATGCAGTCCTGTTACTGTTCAATGCAGAAAATGAGGTCAAGGTTCAAGCAAAACCAGGAGGAAAACAGAATTCTGGATCTTATGGTATGCTAATAAACCCTAGATAGAAGCTCGGAACTGCAAAACAGACTAAATTTAGGCTCACTGCTGTTTTTTCCAGAAGTGACTGCTGCATGGTCTGTTAAGGTCCTTTTTATTCTTTGGTTGTTCTCCCCTCAGGAAAAGAATTAACTTGCAGAGAAAAGGAAACAGACCAGGAGGCAGAGTGGAAAGGACAAGAAGAGGATTATCCCATGTGTGTCAAATTGCATTCATCATAGGTTGTGATTGAACACCAGCTACCCTCTCTCTGGTCCAAACAGGCTGATAACCTCCCATTTATGTAAGATGTATTACTCATTTAATTAATTGAGTGTGTGAATAAATTAAAGACTGAATCCACTGAGTACATCTTTGCACAGCAATGGCATAACTGCCGAGAATATAGCATTACTCTGTGAGTGGTAAGTTTTGCTTTATTTTCAAGTTCAACCTAAAGAAACACAGTACTAAAACAATGTCAATCTCAGAGCTTTGAAAGAGTTAAATTTGCACTCAGTTGTTAAAAATACAATACTCAAATTTATAATTTTTTATTTCAATACATATATATATAGAAAGGAACAAAATTGTGAAAGAAAATTTATAATTATGTTTATTAAAAAACAAAATAACTGTCAATTCCTTCAAAATTGAGATAATAATGTTTTTAGTTGAGGGAAAAAAAAAACATGGATAAGCCAGGGAGTACTTTACAAACAATAATGTAAATCAGTTAATTCTGATATAACCTCAGTAGCTTACCAGAAGCACCTGGAAGTCTTTATTGATGGTGAGGAGTTTTTGCTGGGGACTTGGCTATATTGCAGTGCTGATCTGTTCTCAGCTATCAGTGAGATTTCAGAGTGCAGCCTTGGAACTTCTGGTGGAGCTGGAAAAGCTGTGAGTTTCTTGTTGCCTAGGTGAGGAATTTGGGGAAAGAAACAAACTTTAAATGTGTTCTTATGATATCTGAGAGTATTGCAAATCAGACCTTGCCACTAAAACAATCTTGGAGAACCACAATTAGTCAAAGAACTGGGAAGAGGTTAAAGAAGTTTTATAACTTGTCATTTGCCTAAAAACTGAAAATGCAATTTTCTTAAAAATATTCTGGTGTAGATTGCAGGAATAGGATTCTTCAAAAATATTAGCTATTAAAAATGAAACAATTTAGACATATAGAAGATGTGATGGCCAATACATAGCAACAAAAAATTAATCTGATTTCATCAGATATTATCCATTTAGATCTCTTGATTTCCATTTTTCTAGCATCTTGGTACTAGTCTGTAATCCAACAATTCTGTCAATTTCCGATATAGCATAAATGTGTCCTTTAGTGAGGAAAACTGTTAATGGTTTGCCTGGGGGAGAGGTTGTGTGGTTTTGGGTTGTTTTTTGTTTTTAAAATTGTTTCTTATTTTAAAAGGAAATGTGTTTTGTTGGCAAGAACTCCTCCCTCAAGTCATGGAAATAGCAAAATGTTTTTAATAGTCTCTTGCTACCAGTTATGAAAAAGAAATAACCCTATTGTCTGTTCATGTAGTAGTCAGAGATGAAACTGCATTAAACAGATGAGTTGTCAAACATTTGGAAATTGTCAGTAAATCACCATATAGAGCTGTTAATGATGTTTCTGACTTTAACTATGACACCCTTTGTACTGCAAGGTGGAAGGAAAAGGAATGTTTTCACCCACTTAAATGTCCAGTTCACACATAATACAACAGAACAAAGCACAGTACATATAATTATGACTTGACTCTCATGGCTGCTTAGCTAACATTCTCTCACACTTTTCATCTGTCTAAAAGTTATTTCATGGTATCCTAAAAATGTCTTTTGATATAGCTTCATATTAATAACTAAACCATGTAATATAACTAAGCCAACTTGGCTGTACATGAGTTACACTTAATGATATGCTTGAGCATAAAATGCATTAGTAGAAGGCTGCTTTCTTAAAAACTGGATATGACAAATTCTTTCTTTTTAAATTAATGTTTATGATAGTAATATTAAAAAAAGTAAACTAGTATTTTTCAGTGTTAAATGCATGAATTGAATGATGGATTTCTTTTTAGGGAATAAAGAAAAAAATAAGGATTTTTTCAGGAACTTTTTGTTTTATTCAGAGATTAAATTTTGATGAAGATTGGATAATGTGAGTTATTTGCATAAAGAACTGTTTAATATAATATGTAAATCCCTGGGAGTTTTCAGGGCCAGATTGGATGGAGCTCTGGGCAACCTGGGCTAGTGAAAGATGTCCCTGCCCATGGCAAGAGAGTTGGAACTGAATGACCTTTAAAATCCCTTCCAACTCAAACCACTCTACAATTCTGTAATTCTTTGGAAGTTCTGTGCTGTGTTATAGTCCAATGTTTTATAATCCAATACAGGTTTTCTCAGTTTTTCAGAGTTAATGAAATACATTGCATTCCTTTCTACCTTAAAACCATGGAAATACTATAAATATGTATCTTGTTTGTAATGTAATCAGATATGGATAAATTATAGAAAATTAGCACATTTAGTTTTTAACTTAACTGAATTTCATATTAAGTTTATTAAAGTTATAAACATAAAAAAATTCAATGAAATGCTTGAATTAACTTGTTATAAACTGTCATATAAAACCAAATTGAATTCTCTTTGGATGTTTGAGGATACTTGTCAGAAAAATCATTATATGGTTTCAAGAGGTGTTTCTCTACAACAAATCTTAAAGTAAACCCTATCTTATTTTTCATTAGGTCATTCTCTCTCTGCATCAAAGTGAGGGAGTCTTAATTCTAATGACAGAGCACAGAACCAGAACTGAATCTGGAGTAAATTAGCAGTTGTCTGCCTTTCTTTGGACATCTTTGCAAATTATCATCTTCTCTTTTGTGTTTGTTAAACTTTTTATTTTCAAAATTAAGACTGTGAATTAATAGATTGTACCCTTTGATTTGATGTTACAAAATTTCAAAGCCATTTTAATTCAATTTTTTTACTGTTTCTTCCTGGTTTCTACTGGTTTCCACTGGTTATCCTCCTTTCACTGCCCAAACTGAAGTAAAGCACACCTATTTTTGACTAATTCTGTATTAATTTTCTTAGATTATGGTCTGTCAGTGTTTGTTTCTCCATGTTCATGTTTGTGTCATGAACTTTATTGAAGCGTGATAAAATATTTGCTCAAGTTTAGGTGGATAAAGAATATTGATCTTATAAATTGTTCCCAAAAAGAAGAATAATATTTGTGGAAAACTTCCCAATTTTGACTTTAAAGAGGGCTTGATTCAAGATAGATGAGGCCTGTATACTGTAAATATTGCAGGCACCTAATTGCAAAACTGTTCTGTCTCTTTGGTTCTTGGAACAGACTAAGAATCAACACCAGTATGAGCCAATATAGTTGTTGACAAGACCACGAGGTCCCATTCATGTTTCAGGTTTCCTGAACAGCCACAGTATTGTTACCTGATGGGGTGGGGAAGACTTAATGTCACAGTAATGTAGGGAGGCATGTAAGGCCTTATATTTGATTTTGCTCTTTATGACTCTGAACTAGACTTTCTCTGGCTTAACCTAAAGCATAGTCCAGACAGAATCATACTGAGGGCCTTTACTAATGACATCTTGAAATATAGTGGTGGTTTTACTGACTGCTCACTTCTGCATCTCTGGTCTGTCATCTGTGCTGCTGTGCCCTGATGAAATGCCACTGAGGCTGCAGTGGAGCATGACCACCCCTTTGCTGCCAGAGTACCAGAATTGCTTTTTCTTTTTTTTTTTTTTTGCATGGAGGGTCATAGTTGAAAAGTGAGCACTTTTACTTTATGACTTTTTAATGTTACTGGAGTATTCATAGAAACTTTACAATCATCTTCAGCACCCAGAGTATTCTCAGTGCTGCAGCCATATTAATGATTTACAAACACACATGAAGAATGTAACTATCTGCATCTAAAGTGCCAATAAACCTTCAGACAGAAAGAGGCCATGTCTTTGCTATGCATGTACAGCTGCTGTAACAAACACATCTGATCCTGAGAGGTGTTTTTGCCCATTTCAGTACTATATGTAATAAACAGCTAAGGGGTGCATTTGTCAGTGTTAAGTGATGATCACAGAATGCAGCTCTGTCCTGCTGTCTTCTATCTCTGTTAGTACAGCATCTAGGAAAAACAATGAGTACATGAGTCAATTTATAAAACCCATTTTTTCTGCAATAATATACAGAAAATATAATAAAATCATTCATTTTTTACCTCATCCACATATGCTAATAATTTTATTAAGGTGTTGTTTTTGTTTTGTTTTTTTTTACATGCAGAGTATAATCTGTGAACTTGAGGATTTCTTAACAGTTTGTACTATTTCTACCTCAGTGTAAGTCTTTCACTTTCTGAACAACCAAGTAGTATTTTGCCCAGGTAAAAATGCGGAGACAAGTTCCAAGCAACAAAAAATCAGACCTTAAATATGCATTTTGAGCCTTCATTTTCATTGTGACCCTTAAACATGAGTCACTCTTGGCAGGAACAGCCAGGCCTTCACGTGCACACAAATGGTATTCTGTTTTGACTGGCTATGCTTCAGTAAATGATTTATATATTAACAAAGAGTCAATGACAGACTGATTTTGGATCTGGAGCCCTGGACTGAATCCATTGCAGACTCTGGCACAGATGATTCCTGATTGCTAGTGTTCACAGTGGCAGCATTGGCAGGGTATTAAACAAAAACTTATTTCTGCCTTCTGAATTGCTGTCTTCAACAGCTCATGATTTTTTCTTCAGATGATCCCTAAATGTAGCAGATTATAAAACAGAAATTGGGGACAAGTGTAAGCCAAATTATCTGAAAAATCCTTCTCATTATTATTTATACCTTCTCCTCACAGAGGTGGTAGAATATTCAGGAAGTGTAGGTGTTTGTAACTACTGTAAATATCTGTGAGCTTTTGTGTGCAGTGTGAGCAGCTGTGAAGTTTTATTAAATAATCCTGCTTTGCTGATTGGCATAGGTTATTTTTTTACAGTCATATCAACAATGTGTTACTTAAAACTGGATTCTGTTTCAGAAAATAGAACATTTTACTTTCTGGGTTTTTTTGGGGGGGGTTTTTTGTGTTTTTTTTTAATTTGTTATTCCCTCATTGGGGAAAAAAGTTTTCTTTACCACTGTTAGCTTTTTCGCTTCATTCTGTCAGTATTTCCAGATTCACATATTGTTTTATCACTAGTTCAGAAGACTTAAAACTGAAGCAAGCTTTGAATTATTCTAGTAAATGTAGGTGAAAAGAAAGGCAAAGTGATGACATTGCCTGCGACAGAAGTATTTTGTAGTAAATCATTTTTATAACTTTTTACTCCAGTCAGCTCAATATTATAGCTGAGCCACCACTGAAATGACAAAAGCTCAATCATAAATTTGCAAAATTATTTCAACGTTTTAAGGGTGAAAACTACTGCAGTAGTTCAAGGCAAACAGATGTTTGTTGTGATCTGAGGCTGAAGAAAGTAACAAAACTCTCAGAATAAAGAGTAAGAATTCTTAAGGTCTTAAATTTTTCTTCTCTAACAAGGATCGCAGAAAGAACTGATAAAGTTCTTCAACTGTCATGCTTAGGAAAAATTTGAAAATTTCAGCTGTAGAAAGCAGAACTCTTCTGGTGGAATAATCAGTCAATTTACATAAGGCTATTCACTCAGAACCTTAAAGTCTGGACTTCGTTGGCATTTGACTGCAACGCCCACAAGAAAAATCAAGGAAATGCAGGAAGTAATGCCAATTATTTAGTCCGTGGGTTTGTTGAATAAATAGCCTGACATAAAGCAAAAAAGTCTTCAGACTTTATGTTCTACTCTAAATGCTACCAACTGGATCCTTTAAGAAAAATAAAGGAGTTGAGCCACTTGTGTTGCTGTTTATTGTGCTGTAGGAACAAAGAACAACCCCTACATCATGCATCTCCTCTTAATGTTAAGGATTTCAAAAACAAGCAGCAGAGGGAACAATAATAAAAGCTTACAATCTTTGTGTCAAAGGGGTTTGAGAAGCAGAGGAAAGAGACCATTTAAGTATTTTTCAGAAGCAGAAGTAGCAATCTTGGGGTTTTTTTACCTTGACTGTTGTATTTATTTTTCTTTGCTTTTCAACATGGTAGTGAAATGAGAGTCTGAAAGCAAAGGAAGCTTTTAAAAGACTTAGTAATTTTTATGGAGGTTTTTTCTTATGCTTTAAAGATCACTTGTGAAAGAATTTTGATGGTGCAAGCATCCAAATTGTCCCCCAAAGTTATTTGTCTCTTTTCAAAAGGCAACAGATTTAGCCCTAATGTTATATATGGATAAACTTTATAGCTTTGGTCAGTTATCATGAGTTTCTTCTTAGTGTTTTCTNCCCCCACAGTCAACAGGACACAGACAGTGCAGTACATAGTTCTTTTTTTTGGTTTTTTTTTTTTTTTGGTGTGGGGGGGCAGGGGGTGGTGGGGTTGTTGTTTGTTTGGTTTGGTTTGTTTTGTTTTTTTCCTAAAATGTGCTTTAATCCAAATAAAGGAATTACTGTTTTTCACCTTACACCAGTCTTTATTTCACTTGAGGGCAAATTTTAGCTTTAATGCTTAGGAATTCTTCAGGATGGCATGTATCAATGTATAATAGAATGAGACTCTAAAGCTGCCCCATAAGGCCCAACCCCAACTATTTATGAATTTAATGACAACAGAAGTGTCTGGGAATTTTTACTGAACAACAGAGATTCATGACATGAAAAGAAGAACAGTTCCAAAAATCAGATACAGTACTAGTATTTACTTTCCTTCTGTTCTCAAAGGTTACCAGTTGAATATAGGTATCTTATACAGTTAATTGAAATTAAATTCAATAATGAATGCATTATTGATGCATTGAAATAACTCTATATCCACTCTTCTTTTGTTTCTTTTTTTTTTTTAATAATATTTTTTTTCTTTCTTTAATTTTAAAAACTAGCAGGAAAGGAGCTGAAATGGGTATCACTGAGGTGTTTTAATGTTGTGGAAAAAGAGGGAGATTCTGTGTTGTATGTTTCGGGCTCAGAGGATTTTTTTTTCCAAATAATACAAAGCTAGAGCTATGATGTTAGTCAAAACAAAATGCACATCATCCCTTAAAAAATGTTTTATTTCAAAAGGTCTAGTCCTTAGTTGAGTTATGAATAGTTTAATAATTTCCTTATACAAAATCTCATTCACACAGTTTAGCAAGAACATTTCAAGTGTTTGCGACCAGAAAACTTACTTGACGAAGTATCTGTGTAGATATGGGAGAACTTGTAAGGACTTCCATTACTTAAAGCTGTGCAAACCTGAAGAAAATTGCTTAACTTACATGCTGACATTGTTTACCTTACCTTCTTACCTTATTTGCATGTAGCTGGTGTCAGAATCGAATTCATTTTTTCTTGCTGAATGTTAGGAACGTAAAGAGAATCTACTTTTTGGAAAGCAAAAGCCATCTTTCAAATCAAACAGTAAAAAATACAGTTATTAACATCTGGTAATGCAGCTAATATGCCACACAGGATAGTCTGATGGCTTTTGTGATCACTGTGTGGTGCACCATGCAGCTCTGATCAGTTTTACTTTCCTCTGCTTGGATTGGATTTGTCTGGCAGAGTGTATTCCTGCAGTTTGAGTACAAAAAGGAGACAAATATGATTATTGTGTGCTTTTTAAGCATTAATGCATCCCCACAAGTCATTGATTTTGTAATTTCCAAATATGAAAGGCTGGGAAAATGCCTCCTGGCAGCTACAGGTATTTGCAGCTTGGGTTGAAATAGGTCCAATCGGTCCCTAGTTTTCTGCAGTTTTGCAACAAAACAACTTTTTACATGAATACCTCTGAAAAACACCCAAATGATTCAGTAATTCATCTCTTAATTAGAAAAAACTTCCCAGGAAACCTGTTTCTCTTAAATATGGGGACTTCCAGCTTGAATTGAAGGATGAAGTCTATTTAAAAGTCCTTGGGCCTCTCTTCTTAGCTTGACTACTTGGTTGTTGGGGCTTTTTTAAATGAATGAAAAAATTCTCCTCAAAGAGAGAGATTACAAGCACCATATTTATAAGCTAAATCTTCAATTATTCTCTTTTTATTGAGGCTAGATTCTAGTGTCTTGAAAAGGAATAGCATTTTTCTACACATAAGGCCTGGTTCAATCCTAGCCATTAACCCACAGGATAATGTGAGTAGAGGAAAAAAGGATTAACTGTAGATATTGGAACCTTATCATTCTTAAGCCTTAGTTTTTCTTCAAACTTCAGGTACTGAAAGAACAGCAAAATCAAGATATGGTTGTATCCAGTTCTAGAAGGGAACATAATACATCATGAAAGTGCTTAGACAAAATGTACAAGACACATAAGGCTATCACACATTTTCTTATTTTCTTCAAGTATGAATGGACTTTATTTATGCTCCAAAATTTTTAATTAACATACTGGACCTTTGGGGTCCTTGGAGCCCTGGAGCCCCTTGAGTTCCAGAGAGCTCAGGCAGGTTTGATTCAGTAAGGCACTGTACTCCAATTCAGTAAAAACATTAGAGCTGAACATTTTAGAATGTTTTCAGGACAGAATTTAATATCTATCTAATTGACTGTCTTAAAAGACTTTTTTGTTATTCCTTCTAAACAAATACCTCATGAATTAACAAAAATGCATTATTTTACCTCAGTTGTTTCTGAAACAAAAGTAATGCTTTATATTCTGATTTTAAATAATTTATTTTTACCCATTTTTAAATGGATATACAAAGGTTGTGCTGGTACACCTGAATTTTTCAAATTCCTATTTCTGTCTAATAAAAATCAATGGTGCATTTCTAGCATAAAACTAAAGGCAGTGGGAAACCACAGAGAAATTCCTATTGCATGGAGACCTTGTCACGAGAACTACTGCATTGTTCTCTGGATAAATATGTGCTGAAACACTGAGGTCAACAATAATCATTGCCTCTTACACTGTAAAAACTGAAGTTAAGGAATCACATAAGCTATTCAGCAGGGGTCAGATTTTTAGATTTTTTTTCTTTTTCCTTTTGGTCAGGAAATGACCTTTTTGCAAATTTGACCTTCATATTATTTGAACAAAATAAGGCAAATTTAATCCTATAGGTGCATGGGGATAACAATAAATTTATTTTGTTCATTCCTGTGGACAAATGTATTCACTTTTTTCTTCCTTCACTAGTCAAATCATCAGGTGTTTGATCAGGAGAAGATTTCTATTTTTCACAAAAAAGAAATGAATGTTACAGGGTGGCTTTATATGGTTTCGGTCATGTCAAAAAAATAAAGCAGCCTGTTAATCTAGCATTGTCTGATAGAAGGGAGAAAAGCTTTTAAGGGTTTTTTCTTTATTTATTTCACAAATAACATGTATTTATTTGGAAGAATTTTTAAAATCTCAGGGGAAGGAGGCTGTACTTTTAGCTGGAATATTTCTTCGCCTGAGTGAGCAGAAACAAGTGTCTGCCTTTGATAACTGTGCAGACATTAGACTCTGAATATTAAAGAGGGTTGGCAGCTACAGTATAAACTGGGGCACTTGCCATTTCTGGACAAAATGTGTCATTCTTACTGGAAAGACAGCTAGTAAATGCACCAGCATTTTGTCTGCTGTGGCTCTTTTTTTGGCAAACTAGAAAATGAAGAAAAAATGAGCTGAACTGGGAATTCTTTAATCTAGTTATTTTCAGGAGATGAGTTTCCAATTTAACTTTAAATTTAGTGGAACACCAGAGTTCAGGAAGAAGAGGTTTGCTGTATGTATAAAAAAGTGCTGGATAAAACCACAGATGGTAGATAAAGACTACTCTGGTCATTACAAAGCTTACAAATATTTGAATAGGCAGAAAGGTAAATCAGTCTGCAGGATTTCCCTGACAATCCATATACATCCAGCCAGTGTTCTGTAATGTACTATACTGCAAAACACTGCTTGCATGACTACTGCTACAGTAGTCATAGACTACTACATGACACTGTGTTCCTGAAAAGGCTGCATGTCTGATATTGCTGAGATTACTGCCTGCTCTCTGTTTAGATACTGCACATTTTAATCCTTAGAGGAGCTGGGGTTGTTTGAAAGCAGTGTCTCTCTGCTGTGGGTTAAAGTTGGCGTGGAGATGGCAAATACTTGTAGCAATACCAAAACTTGAGCCTTTTCTCACTCCTGTCAAATACGAAAGATCGATTGCTTGTGGTACATGGAGAGCTGGGCTGCTTCTTTGGAAATGCTGGTAGCTCTTACCACCAGCTCCCATCCATGAACAAAAGGGACCTGTGCTTGATTTCTCCTGCTGATGGTGTTTTGCTCACTTGCAAAGCAGCAGTTTCAGCCCAACCTTTATCGTTTTTAAGCGCAACATCTCTGTGACCTGATTGTGTGAAGGAGCACTTCATAGTTTTTGTATCCTGGTTTCTATCTCTACTGCCTTAGTTTGGTGCCTGTGATATGAGGAAACATTTATTCAGCTCAAGCACCTAGCACAACAAATTTCTGTGGAGTAAGGAATGACTAGTCTGTATGAAATTTCTAGACATGTTATAGTTAAATGAGAACTAATATTTCAAAAATGTGAAATCCACATTTGCCATTAACAGTTCTTTGTGACATCTGTTTATTTGATATTGGGAGCAATGTATTTAATAAGACCTGGTTGATCTTTTTAAATTTCATTGCGGGTGTTCACGAGTTATTTGTAGAAGTACAATTAAAATGTGGTTTTTATATTTTTAGTAATTCTGACCATGTTTTCTTTCTCTCCCGCTGAACCTTATAGGCCAAAATTCTACCATGTGAATAAACCTTTTTCAAGACTCCTGAAGTTATTCTAAGTTCCTCATCTTTACTGTCACCTTCCTGCTTTTTTTCAACTTTTCCTGTCTCCTTGTTTTGGTATGAGATTGTAGTTATCATATTCAGAGCAATTTGCACTTCTATAGCTAAGCTCTCAAAGTGCTGATCAAACATTAATAAAGCTTCACAGTGGAGCTGCTTAATATTTTGATCACCTTTTTCATAGAACACACATATTCATCACAACCAGGAACGTGTTTTGATAAATTTTCCATTTAGAAAACATTCCGACAGAGTTCTGAAGCCGGCAAAGCCTGCATATTTCAGCAAGAGTTTCACATATCTTGCAAATAGTTTTTCATTTGAATGATAATTAATAATTGAAAAAAAGTAAAGCCAAATGAAGCATCTTAAAAGCATAAAAATAATTTTAAAAATAGAATGATAAGATGTGAATTGATCAAATGTTTAGTTTCAAAATATTTGCAAAATTTCAGTTCAGTGTCCTATTTGAGATCAAGGAAAGAAATGCAAAAGGGAATTGAAGTGTGTGAATAAATCGCTGAACTGTGCTGTATTAGATACCAAATTTTGTCCTGAAAAAAAGCCAAGAGAAAAGAGAATTTGCATAATCTAATGTATACCTAATGTATAATTGGTAAAATCTCAGGTTACTTACAGATATTATTGTTTTTCTGACTATTCACTGGAACACTTTCTGCAGTATCAAAAGTAGGCCATCCCAACAGGAGCATTCACTTTTCTGTTTTCTTGCTGTTCTGAACTGTAGCTGTCGTTGTCTCACACCAATTAATGCCTTTAATGATTTTTAGGCTAAGAATGTTGGAGTCCCTAATTTCTATTGGCAAAATTTAGATTCAGGTACATTTAACATTAATTCTTTGACTTACTGTCTGGCCCTGTAGACATTATCTTTGTGTTTTAAATAAATTCATATATATTAACACAGTTAAGTGCTATTGTACAGTGCATTGTACCATTTGAGAAGCAGGAGATATGAGCAGGTGAATAAAGGCTGGTTTAACCCCTACATGCATTGGCATCACGCTGCATATAAGACACTTGACATGCAGGTCTCATATAAATTAAAAATTTCAGGCAGAAATCAAAAGAAATCACTTAGAGCTTGTTTTTGTGAGAGTCTTGGTTTGAAACTGATCTGATCTGTTTATAGACAGATGACATCAATGCTGAGGAAGGAGACAATACACAGTAATTATTCCCAAAACTATTTTCTAAGACCTGGATAGGAAGCTTCATTCAGTAGGGTCCTGGGGGGCTATGGAAAGATGCTCAGCTCTCTGCTGGAAGATGTATGAAATTCATGCTCCATAGCAGCACTCAGTATCTTCCAGGATGAAGCCCATCAAGATCAGTAAGTACGCTGATCCGAGTGCAGTCTGATCCAAGATTTTAATTTAATTTCTGCTCTCCAGAATCAGGAAGTTCATCAGTAAGATCCGCTGTCATTTGGCACAATAGGATTATAGGGTCAGCAATTAGATGCTGTCAAGAAGACAATATGCTTAGCACTGACATTTCTTATTCCTTTCCCATTTAGAAATTATCTTCAACATTTAGTTGATTTTTCTCAGCACTTAAATGCATAGGCTTTAAATAATTATTTCTTGGCTACATCAGTGTTAAACCTCATTCAGCTGATAACCCTGAGTGGGGCCAAACTATAATGAGGAACTAAAGGAAATATACTCTTGTAGCAAGTAGTCTCTTATCCAATTTAGTAGTCTCTTATCTTAATCTAACTCTCTGTTGGATTTTTTTGTTTGTTTGATTTCTTAATATTATATTCAAATATGACAAGAGGCATATTAATAGGACTTGCCTTGCAGTCAGTTCTCTTAATCCCACAGATCTTTCCTAAATTAGTCACTGTTAACTTGCTGCTATTCTTCCTTTGTGCAAGTTAGCCACTCTAGGCTCTGTGTTGTGCTAATCAAACCAAAGGAACATTCGATCAAGCCCTGCTCAGCGATGGCAGGCTGTTATTAAAAGCAGGCAAATGTCTCCTTTCTTGCAGACAATACACAAAACAAAGTTCTCTTACTGTGGCTGACAAATTTATGTAGAAATTGCGAAGATTTTGCTCTTAATCACTACTCAGCAAAGTTTTGCATTAAAAAATTTTACACGGATGCAAAATACAGAATCAAGTCTAGGAATGAGGACTAGAAATCTGGACTTGATTTTCTTCTCTCTGTTTTTCTCTCAGCCTATGCTGTATGCTTAAAATATCAAGAATTGTTTTCACATATCTTTGAAAGATTTTAGCTTTAGAAGGCA
Source organism: Urocynchramus pylzowi (assembly GCA_013397555.1). Taxonomy (NCBI): domain Eukaryota; kingdom Metazoa; phylum Chordata; class Aves; order Passeriformes; family Fringillidae; genus Urocynchramus; species Urocynchramus pylzowi. Next base: position 665,716 of record VZRH01003533.1, read on the forward strand.
ATTGTCTGGGGAGGAATGTCAGATGGATTTTTTTTTTTCCAAAGTGGCCATTGCTCAGTTTTTACTCAGCTAGTTCTAAATGTGTCTCTTTTCAGTATCCAATTTCCTTTTGATTTTGTTTTGAGAGGTCTTGCATAATGCAGGGAGAAGTACATGCCTAACATAGCTTTCTGTGCTCCACTTCAGAGAAACTGGAGAGTAATGTGGGAGGGAGTGAGAAGTTCTCAAAAAGCTACCAGGATCTACCTTTACCTTTCAAAATTCTTTATGTCTTGCCTAAGGACAAAAAAAAAAAAAAAAAAAAAA
>VZRH01003533.1:675768-690226 GCA_013397555.1 Urocynchramus pylzowi
AAACCAATAAAACAAACTACTTTGGGCATTTCCCTCTAGCAAACCAGTACTACATGCAATAGTGGTAATAACTATTAGCCATGGTGAATTTCAGAAAGTTAAATGAAACCCTAACTCACAAAACCTGAGCTATTCTCCCAGCAGGTCAGTCCCAAGGGAATATCTATTAGAGAGCCTACTGTGACATCTAAATCTCGACACATTCAGGAGTAAAGAAGGGTAAAGAAGCTGAATTAAGAAACAAAGTAATAGAACTGGTGCACACTGACCCCTTAGAGGGGTTTGTTACAAACACAGTAATGCCCAGCACGCACATCCCCAGAGCCTTTTGAGACCATGGCATCAAATAAAGTACCCCAACAGGTTTCTGGGTTGCCAGGTTTTTTGGTAAAAAACACGTGCTTAAAGTTTTATGCCTGAGTCTTCGGACACAAACAGAAAAAAATGAAAGGAAGCAAATACAACAGAACCTGAGAGAGAGACTGTAGAGAAATTTTCAGTGGAGTTGTTATCTTTATGGTGAAATCCTGGCTTACAGGAGTTGGACAGTAATGTTAAGTGGCAAACCATGATGGCTGAACCCACTTCTGATTGTCAGTTGCCAACAGATTTTTGGGTGACAAGAGGAATTCAATCTGACACTTTCAGAAGCATGACTGCCAATTTTGTGAGAAATATATTTTGCCTCCTAATCCTCAGCTTTATCCACCGCCCTTCCCAGAAAGGCCAGTTTCCATAAAAAGCTGGGAGGATCTCCTTCAGTGTCCCAGTGATATTCACCTGTAATCCCCAGCAGGTTTTTCTGGCTTGCTGGGTATATATCTACAAACATCAAATGTTGCACTTATTTTTTTCTCTCAGTAGTATTAGGAGTATTGGAATGGTTTGTAGAATATTCTCTTGCAACGATTAGATCAAATTAGTAAGGAGGTAAAGAGATTAGTCTCTGTATTTTTAATCCCTAAAATGAAGAGAGGTATTCTAAAGCACACTTACAAAAATACAGTAACAAACAGCAACATATAAACAGCTATATTTTGGATTTTGATTGTTAATACTACACACTACTGGCATACATTTTTCCCCAAATCAGATGTTATCTTCAGGTCACTTATACTCTGTGGAAATCCTGAAACTGGAAGACGAATGGGTAAAAATACATCCACAGATTTCCCTTTTGGAGCCTGCTTAGTTGATACTCAGTTGTCACTGACGAAAGAAATTTTACAACATTTTGAGCCAAACCATTGACACAAGGGATTCTTACCAATGGCATATTTTCTGATATCTCATTTTAATTGTGGCATCAGTTAAGGCTTTTATTTAAAAAAAAAATCAGAGCATCTCTGCGTATTATTGGATACACATTTTCAAGATTCAGCTCATATGAATATTTACTGCAAAATGCCAATAACCACCATGGAGGAGTAATGAAAACATAGGAACACATCTTTCCTAATTTTTAACTCAAAATATTATCTAGTTACAGATTCACAGATTGAAAATTATCAAATGGTCAATAAAAAACCTCATTCTGTTTATCATTACTCTAAAACCAAATTAAAATTCTTTCCCTTCTTCAGACTGTTTCATATGTAAATTTAATCTATATATTTTAGATGCTTAAATGTGTAGAATGACTAGCAGAAAGAAAAAAGCATATGAGAATGCCAAAAGCTATAATGCCTTGATATTTTAAAACAATGATGTCTGCAAAAAATAACACATAGGACCATGTGTAGGTCTATTTGTGGGCAAAAGCTGAAAACTATCATGAGCCAAATTTTTTTTGGTGAGGTTTTATGGGGATAGAGGGCTTGGAGGAAGATAAGAGAGTGTTGTGGATAAAGTCTGTTATTTGAAAAGATGAAAGTATACCTAGAAAGTTTTGAAATATGACATCACTTTTTCCCAACTTGAACTTCAGGCAGCATATTGACATTAAATCAATTTGGTAATATGAAAGGGCTTCACTTAAGAAAGGAACAGAGAAATCTAAACTGAGATTGAAGTCTCCCTTGGCCCCATCTTGCTTTATTCTTAACAACAACAAAGTCAAAAGAGGCTATCAAGAACAAAATCCCAGAAGGGAGTAATTTTGTTTTCCTTTGAAAAATTTTATGTTGATGATGACGTTGTCTGGTTTTCTGCCTTTAGAATATTAACTAAGCTTTGTTTAGGAGGAAGGCACAGAGTGTGCCAGGAAACAGTTAGTTTTTTTAGTCATGGAATTTATTCTCAGTGGTTGTGATGTGTGAACTTGAAGCAACTTCTCATCTATGGTCAGCTAAGAGAGAGGTGAAGTACTGCATTCTCAGCCTCATAGCAAATGTCTGACAAGTAGAAATAGTTTATGAATAATAGCTAATACAGTATGCTCAGCTTTCTTATTTCATCTCCCTCCTTGTGTTATAAATCCACACTGGCATGAATATAATTTTTTCTTGCTAAGCCTCCTGGGGAAGGGAAATAAATAAAAATTAGCATTTGATGAAAAGAATCGATTTGAGATCTGCATTGAATGCTTTGTATTCACTGTGTGATGGATGTACTGCCTCTTTCTTGCTGCTTAGGAGTTATTTAAAGGTCCAGCTGAAATGAGTTTCATAATGAAGGAATACATGAAAACAAATACTGCAAAGAGCCATAGTGCTGTCCCTCTATCTGACTTACAGGAATAAATGTAGTAAGGGAAATATGAGCAGGAAGATGCTAATGAAACATTGACAGGAGAAGTGATAAGTAAAGCAAAATTGTCAATAGAATCTTAAGAAAACAGTGACAGCAGGATAAGCAGCAACACAAGCCCTTCACACTGTTTTTTGGGGTTTTTTTCATTTTTTTTTCACAGCTGGAGCTTTACATACTTGAAGGGTTTTGAGCATCTTGAAATGCTGATCATTCATGCCTTATAAAAGCCAGTCCAAATAGGAGTTGTGTTCATTGCATTAAACCCAAGGAAATAGCAGTTAATTTTTTTTTTTTTTTGATACTTTCCTAAAATAACTGCAGGTTTATTTTTTCCAGAGCACTTTTTAACTTTGTAGCTTAGGGCCAGTTCTATATGATTTTCATCTATGTTATTGGAGTTATTAGCTGAGAGATCTCAAAAAGGAGAAAGAAATTAAAATCACAAAACATCTAGAGGGAAAAACAATATAATTGCAAATAAGACAAATTAATTCTTCACTCATGTTTCCTATAGGAAAAATGTGAAATTCCCTAGAAAGTATCCAGGAAAGTGCAAGTAGCCTAAAGAGTATTTTTCAAACCAATTACTCAGTCTCCTAATCAAAAATAATGGTAAAATACAAAGTAAAGAATTAAAATGTATGAAATAATTAAGGAAATTAATAATTTTAATCTTTCTTCCTCTTCATTAGGAAAAGCTTGTGGATAGAAATAATGATGAAATGGTGACTAAGTACCCTGAACTTCAGTGGTAAAGTTTATTCAGAAAAAAATCGTGTAAATTGTCAGTGCAGGTTAATGTATGGATTTATTCCCGCTCAAAAGCGCTAAACCTACGCGTGCAGAAGATAGTATAGGGACTAGCACTAGAGAAAGATATCATTTCCATCAGTAATGGCAGGAAAATAAGGAAGACTAACTAAACATTCAAGTAGAGAAGGCAAGGAGTTACAGTTAGGAAGGCTGGAGGCAGAGCCAGTGGGGAGTTGCATTCCAGGAGTACATCCCCATCCTGTGCACTAATGTTGCTGAATGTCCCTGTGATGTCACCTGGTGAGGAAGGAGGCTTAGTCCTGACTTGTGTTCTAGTCCATGCTGAAAGGAAGAACAGAAACCAAACCTATTACAGGTTATTGAAATCAGTATGGATTTCTGAAAGCTGAAAGTAATCATGGAACAGGGAGGGGAAGAGAGAAACCAGATATTGTCTTTCACACCTATTTATTCCATTTGGAAACAGCTGGACTGAGAAGACTCTTTAAAGATTTTGTAATGTGCCTTTAAAAGGGTGTTTCCAGTCTGTTTCCTTTTGGGTGCTGGTAATGTGATCAGTTCATTACCTTTCAGCAGGCACTCAAGACAGAGGGCAAAAATCAAGATCCCATTATTCTGAGAGAGTCATTGTAATCTTTCCAGCCCATTAGGCACAAATATATTTGTAGACAATTCCATACTTGCAGAACATCACTGAGGATTTCACTAATTAATGTAAAACCAAAACTGTGCTTTATTAATACCATGCAAGCTGTAAAGCTTCTCTTTAATCGAACATCTGGAACTTTATCCAAAGTGAAATCCAAAGTATACTTTGATTTTCATCCATGTTAAAATTTTTCAGTGTAAAGTTTTACTGGCCTACATACAATCTATATGAATGTAAAAAAACCCCAAACAGAACTAAATCAGAGAATAAAGTGCCTTCATCATTCCTGCTGGAGAATTTCCTGCTAGAGGCAAATATTGAATGAAATATTTGCCTCTATACCAAATACAATAAAGCTGTTGTCCTGTTGAGTTTTCAGTCATGCACTTTTCCCTCCTGCAATTCCATGAGAATTTTCATCTCGCATTTTAACTTTGGTGTCCAAGACCATGTTTAGACATTGCCATGGTTTATTTGGTATAACCTGCCTTAGAAAATCTGTGTTAGGCATAAACTATGAATCATTTTTTTTTTTCTAACACAGAACTTCAAAAGGCTGCATTAGGAATATGTTAGAATCACTATTGTTTAGTCATAAAAATAATCTTTTAGCTTGATACAAATACTTGCACGTTGTTTTCAAAATACAGTACATAAAATTACAATTAGTTTATGGGTATAAATTTACAATTGCTATTACAACTCATTAATTTTAAAAATCACATTAAAGTGCACCCTACCAGCATAGAAGCCCTAGCAAACAGAAATGCATATTAAATGTGGAAAATTAAAACTTTATTTTAAAAATGACACAGTGCTTACTTGCTCTTATGGCATCAGAGTAAGGGAGTTGGTAAGTGAGTTATGATCTTCATATCATTTGCCCAGGCCACACACTCTGTGGGATATGATGCTTTGTGGAATTATGCATAGTGGTTCTACCAGCTCCAAAAAAGTACTTGTTTCTCCTTAACATGATTCCATCAGAGGAATTAATAATGATAATAATTATTTTTACTAGGGTTTATTCCTTCAGTAAAACTGAAAAGAGTTGATTTGAATATGGATCATACATATTCCTCATCTGTAACTTTGACACTATTTCCATTGGTTTTCATTCTGCTGAGTTTGACTTCTTATTTTCTACAGTTCTTTCCCTCCTGCTGGTTTCATTTGGCTGATGTTAATGTATCTTTTGTCTGAGTACTGCATACCTGCACTGAAATTATAACTTTGGTTTTTTTTCTTTTCTTCATTATTTCATGGCTGTGAAAAACTGGGGGTTGGTAAATACTTCAGTGAAGCTGATCAGACATTGCAAGGTCCTGTCTTTTCCTCCAGCACCCTCACTGGGGGTGTGACTGCTGTGTTTCTTCGACACTTTTAAGTCATTTTTTTCAAAGTTTCCAAACTCTAAATTCATCTTGGTATACAATATATCAAAGCAGTTATTTGATATTACATTAGTTTTGCAACTAAAAGAAAAGCTGCAATCCAAATATTTTTCAGGAAAATATGGCAATGAAAGCGGATAGTAGCAACTGTTAACACTTTTGGGGTTCAAATAAAGATAGAATCTTAAACCCAAAACTTTAAGTAGGTTAAAATATGTGTTTTTCTTTAGTGGGAAGCTTTCAACTGCCAGCAAACCTGTCTTTGTGCGTTTGAGGCATTCTGCTTTATGGTAAGAGCTGTGAAACCACAGGCTCTACAGACAGAGCACATATTTAAAGGTTAAGTCCTCACTATGTTGCACTACTCTTATGACTGTAACATAGTTTTTGAATGATTCTTATCCTTACAGCACTTGCTGAACTGTGCCAAAAAATCTTGTACAGACTTATCCTGGAAATGGAGTTGTAGCTAAACCACATTACAGCTGTATCTTCAGCTGTACTTCTATAACGTCTCTCATCAGTTCTCATCTAGGTTTTGGTATTCATCTTCTGTCTTTGAATTTATGCTGTAATTTTAAGGCCCATGGAGCAGGAACAAAATCTATTACATGTGTGTAATCAAGAAATTAATGCAGATCTTATAATGTGGCCTTGTATCCAAAAGCACATTTTAGAAATACGGAAAAAAAAATTAAAACAGTAGTAATCACAATAAATAACCAGACTGATTAAAATGTAACTCTACTCTATGACTGCATGTTGAACATTTTATAAGTTAATTGTGACATTTCCTGAAGAAATAATAGATGCCCCATGTATACCGTGACATGTGCATTTGAATGCTGCAGACTGAAGTGAGAAAAATTGTTCCCAAAAGTTTAACCAAACATCATGCACACAAACACTCACAGTCAGTAAAGACAGGAAAAATAGACCAGGAGATTTCAGAACATAAATTTGTGATCCTTAAATTTTTATATAGCTACATTATTTCTGTATGATATTTGAAAATCTGTCTGTCTTATATCTGTCACATGGTGCTTGAACATCAAGAAGAATAGTCTGCACTTACAAAGTACATTTTCCTCAGTCATCTTTAAATCCTTTATAGGCATTAAAGAACTAAATCTCTAAGATGCTGTCTGAAGCTGAGAATCATTGTTATTTCAATGATTCCACTTACTTATCTTGTAATGATACAGTTTTCACAGAAAATCTGTAACATATTAACACTGGAATCTAATGATGGAAACTGTTAGTCCTAAACTTCACTTCAATAAAAGGTAACTTCTATATTAGTCTTTACTATAATTTTAATCATAATTCATGTAATAAAGAACGTGAAGGAAACTAATGCATGAATACTAACTCTGTTTTCAAAAGAGAGATGTCCTAGTCACTGCATTGCACTGATTTTTCACAGTTCTTATAGCTGCATGTTTCTGTAGAACTTCAATTTTATTTAATTTCCTTTTTTGTTTACTGTTAATAAATATCAAGAAGGCTTTTTAGATACAGATTCTGTCATGACATTTTCATTTAAAGACAATGGTAGAAAGCTTAGAGTGTTATTGAGAAAAAAAAAGCCCTTGAATTTGATTACTGTATTAGAAAATCAGTATGGTTATCTAGTATTTTATGTCTAAGATGGAAAACATAGAACTGCTTTCAATCATTAAGATAGTTTCAGTGAAAAAATATGAAATAACACCTGTTTGTCACAGGACTTTTCTTCTGACTCTTCATTTCATTTTGTGTTCTATACATTTAAAATATTTTGCTTTTCTTATTCTGTTTAATCCTACCTGCATGGCTGCCAGTAAGCAATGCATTTCCTAAAGACAGTTATGTGTCAGAAAGTTTTTTTCAGGACTGGGACCAGTTTTGAAAACAGCGAGATCTGCCATAAAATTTGGTTCAGCCCCCTGACCCCAACCAATGCCATAAGCTTCCATGGCAAACAATCAAATAGGACCCTCTGTTTCCTAAGATTGCATGTCTTATGGTAATAGTTTGTTACCTTGTCTGAAAATATGGAGTCTATTCCCCATTCTTCTGAAGGAAACAGAAGTGTAAAAGACTCCAAGTGGCCTCAATGAGTACTGTGAGAGCAAAAAGTCCTGATACTTGGTGAATGCAATGTGTGCCTTCTAATGACAGCTAAATTTAAATACTCTCACTCTGTTTGAATACCAGCCCTAACTCCCTTACTCAGCTTGAAATCAATTAAATTAATTAACTTCAGAACATTAATTCCTAATTTACTGCAGCCTTTACTGCAGCCTGTGATATGAGTGAAGCCTGGATTCCTCCTCAGTAGATAATATCTTTGTGCTAACAGTCTTGGGCTTCTGGGACACCTTGACTGATTTACTGTGCTTTTAGGTGTGTTGATTTTTCATTCATTTTCGCTTTCAAGCTCAATGCTCGAAGATCCAGACCCTGCAATACCTACACCCTTGGCTTTTAAGGAGTATAAAGGACTGGTAGCTTAAGTAAGATTTGAAAGTCTTTGAAACAGGCAGATGAAGCAGAGTGGTGCTACAGCAGGGAATACACCTTGGCATGGCAGCTGCTGCCTGAGCTTTTCCATCCCTCCAACAGGTGGATAACAAGTGCAAAGTCTTGTCAGGGCAGCATGACCTTTCCTGGCTATTAAGTCCAAGTAGCAATGGATGCAGTAGCTGGTAAAAGTATGAACTCTGAGAACCTTTGTAATAAAAAAGTCATGTTGCATAACCACAAATGGGCATCTTGGGACTGTTTACTTGAGATTTTACTCTTTCCACAACTGTAGGGTTTCCTTCCTGGTATTAGCCAAAAAGTATTTTTTCTTTGTTTGACTCCTTAGGCAGGTTCTGACAGTAGAATACATGCCGTATTAAAGAAAATGAGTCATTGAAAGAACTGGTGAATCCATTTCTTTGTCTCTAATTTTTGCATTATCCTAGAGCAACATTTGTGCACATGTGAAAAATAGAGGAACACAAATTTAGGCATCACTGTTATAAAATTTCAGATCATTCTGAAAAGTCTGCATATTGGTTTCTCTGCTATAGGCAGATAGATGTACAAAGGACATCAGGACATCTGTCAAAATGGTGTTACAGTGCTTAAAGTGTTAATGTTTTTGAGGTTTTTGGAAGCAGAGCTATGTCTTATAACAATCTTATGAGGAAAGCAAGTGCTATCATGTTTTTGATGCTTTAATCTCAGAGAGATAAAACAGCAATTTCCAAACTTGAGATTTTTTTAAATGACATCTTGCATTTGTTCTGTACCTATTATATTAACAGCCTGAGGACTAGAGGCTGGAATTGCCTCTGTGTCTCTTCCTTTGGTAGCTGTTGCAGATGCTTAGTCAGCATTGTTTGTGCCAGTGTGCCATGACTGCTTAGTGATGGCTGTTGAAGCATCATCAGAGGGTGCCAGATATACTTCTCAAAAGACACATGGATCATTTTTGATTTGGTAGGTCAACATGTTTTTACAGCAGCTGTTGTCTTTTGTACGTAGGGGATCAGACAGATTTAAAACCACTGATTCCTGTTTTTACTGGTGGGTGGTTTAAACAGGTTCAGGCTCCTGGCTTTAGCCAAAATACTCTTTGGTATGAAAATTGCATTCATTGGCTCTAAGTTTCTTCAAGCAGTCCCATCCTGCAGCTTTACTGGTTCCCACCTGGCCTTGATTCAGTTTCTGACTCCCAGGTTGCCTACAATTTTGGGAAGTACAGCCAAAGTTTTTATCATTCCAAGGGACTTTAGGATCATCAGCATGCAGATCTTCCTGTGTGTACCTTCTTTTATCTGACAACTGTCTATAATGCCATCTTGAAGGAGATGCCATCACACCCACTATTGTGATCCTGTCACATCTATTGATTCCCTCTTGCCAGTTAAGAGAGCCTTGAATTGTCTTTAAGTGCTACAGCTCTGCAAACCTGCATTCTGCAACAAAGTATCTCACCTTCAGGTTATACATCAGATGAGGATTACAGACTTTGACTAAAAATGTAAGTAAATTGCTAACAAAGTGGGCAAGACTTGTTTGCAAAAACATTCGTGAATCCAGAGAAGAAATTCCAATATTATTCATGTCCTTTTTCTTGTAAAACAGTATAATTAATGCAAGAAGTACAATTTTTTTGGCTAATTTTTATAAAATATTTTCATGTTTTTTGTTTTGTCTCTATTTTATATTCAAACATTGCTCTATGATCTACTTGAAGGCATATTATTTTTTAGAAACATGGTAATTATTATCCAAATACAGCAACTGTTATTCACTTGAGTAACTATTTACATAAAAATTATTTGTTAAAGACAGTATAAGCTATTGGTTTGAATTTATTTTAAGACGTTTAATGAAGAAAAGCTTGTAGCCATAAGTCCAAATGTACAACTAGATGAGCAATATCTTAATTAAAATATTTGGTAGTTTGAATGCAGATGTTTAGAAAAGCCATGTGACTTTATGCAACATCACCTGTGTTGTTCTGGGAATTCTTCAGAATAATCATATTTTAAAGTGTCTTTATAGGGAAAAGTTAATTTCAAATAATTGCTGTAATTTTTGTACATGTCTAGCTTAGCATGAGGTCAGGATATTGACATATTTTATATGTATGTAAAATATAAGCGAAACTAGGGCAAAGTACTAGCAAGCTGTTTAGTATTTATTAGTGTCTATTTACTATTTATTAGTGCCTTCTCTATTTAGCTTTGCTGTGTGTGAAATGGAGCTCTTCAAGTCAGTATCTTCGTATGGCTGGGAGGACAAAGCATTCTGAACAGGCAGTATGAACAGGACTGCAGCAAGTTTTACTCACTTTGCTATTAATTTGCTTATATTTTATTCAATATTATTGGAAATTTCCCCCCCAGCTAACATTATAAGCCTTCACATAACAACCAGTGGCAAGCAGCACTTTCCCCTAGGCTCGTGCTATTAAAAACTTGTTAATGCACAGTGACAGTGCCCTTAGATCACTACACCTACAAGACTAAGAGAGTAAAATAGGACTAACAATAACTTAAAGCCACAGCAGGCCCAGGGATAGCATCTGTCATGAACAGATACAGCCTGTGCCACTTGGACTTAGGGAAATAGTGGCTGGCCCTGTTTTATTTGTCACTGTAGATATAGTCTCACCTTTACACTATTCATCCCATACTTATAGGCTTGTGGTTACTTGTGGACTTAAGTTTTGTGGCATCACGAAGTGGAGAAATAGGAAACAGGCTCTTGAAATGAGTATACAGCAACTATCTCAGGGACAAAGTATGCATGCCCCATCTGCTTTTTAATAGGGTTGCTAAAGAAATCACTTGCTCACTTACAAAAAGCATAGAAAAATAGTCTGTTAGAGGAAATAAATATATACAGTCAATTTTACTTCTGAGCCAAATAGTGTACTCCCAGGTAACTTGAGGTACATGTTCCATGGAGATGCTACAAAAAAATTTAATTGATTTTTTAAAGTTTTATTCTCTATGGATTTATTTTTATTACATAATTTATGTCCAAATATTCTACTGAAGGTAAATGCCATTTTCCAAGCAGACATGTAGGCTGAAGAAATAATTCAGACTCTTTCTCATTTGGGGTTTCATTACACCGAGGGGGTGACCTAGTTCAACCCTACTTAATTTTTAATATCTCATGAAAACACTGCCCATGGTGTATGGCTGAATACACAGTGAAGAGCTGAGTTGGCTTATGATTTGTGATTAAAATTATATTTAATGCAAACAAACAAGTACAGATGAACTTGATCAGAAAAAAAAAAAAAAGAATTAATAGATCAGCCTTTAGCCAGTCTGTGAAGTGAAAGAATGCTTCCAGCTGCTTATCATGCTCTCTGGGCTTAATTGTGTTTCTGACCAATTTACTTCTGCTTTTAATTGCAGCACAATGTAATATTCCAGAATCCTTATTTATTTCCTCACTCTCAAAATAGTGCTACTGGTTTACATGAGAGTGTATCTATGGCAGGGAATCATATCAGAGCTGCTATGTTATGGTACAGATATCAGAAACTATTATCTTGCATAATTTTTGAGATAGCCTTCCTGTTATTCACTTGTCAGAAATTTTGCTTTAACTGCATTGTCTTTATTTTTCATAGAAATATCTTTAATATAATGTCTTAAAGTTACCACCACTGTCAGAGCTGGACTTTGATCCTTATGTGTTCCTTCCAACTCAGGGCATTCTATAATCCTATAATAACATTATGTGTTCCTACACATTTATGGTCCATAATGACATTATGATGCAGGTAGTAGTTTTGTTGGAAGGGGATCAAGAGGGGCTTTGGGGAGAGGGTAGCATGGAAATCCAGATTTGGTTGGCACAGGTATTTCAATGGCCCAGTGCATGTCACTGCAATGATCTAAGTGCAGGCAATGACCTCTTACTGCACAACCCCATCATCCACTCTTCCCCCCAAAAAAACCCAACCTAATTTCTTTTAAATAAATGGACAAGATGAATAAATTATTATCAGCACTCTTAAAACATCCTGGCTTTTCACGGCTTATCAATGGTCTTCCCTATCAACAACTTCTTTTCACTGTATTGGGAGAAAGAGGGTGAAAGAAAAGCAAACAAGATAAAAGGCTCCACACTAGCCTGAGGCTGAAGTAAATGTATTTTAAACCTATGCCCAGACACTGTGACAAGAGCGATGTGCTGTAAAGGGGTTGGCAGCATCCAGCTGGAGGAATTAAATCTTGCTTGTCTGGCAAACAATAACTTTTTGCAGTGATGAGGGAAATGATTAATCCAGATCTGCCTGTAGGACGTCTGTTACCAAGAAAGACATATTTAGGAAGTGTTTTTTTGTCTCCAAACCAGTTGGGTATGTCCTGACTGTAAAGAAATAGAACTTCAAAGTACAGTGAAATGAAAGTTCTCCAGTTTTGGCATAGAATTGATGTTTGCCATCTCTGGGATACTACACAGAACTGAGAATCTTTCACTGAACAGAGCACTCAGGGATTAGAGTTTACATCACTGTAACTTAAACATTACCTTAATTATATTAGAAAATGAAATTATTTCTATGCCCCTACTATTATGTGATTTCTCTTCCAGTATGAATCCTAAGTCATTCTAAAAAAAATTCTCAGAACCCAGAAGGTGAAAACCAGTTCCTCCACCTTGTGTGGATCAGAACTTTCATTTTAGAGGAGGTGACATTCTTATTACACCATTTTGCTAAAGTCATATTCTAAACATAGAGGGGACAAAAAAGTGTTAAAAACCCCCAAAACATCTGTAAAATATTTCTGATACCTTTATTACAATGCTATTGTGCTGCAGGTACTTATCTTTAAAATAGGTGCCTTTAATTTTCTTTCTATTAGAGCTGTGGGCATTTGGGAAAGCAAGCCTGGTGGGTTGGTTATCTTTTGTTATATGAATAAATTCATTAATTAATTTAATTAAATGAAGCTCATAAGACATAGCAGCAGCTTAATTAGAAGCAATGGAGGGGAAAAAATTAAAATTAGGTCAATGTGAAAATAAATCAGAAGAAAGATACTATGGAAAATAGAAACAAACATCCCTACAATAATCCAAATTTTAGGCTGAGTGTAGCTAGTGGCAATTAGAACATGCAAATGGTGAGATCACATTTACACATTCTGTGAGCTTAAAGTTTGGAGCTCACAATGGTAATGTGGACCATCTACAAAACTGAGAGCAATATTTGTGCTGAGCTTTGGGATACATATTTAAACAAATACAAATATGGATTTTTCTTGATACATTCCTTGCAAGGGAAATTATTGTGACAAGGACTTATTATAGACTTTATTTAGTGCAGAGAGTATAACTGCAAGGTGTACTTAAATTCAGATTTAGATCCTCAGGGTAGAAAAAAGAACTAACACAGTTTTCCATACTGATGCAAAACCCTTTAGCAACTATTTTGTGGCACTTTTTTTCCCAAGTATTATTTAGTTAGGCAGGAAAGTGGAACTTTGGACTCCAGAGTTTCATTGATAGATCTGCCAGTGAAAGGCCAACTTATTTTCTGTGAGTCTTAGCACGTGAAATTTAATTGCCTGTTCTTAAAAAGGGCTTTGGGAACTGAAGTTCTCATGCTTGGTTGATTATTTCTGGCTCTCCAGCACAATTTGCAGCCTGTACACTTGTGTCAGCATAACTGTATGCGGGATTGTGTTGAAAAGCAGATTCACAAAATGATCCAGGTTTTAAAGAAGTCTCCTGAAGTGTTTATTTATTTAATTCTGATCATGATTTGAATCATCCAGTTTATATTAAGGCTCTTAAAACTGTTGAAAGATGAAGAGGCAATAAAGTGATACTGGGATAGTATTGAAGGAGGGTGAGATTTTTGGGAATTGGTAAAGCTGAATTTTCTGCCAGAAACATTTTGAATAAATCTGAAAAACAGAAGCATTTTTCATAGTTGCTGGAAGGGATTTCCCTGTCTTCCATCCATGCTCCATCAGGTGACAGGCTGCCAGTTGAAATATTAAGTTTTGTGTATTATTACTGAAAAGTGAGTGCATCACTTTCAGGGGAAGAAAAAACCAACAGAACAAAATGAGTAAATACAAACCTATAATATTTTATTTTCCCTACCTACGGATACCTTTTGAGATGATTGATGCCATTTTTTAAAATCAAAGACTTGATTTGATTAAAACTTTTAGTGTCTCTGAAATGCAGCCAGTTCTAAAATTTTTTGCTCTTAAAAGTGAATAAATGAACTGATAAGTAAATTGTTACTCTTGAATGCATATTTTTGAAGCAGTGTTTTTCTCCCAGACAGACCCATGGGAAAGTAGAATTGCCAAATAATTACATTGCATCAGAATATCATCAGTCAAAAATAAAATTACAAAAAAATGCTGTTTCAGAAGTCATGGAAGCACCTTAAACTTTGCTATGGGATTTGTGCTTTCTC
>VZRH01003533.1:690259-707751 GCA_013397555.1 Urocynchramus pylzowi
CTCTCCTCTCCTCTCCTCTCCTTTTTTCTTTTTTCTTTTTTTTTTCTTTCTTGAAAGTATTAAGACTTAGACAAAAGAGGGATTGTCAGAGAACATTTTGTATCCCCCAGGCAAGGGAGTGGAAAAGGAGAATAAAGAAAGGAAACACAACCTAGATGTGAAATGAAGGAACAGCAGGCACATTGCTGAAGCTAGCAGAGGACAACCAATAAAAATGTCATCCTCTGGCACCAGTGCCCCAAAGGTTTTTTTGTAATTGCTCCAGAGGACCAAATTGCTGAGCCATGATACAGTATTTGTTCAATTAAAACTAATAATAAGATGCATCTGTGGTGATATAAAAGCACATTGAGGTTTGACATCAGTGCCAAAAGAGACATATGGATACTAATGGTAGAGGTTTTCTTTTCCAAAGTTAAGGTTAACATGGCCACCAAGAGAAAAACACTCCTGATAATACTCACGGCAGAAATTAATTCAGCAGGCAAAATAATTCAAGTAAGTAGGGTTGGAGGTTTTTCTTCTGTCTCTGGTAGTTCTTTTCTTGTACTGCTAACTTGAATTTCAGGCTTTAATTAGAGCAAGTGCTCAGTCAGAATTCATCTGAAACTGCTGTGCTGCAAAGCAGAAACCAAAATATTGTGTAGCTTTCATCTGAACAGATAAATCCCTTTATGTTGTCCAAAATTTGAGCGATTTGGCATACAATATCTGCATATTTCTGGTGTGTTTTTTCAGACCAGGGTTGAGGTTGAGTTTGTTCCTCAATTTGCACAGCCAATGGAGTTTGTGCCATTTGCACAGCCAATGCACTAATCCTGTCTCACTGTCCTTCTTAATTCTGTAGTGCTTGGGTCAGGGAAAGGCTGGGATGTGGGTGCAGACAATAATTCTGGTCTCTGCAGCAGTGAAGTGATTCTGTGGTGATGCCTGCTTATTAACACTTTGCAGGCATTTGCCCTTTTTCATTCTGCTCCAGAAGAAAGGCAAACAGGTCAGGCTAAACTACGGGAAAGTGTTCACACACAAATATGTTTCCCTGGCTGGCCGATTTTGATGTCTAAGCAATTTTTTCCCTCTGTTTCCCTTTGGAATCAAGAATTTCAAACTAATTATCTGTTATTTACTCTGACTTGGCTGATTGTTCTGGAAAAAAAGGAGGACAAGGCTTCCCACAGAGTGACTAGCTTAGTGCCCTTCACCTCTCCTCCAAGCCATTATTTGTGCCCTAATCTCAACAAAGTAAGGTTAGGACTACAGGATGAGAGTGCAAGTATCAGGCTCAAATCAGGCATGTCAGCAAGAGCAGCATGTTTCAGATGCTGTGTTTTATACAGAAATATATGGCTATGTGTTCTTCACAGTCCAGCTTTGTCACGTTTATCTGTCATTTCACCTGATAGAACCTCAGATGTTGAACACCAGCTTTCTGATGTAAAAGAAACCAAAAGCAATTTCTGGCTATATTTAAGGATCTATATGCATGGAATAGCTTTTAATCTAACCCTTAAGGGCTCTAATATATAACTGCAGTATTACTGTAGTTAAAAATGCAAATGAATTAAATTTAAAGATAATCCTAACAGAGAATTACACTGGTATGGTGATGCCAATCTAATTATGATAGTATATTTCACATATAACTATTATGATTTTTTTTTTCAAATTAGCATAAGAGTCAAGTTCTGGAATAGATTTAAAAGCAACACTTGCACAACATGCTTTTCCAGGAGTTTCATACCACATAGACAAATGCCCTGTTCCCAGATTACTTCATTTTATGTTCAAATTGCCTCTAAACAAGAATGAAAACCAAATTTCAGTTCTCTATCTAGCATGGCTTCTTTGTCAGAATTGTCACTAGTAAAACCTGACAATAATTTGCTTTTTCATCAAAGGTTTCGAGCACAATCATCTCACGTTAAAATCAATATGAATTTTGTCATTGAATTGTAGTGAGGAGAACTCTCTTAAACCTCTAAATTCTAAGTTCTTTCATCTGCTTCTAATAGTGTTCATGGTATTATCTACCTAATAAATTCTTTATCGAGAAGGGTGAATTCATATGGTCTAAAGTGTATCTTGAGAGCTGTAGCAGTTAAAAAAAAGTCAATTTTTTTGGAAGTTAATATGTGTGTGTTGTGAAGTAAAAAGCCCTGTAATTTTAAATTTCGGTATATTCCTATAATTTTTCATGTTAAATCACAAAAAAGAATACCAGAAATGGGGATGGGGGGATGGGTATGGACTGACAGATCAAACTGATCATGAATTATTCACATAAAAAAAATGGAGAGATAATTTTAGTCACATACTGATTGCAGTTCAGTCTAATCAGAACTGGAGAGGTTTTTGGTTATGTTTTTGGTGGTTTTTGGGTTTTTGATGTTTTTGTTTGTTTGTTTGGCTTTTTGTGAGACTTGGAAAATAAGAAAAGGTTTATAATGGATCCCACATTTCTTTATATTTGTTTACAATCAGCAAAGTGATGCTATCAACATAATATCTTTGGACTTTAAATCTACTCAGACACTATATAAACGGATTTGATGTGCATAGTCTGCTACTAAGATTTATGGTGAACATTTATTAAAGTATTAAAGCGCAATGAAGCTGTCCAGGGTTGTGTTACTATATATTTTGCTGTATATTTACCATAAAGGAATGCATAAACATAATAAGCATTTCAGCAATTAAAATTAAAAGTACTTTTTTCCCTAATGTTTGCATTGCTTAGGAAATTCTTACATGACCAGATTGGGGGTAGGTGGCAGAGGAGGAAGAGGCACATTCTACTATGCTAGAACTTAAATTGAATTTAAGTGAATTAAAATATTTGCTTTGATATGGATACCTTCAGTATTCAATGCATTTAATGTCTTAAAATAATACATGAATTAAATATTCTGAGCTATGCCCATGAAAAGATTTATGCTCCTGAGCCTAAGATATTGGTCAGTTCTCAGTTTAGCTGTTATGCTGCCCTGGCAAATGCCCATATTCCAATATTACAGCAACACTCCTTTTCCTCTTAGTAAAGTTCCTTTAGCACCTAAAAATCTGCTTCTGAATGCTCCTCAGAGTAACTCAGTCTGCACCAAGCTAACCACCTAAGGATGAATTCCATGCTTACCCATTTCCTTGGGCAGGAAAAGGATTCTTCTGCTTTATGTAGGGATCACCCACTCTGTCTTCAGCTGTGACTGCTCGTGGGTGCCTAGGATAGCCTCCAAGCATTAGAGAAGGGGGCATTACCACCTCCTTTCCTGAAGCACTCTCCAGTTCTTCAGCAATCTGAGGTTCAGGGACTTCCTGAATTTAATTTTGTCTTGTATTAAATAGCTCTTG
Source organism: Urocynchramus pylzowi (assembly GCA_013397555.1). Taxonomy (NCBI): domain Eukaryota; kingdom Metazoa; phylum Chordata; class Aves; order Passeriformes; family Fringillidae; genus Urocynchramus; species Urocynchramus pylzowi. The sequence continues at coordinate 693,608 of VZRH01003533.1, forward strand.
ATGTGAATGTTTTTCTTCCAGACTTTTCAAAAAAAGCTTTTGAAGAGTTTCAGCACTCAAAACATTACTGTTAAACTATTGCACAGATTAAAAAGCTGTTGTATCAAGGAGTATTTCCACTCATTCATTTTGAACCTTCTATGATGACATTTTTTTCTTTTTTTTTCTTTAGGAAATGAGTCCTATTTATTTTTTCCATGCCATCTCCAACTTTACAGACCTTCATCATATTCCCTGCTCATCCTTCTCTTCCAGATGGAAAACTATAAGTTATCTGGTTTTTCATCATACAAAAGCCATACCACATCTTTGAACATCACTTCCAGACTTCCCTGTATCTTCTCCATTTTAGCATATTCTTTTGAAACAGAAAGGCTAGAACTGAACAGATATTCCAGATTCAGATGTACCATGGATTTAACTATGACATACCAAGGCTTCCTCTTTTGATTTCTGCTCCTTTTGAAATAGTTCCTGGCCTTCTATTTGCTTTCTCAATAATTATTCATAGCCTTATACTTTCTGGAATTTATGATTATAAATTTATATCACAATCATAAATAATAATAATTTTTTAGATCCCACTTTTATAGAAGTAAACTAAGAATATGTTTTTTTTTCTATATGCATTGATTAATATTTATTAATAATTTTTTCTGCTCTTTTGTTATGAAGTTTCTCAGTATTATGAAGTCCTACTTTGCTGCAGACCATCATATATCTTTCCTTTAGTTATTTATTAGTTACTGTACCTTGGCCACCTCCCTCATTTCATCTCCTTTTCTGATTAATTTGCGGTTATGTGAAACAACACAGACACCAGTGCAGAGCCACATGTGAGATGTTCTTCTGCTTTAAAAACTGATTGCTTTCAACACATTTCCTATATGTTACAGATTTTTTTATCCATGTGAAAATGTTTCTTTTCATTTAGACAGCCTAATTTCTTTAAGAGGCTTTGATGAAAGACTTTGCAAAATGTTATTTGAAAATCAAAGCAGACTACAGCAGCTAAATGTCTCTTGCCAATATGCTTATCAACTTGTTCAATGAATTTTACTGAATTTTTGTGATGTGAGTCATGCTGATTCTTCACCAATATATAACTTCTAATCCATGTGGCTCTTAAATTTCATTTTTAGAAAGCATTCTATCAATTTACATGATAAAGATATCAGATTTACCCATCTGCTGATAAGTTTAGGAGCCTAGGAGACCAGAGAAGGACAGACCTTAAAAGCATGGCATCGTGATTCTAAAGCCCTTTGTGAAATTAAGCTATATTTGCAGGAAATAAAATTCATACAGGATATACAGATAGTTTTAAGCTGAAACAAAGTTTTGATGCTGATATCTCAGGGAAATTCATGATTCAGACTTTTCATACTAGGGCCTTAACTGGTTATTAATATTCTAACTGCCTAAATTTGCTTTCTCTTTCATTCCCTGTTTGAAAGTTATGTATTATCTTGTCTTCTTGGCTGCTAAGCAACCGTAATAATGCCTCTCACAGTCAGCCTAACAGATAGCCCTGACTGCTGTTTGCTTAGTCTACTGGTAGTAATAGTACATGAATGTAACTAGGAGATGACAGGAATAGCAATAACAGATCAAATGTCACTGGAACTTACAAGAAATCTAAAGTTAAAGCTGAGGCTGTATAGGTAGTTGAGAGAGTTTCAAGACAGGGTCTGAAATTGAGGGAAGAAAAGCAATCACTTGTGGGAGTGAGTTGGCAACTTATTAATTGTAAATTAATTTCTGTATTTAACAGCTTATGAGCAGTGTTAATCATATTAGTGTCTGAGTTCTTATAATCAGCAGCGGATTTATTCTCAGATCATCTGAGTTACATTAGAAGCATTATTTCCTTTTATTTATTGAGGCACAAAAAGACACGTAGATCTTACTTAATTTAGCACCTATGTAAACCTCCATGAGTGAAGAATTAAGATCTTAAAATCCATCCCCACCCAAAATATAATATTTTAAATATTAAATATTAGTATTTTGCATAAATATGTTTCTTCGGGTGGGACTAAATGGTAAGGATTTTGTTTCTCATTGCTTTCAGATGACTAAACTTCAATCTCATGACACTGATTTTGAAGTATCTATCTACAACACTAATTGCATTATTTTCTTATTAATAATTTCCTCATTTTGATGACCAAGGCTTTGATGGTTTTTCTGCAATGTGAGGAAAAGCTGACAGAACTTCAGCTTTACCTTTTGCTTTTTTAAAACACAAAACTCCATCCATACACAAAAATTCCAGGAAATTTCATTCCTTTAGAAATTATTAAGAATTCAAAGCTGTAAATTATGTTCCTTACAGTGTCTCTTCAAAAGGCAAACTTTTGTGTAATCACACTGCAATTGTGCCAGGTAGATTGCAATCCACACCAGAAGATCACCAAAGAGCAAGAGTTTTTTTCAAGTGTTTAATGCTTGCTCAGTTGCTGACACCAATATCAGAACTTCCATGATAGTTCTTGTTAGCTACTTCTTACCACTAAAATGAATCCACTTATTTATAAACAACTGAAGCCCTATTAAATTGTAACAAATTTTGTCTAATAATCCGGTACTTAGCATGTTATAATAACAACTTTCCTCTTCTTAGTGTTTTGCTAACTGTACCAGAAGAAGCTAGAACTAGAAACAATGACCTCAAGGTCAAATGCTCTTTTCACTGAAAATAAATTCTCAAAAAGAAAGTCAAAGAGCACTAAAATCAATTAAGAAAGTACAAGGTACTAATGGAACAGACTTCTTCCTACAGAATATAAACTAAAGCTGGCAAAGGAGATCAAAAGCAAGAAGTACTTAAAGGTGGGAACATGCTATTGAAATACCCTGAGTGTTACTTGTGGTTCATTTGCTGCCTTGGTGTCTGATTTTAAACAATAGTTTTATCCAATTTCTGTCTCATATTTCTACCTGTCTTTTGACAAAAAGATCTTACAATTTTCCCATATGCAGAAGGACCACAGTATGTCTGTCCATATACTTACAGTATACAAGGATTTGTTTTTTAAATAGGTCATGTTAAAATTCGGTATTAGTGCTCCAAACAAGAATAACAGGGTAGGAAAAATCTTTATGTTTCAAAAGGTTATTTCTGACTAATACTGCCAATATTGATCTTAAAAATGTGACTTTCCTCTTATATAGAATAATTTTATTACAATAAGTACAGCAGAATATTTTAAAAAAATACAGTGCAGGTGCATACTTTTAAAATTTGGGACTTTGAGCTACAGATACAATATCAATTTCAGTAAAACTCCTGTCATGACTTCTGACATGTTGTTTTACATGTTTTAGAAAGTGAACATTTCTAGGCATAGATTATTGGCAAGCAAGTTGAAAGTAATCAATCATCTTTGAAAGTAATTAGGAAGTCCATGCAACATGACAATCTCCCAGGTACAAAACTTGATAGAAGCATATCAGACCTTTCTAATGGGTACTGCTAATATTCAACAGAGTTGTTAAGGAAGCCCACTAGACAGAATAAAAGAGGAATTGGCAATACATAAGGAGGGAAATTTGGAACATTTTTTATATAAAGTGTTGTTTTCAACAATGAAGGCTGGGATAGTTAAAAACTTCATTGATACTTCCAGGAAATTGAATATATGTATGTGAATGATCTTTAATAAGACAAATTATTGTAATTCTTACAGAAATTATGGTCTGCTCTTTACATAAAGGACATTGAAAAAACTAGAAGGCATTCCAGCAAAGCCAACTAGAATAACTTGATAATTGAAAACATCACCTTATGGAAAAAGTGCTAGGGAGCAAAAAAACCCACAGAGCTCATTTTCTGCAAGGTGCTTTACTGGTCTGGAGCAAAATTAAATATAGTAAAGTCCACAGAATCTGAGGTGCTGAGAAGCTGGAGAGGTAAAATCTATCTGGCTCCATCTGACAGCAAGTAATAGTATCCAGTATATTCTAGATGCTGTATAGCCTTACTATGCAGATCAAGTTCTCTTATTCCAATTACATATTAAAAATATAAGATACTAGATGCATCATTATTTGTCCTGAATGTTGCTACAAGATTCAGTTTCTTTTCCATACATGAAAAGGATGAAAGTTGGTGGTTTTTTCCCCTAAACTATTCAGGTTTCTGTCTAAGGCTCAGTGTCTAATGCAAAAATATACTAGATAGACCTCACTGGAAATTTGTCTTCAGAATATTTTTTCTAGGGAAAGAATAGGTTCAGCAAAGTAACCAAAGCCTTCATGGGAATGTTTTCTAGAATTGAGCTGGAAATAAGATCTATTTCAGAATGGACTGTTGATTATAATACTCAATTGAATTTAAAGCTATCCTTTGCCTCACCCCACTTCTTCCTGATTCAACTAATAGTCACAGACTGTGTTTCAAATCATCCGTGGCAGATGCCCTAAACCTTCCCTTCTTCCAGCCCAGGTTATCAGCCATTCTAATGTGCTTATTCTTTTTGTAAGAGAAACAGCTTCTTAAACCTAAGGTTTGCACAAATTAAACTTCTTCCTGAACTTTTTGCAGGCTAGTCATTGTATGAAGTGGGGAAAGGTACATCTGGGTTTACTCAGTCTCCAGTTCTGGTGTTCCACTAGAGCACTCAGTGCTCATCTGCAACATTTTCTTCTGTTGCTCTGTTTGTCTATAGCAGTGAGAGAAAACCTCAGAACTCATCTAGGGGTATTTTTTTTAGACAGCTATTGACAGATGGAAATGCTCACATTAAATAGCAGACATCATACAAAATGGTGAAAAATAACAATTGAAACAACTAAATTACAAAACAAACAAACAAAAAAAAAACCCCAAAATGCTCACACACTACAGGAAAGAAATGAAAACAAGAAATGTTTTATTTTTTCTATCTTTAAAAAAGCAAAGCTGATGCAACAGATCAAGCTCTAGTGCACTTTGCTCAGTGCCAGAGCTATGAAAAGTAAAAAGGGGTTCATGTAAATTTTCAGCCTCCAGGTTCTCACTCCTGGGCTACTACACTCACCAACGATTAGTTCAGAAGCTTGGCAGACAGCAGCCCTTTGCCTGCAACTGTGCCAATGGGAATTACTCAAGCATAGACAATAATCTCAGATAAAGCAGCTGTGAGGAAAAGTCACTGACAGAAAGCCTTTTAGGGACATACAGCCGAATTCTTAGTTCTTGTCATTTAGCTAGCACATCACAACTTGAGTAAAGAACATATACATATATATATATATATATGTCTGTATGTATGAATGTATGTATACAGACCATGATATTGATGTTGGGTTTTTTATCCTTGAAAAAAAGTGTAAGCTGTATTTTTAAGCAATGTACTGTCATCACAGAAGACTATTTTTAGGTTGTACCCTCAGTAGTGGAAAATTGTACCCTCATATTTTGTATGGAGCTATGACAACACCTTTTGTTTATAATCTGGCCTCTTTTTTTAAAAGGGTATACTCAAATAGCCAAAATAATACAAGGATTATACATGAGGTATTTCCTAACAGAGAGTAAACAGAGTTCAAGCTGATTTTGGTGCATTCACTTCATCTAGAAAATATTTCCTCTAGCATTTCCTATGAAAAAGAGATTGACAGAGTCAGAACTCAGCATGAGAGAGAAATTTTTGAATTCTCTTGCATTCTGGAGAGCATGTAGGTTAAACACTATCTTAAGATGTTGTGCAGGTAGCACAGCCAGACTATGAAGTACAGAGATCAGAGGTGACTTCACCCCATGTGAGCTGAATGTAAAGGAAAGCAATAACATCTGAAAATTCAGATTGAAGTGCCCGGTTATAGTATGCATTGCTACCATTTTAAGGAGGAAGGGAAGGTAGAGAAATTGATAGAGCTATTAACTTTTGTCTCTTCATGTGTTTTCAAAGACCATAGGCTCTCATGAAGTTAAAAACAGCTTCCTAACAACGTTACTATCAAGGTGACTTTGATTCTAGCTGCCCCAGTCCTCTGTGGATGCTCTGTGCACTGCTTTAAACCAATAGGGATCTGTGACATTATTTATTAGAGAAACCGCTGTTCTTTGGATTCTTCAGATCTTTGGGAAGATAGTTCAAAGCTGTCAATCCCTTTAAGGGAGAAATTTAGAAAGGTAAAAAAGAAAAAAACAACGTACCCAGGGAGTGACAGGAAGAAAGTAGATGCCAGGGCTCTTCCTTGAATCATACAAGGCATGGATAATTTAGCACACCTGCTATTTCCCGCAGAATAAGACAAGTAATTAGGTACATATCCATGTGCAAATTTGAGATGTAGGAATCCACTCACTGCTTCTTTGTGACTTCTAAAAACATCATGAAATCTTCTTATGCTCGTTGACAGTACTTCTTTCCCCAGTTCAGAGGCCATTGCACTATCTATGCCTATAGATTATGTCATTCAATCAATAAGGAAGACTGCATGCAGTTTCTTTAACTCTGTCACCTGTTAAGTGGGGCTGCAGTGCTTACTGGAATATCTATTCCCATAATTATCTGTGCTTGCTTAACCTGTATTACATGATTCCATTAACTCCTAGCAAATATCTTCACCAAGGCATAATGAAACAATGCATTCTCACAAAGTTCAGAAGAGCAATGTGAGATGTTGGAGTAAAGTAATCAGTAAATATGTCTTTTTTCCTCAGTAATATTTAGCACTTGGGGAGACGGATGGAATGCTTTAACACAGAAATAGAAACCCTTATTTTTCAAAGCATGACATTTTTGCTTTTGCTTGCTGTCCAAATACTTCTCACTGAAAAGTGCCAGTGGCCTAAGCACTCTACCTCATAACTTTTTAATACTTTCCTTGGTATCACATCTAATGATTGAGAGCAACTTTTAAAGAGAGACTTTATAAACAGTTTCATTTGATGAAAGGAAAGAGGGACAGCGTTCTTTGTTTCTACCTAAAATGATTAGGATCAAAACTAATTTGCAGCATTCATAATGGTCATAATTCAATATATACAGACTATTTTTGGATTAATAAAATTTAAAAATGCTAACAGGAGATAATTGTGGCTTTGCCAGTATATTATTATGCCTAAGATGCTCCAGTTCTGTTTCTCCATAGCATGCTGAGAACATACTGGCTTGCCTTGCTCTTTTGCATAAGCATAAAGCTTAGCCTACAGCATTTTATTTCCTTTTACCATTATCAACAAGAGCGTAGCTATAAATATTAAGTTTCCTGAAATACATTTGTTGCAGAAACATAACCTAAAAACTTCCCTGTCATCTTATGTTATATTATTACTTGCTCGCTACACCAGATGTTCTGCCTGTGAGACTGTTCTTGTTTGGGGAGACATTTAGGACCTCACAGAGTCTGATAGAAAAGTGATCAGAGATAGGAGGGGGTTCATATCAAAGAGTTTCAAGATAGTCAGAGGCCAAGACCTAAATATTTTCTCTCTTTTTTAGAAAAAGGCTTATTTTATTCTAAATATACAATGAAGCTACTGTGCTAAGTGCAGGGCTGATGAATGTAAAATTACAGATAGCAGCTTCAAGCTATCTATTAAATATCATTCAGTTTGCATAAACCTCTTCAAAGGTTTCAAAAGAACATAGCTATAGGATCCTCAATTATCTTGCTCAGGAAGACTTTCTCTCTTTTTTGCACAAAGTGCCTGGTTAAGAATATTTAAGACAACACTGACAAGTTAAATATCATATAATGTGTCAGAGCTGTGTCGTCTTATCCGAGCCCATCAAAGAGTGAATCACTCCAGTGTCTCTGACAGACCAAGGTGTGCTGTCAGAGCACTGTGAGCACACAGGCTCAATGCAGCAGAGCAAAGGCAGCAGTGTTTTGGCAGCACTTCCCGTGCCAAACCAGTTGGGTGCTCACCAGCTTGGGCCCTTGCAGGCAAACAGAATCTTCCTGCAGCATTTTAGGGGTAGCATGGTGTGCAGAGCAGAGCACAGCATAGCCCCAGCTCAGAACCTCAAAAGCTGCTAAAAGCTGGAATTGATGAACCTGAAGGCCTCAGCAAGAGAAGCCAGGGACAACAATCCTCTTGAGGGCAGAAGTTTGACAGAAAGGCAGTCTTTTGGCACAGGGTTTTTAACCTAAAAAAAAAAAGCCCTTCAGCCCCACACACCCTGGCCAAGGTAACTCCCAAGGAAACGGATGAGTGCATTGCAGTCAGGTATTGACAGGTTTTTGGCAGGCAAGATTTATTCAGAGCCTTCCTGACTTTCTGTCAGGACCTTGGTAATGTTGAAATGTGGTTTGTTAAATATTTGATTTTGAGGAATCTACATTCTCCAACAGATGATTTTTCAGCTGAAGAATTTCTGTCGGGAAAGTACTGACAAACTTTCCTGCACTTGGCATATTTGACCTTTCAGCAGCTTTCCTACTAGCTCTGACAAACATAGCTCAACTCAGTGTCATGAAGTGCTTCATTTTTACTTGCAAAAAAATTTGTTCCTTTATAGTGAGAGATGGTAACATAGCATTAAAATCACAGTTTGCTTAACTCACAGCATACCTCTGTTCAGTTTAAGTGTACATCATTTAATTTTCACCATTACTCACCAGGAGTGGATTAGGACATCAATCCCAATTAATTAATTTTCTCAGATGATAAAAAACAGGCAGAAAAATTTTCTTGCAAAATATAAATATTATCTGCAAATATTCATCTTGTTTGTTAATGTGGCTTGAAAAAACAACAGCAACAACTTGGCATTGAAATAAATTTAATTTTGTTTCTAATTAAGCAGAAATGAGTACAGAAATTCAATAAAAGCAAGCAGTAACTGGAGGATTGAGTCAGTTACCTTTTTCTATTATACTGTAATCATGTTATATAGAGAGGCTTTCATGACCTTTAGAGCCACTTGAGAATCTAACAAACAGCATCAGGTCCCACTCTGTCATCAGCTAAGATTTTTATCAATGTAGTACTGTTACTGCCAGTAAGATTTTGTGCTTTTATATGTCATTTTGTTTTAATCTAGAATTTTAAAATGTTCTACCATTTATTTTTATACCATACACTAAGCTGTTGCTTAGCGAAGTAACTGCAACATTCAATATATATATATAGTGCGTGGACTTATGCCACTAACCTCATCTTGTTTCCATGGTTTTCTCTGGTTCTCCACACATCTAGTCTGTTTTTAAATCGGGTGTTGTACATATCTTTGGGAGGAGGACTTATCAGGCAGTAGCAAACAGAAACTGAGAGAGCTGAAACCTTCAGATTATATTGCTACCTGTTTAACCTGGGATAACCAGCTAAAAGACTGGGAATCTGGATGCTAGGGGTCTATTTATGCTTCTGTCACCAAGGCATTCTATGAACTGAGGCAAATCACTTTAACTCATTAAAAAATGGCATAAGGCTTTTGCAGAGCCACCAGCAAAACCCTACTTCTTCATGCATATTTCTGGTGAATTATTTCATTTTCTTGTAGAAATAGTTTTTTGAAAATAGTTGGTTTTCAATTTTGCTTTGGTAAAAGCAAAATTGAAATGCCTTTTCCTGCCAAAAAGTTGGCTTGAAACTGAAAAAAAAAAACCTTATTTCTCTGTAAAAAGGAACTTAAAGGAAAAAAAGAATAAGGTATTGAATAAATCATTTTCTGCTAGGGAAAAGGTGCTTTGGAGGAAATATTTATCAGTTCTGGTACTGTATGTCTGAGATATCTTACAAAACCAGGCAGCCTAAAATGAAATGTGAACAGGTGGGAGATGGGATAAATTATGCTAGAGGTAAATTAGAGTACTATTGTGTTATTGTTCAATGCTTAGGAAAAGATTTAATGGTCCAACTGATCTCTAAGATTCTCTCTAGTCACTTCCAAATTTGTCATAATATTTACATCTTGCTTACAAAAGCATGAAACCCTTCAATGAACATTTGTACACATTCTATAATAAAAATTCAGATAGTCAGTTTACATTTGGGCAAACAATTTTCAAATATCAGAAACACAGAAAACATGACCAAAAAATCTGCTGAAATAAACAATCGATTAATCATGAGTTGTCACATTTCTCATATTTTAAGTTACAACAAAAAGTTGAAAAAGCTTAAGGGCAAGAATTTTCCTACATTTGTCTGTGCCTGTAATCCTGGCCTACACTGTGGGGACAGATATCAGTGCATGACATCTAGTGGTAGATGAAAGAGATCCATCGATCTGTGCTATCAAGGAAAGGTTCTTAAATTACTGCAACCATTTATACCCAGCAAAAACAAAAATTACCCCTCTCTTAAACCAGGTGATCATATAAGAAAAATTCATTATTTAAGCATCCCCCGACAATACATCCAGACTGCACTGGAGAATCCATTTCAAGATGTCGGTCAGTTTTCTCAGCTGAGGGAAATATTTTAGCTTTCTGAATTTCCTTCACTGTTTGTTTGTTTGTTTGTTTCTCCCTCCCCTTCACTTTCCTTTTTCCTGCTGGCTAACAAACACAGTTTCTAAAAATGTTTGATGTGTCTTTTCAGAATAGTTTTCTGAAAAATTGATACTTTACTAAGGAATATTTTCCCAGAGGTTTTCGTAATTTTTCTAAAAATAAGACTTCCTTACATGAGAAAAAAACAAAAACAACAACAAAATCCCAGCCATAACTACAACAACAAAAGCTAAAAAACCTCCAGCTCCAAAGTGAAATTTCTTTCTCAATCCTGCAGCAAGGCACTACAAGTTCAAAATGGGGAAGATAGAAGAGTTTTTAATCTGGAAAAAATAATGTTCATAAAGTATCAGATTCTCTTATTTGAAATGAGGTTCCAGATGAGTTGTCCTGATTACAGAATGTTAAAGGGTAACTCTCAGCCCAAAATATTAAAATCAGCAAAAATGTTGACAATTGCAAACTGATATTTTTTTTTTTAAACAAATCCATGAGCAACTGTAACTGGTAGTGCCAGTCATGCTACTCTAAGTCAGCAAGTATACCTGTCTCCCATGTGTTTCTCTAATGCATCTAAGCTCTTTCAAAGTTAAAATATTTGGAAAACAATATGTCAACCACTGGATGGGAATGATGTGGGTTTTTTTTCCTTTGGACATTAGTGCTGATTTATTATGATGCATTAAACAACCATAGAATGGAAAATATTTGTGATAGAATGTCCAGCCTTGGAGGTGTACTGGCTGGTTTCCACTGAGAGCAATGAAGCCCAGAGCATGGAAGGTTTAGCAGGTACAAGATCTTTGTGGTGTTACAGCCCTGTGTATGAATGGGGAAAAATCAGGGCTGAACTGGGCTGATGGAGGGAGGCAGTTGAGACTCAGCTGTTATTCAGACAAACGTCTATATAAATAGACATGGGCATGAATCTGAATTATTATTCTGAACTCTACCTCCTGGACCATATAGCAGTAATAACCATTAACCTTTTCTAAGGTCTGAATACAGAGATCATCCATTTAACATAATGGCAAAGACATCACAGGGACAGAATACAGCACATAAAGAACAGAAATGAACTGTGAAAGGACAGTGCAGAGAGGAATTTCTACTCAGCCTCCTTCAGTAACAATGACCTTTGCAGAGTCCTTAGTTTTACTGAGAGTTCATACAGCTGCTGAAAAAATGTTTGGAAATATTTGTTGTATAATATGAAACAATAATACAGCATGAGTTACTTTTGGTAAGCAGTAATGTCTAATTAAGCTGCAATCAGTGTGTCTTTTGAATCATGCTCTTTCTAGTACCTCTGCAAGACAGCACTAAAAACTCCTTATGATGATCTGTTTAGAAAGGGGCAAATATGATAAAAATACTGAAAAGATGACCTTTTGTACAGAGCTACTGTTGGAATTGTTGCCATTACTCTTTTGAAGGATGGGGAATTGCAGCAAGACTGGGTAAAGAGGAACAAACTGGTAACTCTAGATGTAAAATAGGCCAGAAACTGCTTGTTCCTGTAGTTCCTCCCAATTTTCCTCCCTTGATCCATCCCCCGCTGCCCCTTCCCCCCCATTTGCATGCTCTGTCTCTCTCTCTCTGTCTCTCTCTTGCAGTCTCCACGGTAACAGCAGCACGGGGATTTTGCTGCTTTGCTGCTGTTACTGCATGCCTTGGATGCTTCATCTGCACAAGGAACCACTCACCCAGCCCTGCTGGTGCTTGGATTCTACAGCATCACCCACCAGCAACTCTCCATGTGTCCAAAGGGCCAACAGCTGTCAGACACCCTGGCCTGCAGAATCATGTGTACTTTATTTCTTTTGGCTGTGGGTGGTTTATGCCGACAGGTGCTGAGGACAAGGGCAGGAGTTTTCTAACACTTGTACATTAGGCAGAGGGATTAAATGCATGGAGGCTCATTTGTGCAGGGAGCTACCAAGTCAAGAAAAAAAGTGCACCATATAATGAGTCCCCAGAAACAGGGGTGTCCTCTTTTTGAACCTGGGGGAAGAGGTACACAGATGATGAAGATGTGGCTTGCAGTGTCTCCAGGCTGTAGTCATACTACTTTCTGCAACAATTTACAAATCCCCAAAGATACACAAGTCAGCTCTGATGTACCATGAAAGTCAAGTGTACAGAGATACAATCTTGCCCTTTTTAGGCTTTTGATGGAAGAAGGAGCTAAACACGTACAGAGGAAATAAAAGCCTTCTGTTTCACCAGATCTCATGGAAACTGATGAGAACTGTTTTGATTATCTGCTGGTAAGCGCCTTTCTGAGTTGGGAAGTGAAAGTTGGGTGATCTTCATAAAAGATCATGGTTAAAGATCACCACAGAAGATTAATGAAGAAAGAAATCAATTGCATTCCATATATTTTAATAACACTTAGTACATGTGTCTACCTGATGCAGGTCAATAATTTTTGTGTCAGGAATTTCTCTCACAAAGTGAGATTTTACTCAGTGGTGGTGGTGTATTATCCATTATGTTATGTTGTCTAAACAGGTATATACATTTAGCATTGTTCCAATGCAGCTCTATTACCTGTAATTAAAAATATTTTTTTTTCTTTCTAATGTTACACTTTCTAATGAGGAGAGAAATAGAACTGTTGCACAATGGAAAGCTGGCCATGTATCTGTAAATAACAAAGTGTTAACTCTGTTTACTAAGAGGATAACTAGGAATCAGAACAAGAACACCAAATCTCAAACACTGGATCTAAGAACTTAAGTAATGCTAGCTGGAATTCCAAATTCTGTGTTTATGACATAATAATAGCAATAATAATAACAACAGCATTTTTCATTCATAACTTCTGTATAACATTTTGTCCTACAGCTGTGTATCCACAGTCATCACTGAAATAAATTTAGCTCTGGGATAAGTGTTGGCAAACAAACAGATCAGGGAAAATCAGCATGCAGCCCAGCAAGAGAAACAAAGACAAATTTTGGTCAAGGACTCAGGGACAAATCCTGCTGGCAGTGAAACTGCTGTAGGCTATTTAATGTCCATGCAGCATAGAAAGACCAATGCGTAGTAAATGCCATGGCATTCCATTTTTTTGCTCTATATATGCTGGTTAAATGCTTACCATGAAACACAATCTTTCCAACAGTGCTCTTCTTCATTCACCATTCTAGTGAATGAGATTTTTTTTTGTTCATTTGCATGTCAATTGTCCACATCATTCTTTTAGCTATTTCTCTCACATAAAGCTTTAGATCTTTTAAGCTGTTTTCTTACAAAAGATGTCCAGTCAATCAGCAAAGGTCACTAACTAGCTTATCCACTACCTCTATTCCTCTATTTCTACTGTGACACCTATAACTGAAAACAAGTTAGGAGTGTCTTGTGCCTAAAGAGCTAGGTTAATATTTAATGCACATGCTCAAAATAAGATTTGTCTCAAAATTTTCAGATGAGAGCTGTTCATGTAATCAGGTTTCTGTTAGTGTTAAATCTCTCTTGCATGTTTCGTCCACTTATTCTCATTACACTCTTGAGTAGCTGCATGTTATAATTAGTGTTAAATAATCTTCCTGAGTCAAGTGATGTCCTTTCATAAGGTTATAATTCTATTAAGATTCAATCCTAATGAAAGCATTAGTGTGTAAATACATTTTTAATTTCATCATCAGAGTTAATTCAATGTATGGATAGTGATGGGGGTTTTTTTCCACTTGTTTCTTTTGCTATTTTTTTTCAAACTTAGAGCTTTTTTTTTTTTTTTT